>CM033999.1:3582251-4105112 GCA_019603395.1 Cyrtorhinus lividipennis | reverse complement strand
ATTTCCGTAGTACCTTCAATTCTATTCAATTACGATGTTTCTTGAATCTATTATATGGTATTATATTTGCATTGGGGTAATAATCAATCGATTAAGTTCTTACAAAACAAAAATAACACTATTTTAGCTATAAAATTAAGTAGGTACAACCTTGTATTTGCTATTCCTAAGCAAACGACCTAAAAAGAGATTTCGAGTTGAAATATCGATGTCTGGTGAAAACATCAGACTAAACATCGATGTTTCCGAAATATTTATATAGATATAGCCATCTTTACTGTCTGTCATGCCTGGTGGGCTCATAGAAGGCACAGCAGATTTGGAAAAATGTTTTTCCTATACCTTACGCGCTTTCACAATGTAAACGCCAAAAGGTGTTGTGGAATCCTTTGCAGCGTTTCTAGGAAGCTCTCGATTAAATTTGTCTGGTACATGATCACATCTGGTGCAGCCTATACGCCACAATGGTCGGCCTTTGCCCTCCTTATCCATCAAACAAGGAGTCGCTCAGGGTTCAATGTTGGGATCAGATCTCTCCAAATTATTCATCAACGTCCTGGGTCCTGCCTCTTCACCTCACTGGAATCGTGCAGTCTTGTTTGCTGATGATTCTTCCATTCTTGCCTATGAGCAGGGTGTTGTTTCAGGCTCCTGTTTGGTTGCTGCTGGTTCAGAGTGGCTCAGCTCAAATGGCCTTGCAGTGAATAATCAAAAGACGGAATTCACGATCCTGTCTCACCGTGATCTCTTTGTTTTTCCTGCAAATCCAGGAAAGGTAACGATGCTCGGGATTCTTGTTGACTTTAAGCTCCATTGGGGGACTCCTTGTCCGACGTTGGCTGCTACATTAAATCGGACAGTTTTTCTACTGCATTAATTTATATTATGGAAGATGTTGTCTCGACCTGCACTTTTGGCTGCATTTCACCCTGTCTCAGTTGAGCCAGTTACGGGGTTTTCTGGTGGGGCACTATCATCTTCCTCGTGGATATTTGCTCCACAGCGCCGTGTGGTCCTTGTGCTTGTAAGACTAAGTGATTGAAGTAACTGCACACAGGCTTTTTGTGAACTGAAAGTAACGATTCCACCATGTGAAGTACAAGTTTGTGTAGAGCAAAGCTCGACTAAGAGGTATTGGGGGAACTACCGACTGTGACTACCAACTATGAATCACAGCACAGAGGTTTTGTCAACATTTTTGAGGCAGCACAATTAGAATCAAACAGCCAGTTACCGAGAGTAGTAATTTTCTCCCCAAAACAACAGATATTGCCGTGTTGTTGGCAAATTTCTTTTGAAATAGGTCATTTATGTAGAGCGAAACTATATAGGACCAAGAACTGAACCCTAGAGCACACCAGCCTTCGTTAAAACCTCATTGTGTTGATGTTGTACCTATTTTGCGTCAGCTGTCCGTTCCTCAAATATGACGGTATCTACGAGCCCATCTTTCATCTTTGGTGAATATACGTAGAACACCTTTCATATTGCGATTGTACAGTAGATGGTAGTAGATAAAGACCAGATGCCTGTCTTATGATCTACGTTATTCAAGTTTCCTCGAGGAACTTCAACTTCCTCCTGGTCGTAGGTAGAGGTAGTTCCAACAATGGAAGACATTCGAGTAGCTCCTGCGGGTAGGCGAGGTACGGCTCTAATTCACCTAATGGCCAACACTGGTCGTTCTCGCTCTCTATTCCCTGTTGACAGTTATGGAAGGAAAAAAAAATCCCATTTAAACTGCTTTGCAAAGAGCACGTCGGAACAAGCTCAAAACGTTCTTTCTTCGTCCGTTTCATTCCATTTTTGCTCCTCAGGCGTACACCTGGAACTGAAGGAGAGAGGCTACCAGAGGTTGAATGGAACAGATGTGTGTTTACGTAGGAGCACATTCCAATCCAGGCGTCCTTTGAGTCTATTCTCGAGGGTTGCTCACTCGTATAACTGCTCCGAACAAATCTAAATTATTTTCGTTTTGAAGACTCTTTATTTCATTATTATCAATACTTATTCTTGAGTTGGCTACTGCTACGTGTGTCCTTAACATTTGTGTTTCAACTACTAGTTCCAAACTTGGGTCCAAAATTTAGTGGAAAATGATACCCCACACATCTAAATCGCCGAAAATCTCCGCCGAAAATCTCGGGACCACATTTTTTGAAAAACACATTTTGACAACGCGATTTAGGCGTGAGGGGTATCATTTTCGACTATATTTTAGACGCTGAATCCACTGAGATGGGTCCCGGAACGATTGGCGCCCTTAGGATGAGGTTTTGGGTCAAAATGGGTATCTGTCTACCTATTTCGAACGTGTTTTTGAGATTTCTGGTACCAAGGCGTGTGGGTTACCAGTTTTCACTAAATTCTTGACGCTGAATCGATTAGAATGAGTCTCCATGCTCCTGGTTTGAGTTATAACCAACCCCTGTGATTTGATCTAGACATCATGAAGTTTACAGTCAAATTTTGGGGTCAATCGGAGAGGTTGACCTCCAACAAGAGTACATGGTTTATTACATCTATAATTCAAGGTATTAACTAACCAACAGAAATGTATTTAAACCCAGAATTTTCTCTAAGAATGAAATCTTCGCCTGTATATCATTCAACGTTGTACAATTGGGTTTTCGGGGGACAAAAACTCCCGTTATACCTACGGAGTGACTTATGACTGAGTAACTCCGAAACATGGGAAAGTAGGTAACGTGATGAGCAGCACCCTTGGTGAGAGTTTCAATGACTGGGCAACAGGGCGAGTTTTTAGTTTTACGTCTGGCAGGTAGGCAGGTACTCTCAGAACGTGAGCATTGCACAAGGAAGTTAACACAGCAGCGGAACACCGAACGAAAAAACATTATCAGCTTCCCTAGCGGTTTACATTACGACAAAAAATGGAGATGAAAATTCGACGGAGCTCTCGAGAAGACAAAAATAGAGAGGGGGAGGCAAAAACGAAATGAGGGGGTGAACAAAAAAATTTTTTCGAAAGGTATGCGTCACGGTCAGCGGGTTCAGTGATCCGGATAAAGTGGTAACTCTGCTCTGCGGCCGGTGGCTCGGCTAATACTCCATCGTAAACGGTTCTCCCACACCAGCAAACCGAACGACAGGTCCTCCGTGAGTCAATAAAAAACGAGAAAATATCTAAAATAAAACAAAAAAGGGTAAATTAAATTCAAAAAACGATATTGAGGCCCCGTGTTCTAACTGGTGTGAAGTTTCATACGGCGTATTGCCTGTATTGGGTGTCACTCTCGCATTTTTTCTTCACTTTTTTCTCGTCGGAGGTGTATACTACCAACATCGCGTGCAGGGGAGACAGTGAGAAGAGTTGTGGACGATGAGATTTGAAATCAAGATCGCCGAAAGTAAATTGAGCTATAGGGCTTCGGTTCCTGAACTCAGTGACCAGTGAAAACAAACAGTGATTTTATTTTTCTTTTTAAATCAGTACCTTTTTATGCGTTTGGAGGACTTAGTCTGATCTAAGATGGGTTTGGAGTTATTACAGAAAAAACGCTGCAAATGCATTTACAGGGGTTGGTTATTCCTCGGACCTGGAGCATGTGTAAGCCTCTCTCGAATTAAAATCTGTTATAATTTAATTCGGGTTTCTTCGGAGGTTTTGAATGGACCTAGCGAGAGGTTACACAATGTAAGTCCAAGACTTACGACTGAGCAACTAGGGATACCAAGGATGAGCATAAAATACATTGATACAAAATGAATTATAATTGAAAACAAGGACACGTTGCAAAGGAGAATATGCCTCAACCTGGGCTAGAATTGATACAAGACAAAGTAATTCGACAAAGTAAATTAGACAACATGTGGAGCATAAAATACTGTTGAGGTTTGAGGACAACTACCCAATCCTTGACATTCCCCTCTTAGCTAAGTGACATCATACACGAGCGTCATCTACAGTAGAACTAGGGAGGTCTCTGTTGAGTGCTGGTGTCGCGGAAAAGGTTGTAACCTCAAGGAGTCTTGTTGTTCGGCTATATTGACTTTGGTGCCTGGCTATGAAAGTGTTTTTATATCTTCTTTCGAGGTGATACGTATTTAACGAGAATACAAGTATATCGATTCTATCCTATCATCTTCCCCAGGTTCCATTTAATTGAATTAGTAGTAGTTAAACCAATATCGCGTTAAATACAATTAATACAAGATACATGAAATTATGATATACATGAAATACAATTTAAACCCTAAATCAACAAAAATGTTGAACATGAAGAAAATGGGGAAAACAGTGTGTGTCCCGGACCCATCTCAATCGATTCAGCTCTAAAATTTAGTGGAAAATGATACCCCACACGCCTAGGTACCGGAAATCTCAAAAACCCATTTATGAAACAGGTAGGTAGATACCCATTTTGACCCATAACCTCTTCTGAAGGGTGTCAATCGTTCCGGGACCCGTCTCCGGGACCAGGCGCATGGTGACTCATTCCAATCGATTCAGCGTCCCAAAATTTAGTCAAAAATAATACCCCCCACGCCTAGATCGCCGAAATTCTCAAAGATTCATTTTTCGAAATACTAATTTTGAACCCTACTTACACCTCCAAATTCGGTCCGATCGGGCTGTATAATTTTGAGGACCAACTAAAACTACGAGTAAAAAGTAGTTAAAAAAAGTTAAAAGTAAAAAAAAAAAAAAAAAAAAAAAAAAAAAAAATGTCCACTAATGTTCCTATTTTCAAAATTTTTGACGATTTAGGCGTGTGGGGTATCGTTTTCCACTCATTTTTTGACGCTTATTCAATCAAAATGAGTCTCCATGAAGCTGGTCCGAGGAATAACCAACCCCTGTGAAAGTATTTGCAGCATTTTTATTGCGTGGGTTGATTTTTGAAGTGATAAGTCTAACAAACCGAAATGAGGGCTATAACGTGTCCCACCTGAACGGAAGAACCCAACTTCGAAAGTTAATGCACCCAAATCCGTTTCGAGTGTCTTTTCTCATCTTATCATATTAATGCAGCTACTAAAGGAGATTGGGCCTTGAAAACAAAACCGGCTTGTAGGAGCTAATGAGGTATTTGACGTCAGTGGGTATTTCATTATGTACTGACCCGGGTTCCACTCTGGAATTCGTCTGTTTTCTTCCCTCTTATCTTAATGCACTGGTTTGAGGTGGAATTTACTTAAGAAAATTCGAAATGAGTTTGTGAGGGTGGTGCCTGACAACTGGTTTCTTCGTTCGAGACTAAAATGCGCCCGAGAAATACGTGGTACGATGTTATTGCCTTTCAAGGAAATTTCAAATACGCTGATTACAGAGAGTAATTTTCCATTATGGTGAATCCCAGATTTCATTTTAAAATTATTTAAGCCCTATTGGAAGTTGGTGTCTCGCTATATCCCGGCCAAAATTTGTGTTAGAAACACTTTAGGTAAAATCACATTTTGTACCATGGCCGTGGCAAAAACTGCAGTGAATCGCAAATTTATCGCATGAATTGCAAGCTACTTAGGAGGCAGGAGCCATTACACCAAAAAAATCTGCAAATTCTTACACACGGGTTGGTTATTCCTCGAATGGGGGAAACAGTGGGTGTGGTGGGTCTCAGACCCATTCCAATCGATTCAAGGTCCAAAATTTAGTGGAATATGATACCCCACACGCCTAGGCACCAGAAATCCTGACACATACAAAATGGGTGGATACATACCCATTTTGACCCATAACTTCTTCCGGTGGGTGCCAATCGTTCTGGGACACACATCATTGAATTCAGCGTCCAAAATTTAGTGGAAAATGACACCCTACTCGCCTAGATCGCCCAAAATCTCGAAAATCCATTTTTCAAAAAACACATTTTGACCCCTAACCTCCCCCCCCCCCCCATATTTGGTCCGATCGGGCTGAAAAGTTTCGAAGACCCGTTTTGGCCGGGAACAGACCCCTGACCCAAATTTCAGATTTTTAGAAAATTTTCTACTACCAAAAACGGCGTGGAAGGCGTACGGCGGACGGACATTGACTTTTTTTGATCCAGACACCATGAAACGTCCAGAAAAAAATTTTGAGGCGAATCTGAGAGGTTGACCATTGTCATGAAAACATAGGTTGATTATTCAAGGAATAACCAACCAAAAAAAATTGGTCGTATCATCAGCGACCGTGAACGTGGCAGCTGTGGCATCCCGCGGGGAACGATCCTCGGACCAAAATTCTTCCTGGTGTTTAGGGATAAGCGTCTCATCGGAAAAGTCTCCATAGAAGGAGAGCATTCTGCCACGCGGCGACAGGGACCAAGCTGTCAAAAATGCTGAAAAATGCATTACGGAATCTCAAAAGTGCCTCATGGGTCTGGGGTTGGAAATTAATGTGTCTGGACTAATTTGATTGGATTTCCGATGCGAGATTAGGTATTGAGAGCATAATGTGCGACTCAATAAAATGCGATCATTGTCCGACGATCATGCAGATATCTTCGACATGGTTTTCTTGGTGTGAAAGTAGATTAATGCATGTAACATTGCAGAACAAGGATATTATTTTAATCTTCAGGGCTGCAGTGATCCTCCGATTTTCCACCAGTTGGAATATATGTGGGGTTGGTAGAAATGTCGGTTGAATCCCATGAAAGTCCTCAGTTCAGAACGTCTGTTTTGTGGTAAATTTCGGATCTTGGTTTGTTGAGCGTTTCACCGTTTTCCTGAGTTTCTTTCATTATTCGAATTGATTCCTCCTTTCTATGGATGTGTTTGATGCTCCGGTTTGTGAGGAGGGAAAATAAAGAACGAAAAAACGAAATATTTTATGAACTTGGTAGAACTAATGAAGCAGCCGTAAGGTAATTGAACGTAAATGAAAAAAAAAAAAAAAAAATACGTGTTATGACGTGTCATGACTAAATTTAATGTTCGGGGATTTTTAGGCATTCATCTACGACACCTCCGAACAAGCCTTCATATAGTTACGGAAAGAAGACCATCCTTGACTGCAGCAAATGCGTATTGACTCCCCCCCCCCCCCCCCCAATTTTGGTTCGATCAAGCTGAAATGTTCTGAGGAGCAACTAGAGCCGAATACGGGTCCTTGACCAAAATTTCAGGTTTCTATAAAATTGTCAGTTACCTGGACGGCGGACCGGATACCTAGGCGTGTTGGGTACCACTTTCCACAAAATTTTGGACGCTGAATCGATTGGAATTGATTGAATCCTGTATGCCCCTGGTCCAAGGAATAACCAACCCCTGTGAATGAATTTGGAGCGTTTTTTTTTAAATTTTTGTTGGGTGTATTAATTATTAATAAATACAAATATTAATTTTTTTTTTTTTTTTTAGAAAGTTGCGATTTATTAGTGACGTTAAAATCTCCACGTGACGTGAGGGCGACGCCTTATCGCGTTCCTTTAGTCTGAGCAATATTCAATTAGCTGGGGATTTCTTCAATGTTCAAATGAGATTTCTCACCTTATCCATTTTACATTTCTCACAAGAGCTTGCAGGTTCGCACATTAGCGACATCAAAAAAGATAACTGTTTAATTAGAATGTGGATGAGTTTTTTCTTGGGATCTGTCATCATCGATCATTCCCTCGAGATCGTTCGGCTCTTCGAGTGACGCAAAGTTGGCAGTTCTTCCTGAACTTCCTTCCTAATCAGAAGGGAATGAGAGAACAGGAAACAGAAGCCGTTTCACTCGTATGAGTAGTAACCGCGTTGTTTTCTTTCGAGAACAATCGCTCGTTCTCCCTAATTTAATCTCGAATGTCACAGTTATAATGAATGGTGCACGGCTTCTAGGAGATTAACGTCCTATTTGCCGTTAGATCCAGAACTGATCATTTGTACCTGAAGTCTCCGTTGAAACCGTATACCTTAATAACGGAGTGTTCTAGCACGTCAGAACAAACCTCGGTTCTATCAGTGATGTTTTGGACCGCAATGGCCACAAATTATGGATATGAAAACGCCCAGTTTTTTATGATTTGCTCATTCACTCAACTCTTTTCACTACGAATCAGTTTGGAAACAAGCTTTATTTCAATAAAATCTTGTTACTCTTGCTTGTTACTCATTGTCATATCATATAGCCCTGTTTCAATCAATCGTACCATTAAATGGAGGGGGGGGGGGGGGTCAAAATGTGTATTTTCCCCATGTTTTCCTCTTATTATGCTCAATTATTACACTCACGTAGGCCAGCAAATTACTCAACACGCGTCAACAATATTTTTACACTCAAAACATTTGCAGGGTAATGTCCTCAGTTCAGGAAGCGTTTCCAGGGGATCTAGATACGTGGTTCCTTAAAACCTCCATTGAGATGGGTCCAGGATCAATTGGCGCCCACCGAAATTAGGTATGAGTCAAAATGGGTACCCACCGACCTATTTTTACAGTAAAATGTCAAGATTTTTGGTACCTAGGCCTGTAGAGAATAATTTTTCGCCAAATGTTGGACGCTGAACGCGCGTTTTTTCCATAAACTTGCTCTAAGGAATAATAAACCATCGTGGAAAAGAATTTGCAGCAGAAACTTCACATTTCAGCAACTGTGCCACTTTCGTTGCCATTCCTTAAGCCTTGTATTTGGTCGAATATGGACCAGAGATGTTGTTTTTTACCACATGGAGCGCTAACTCCGCGGCATACCTTCTGTATGAACTTAGTAACACCAATTGAAACTCCTAAATTTTATCTTATTCTCACATCTTTCTACTTATAAATCGTGTTGTCGTTCTTTTTGTTGATAGCAATATTACTTTGAGCACAAACCCGTGTTATTTTCCTTCATTTTACTCGCGGTAAACCCCATAACGTTGTGTGTGTTTATCCAAAATAATACACCTCACGGTTGCTGTTTCATGCAATTACAAGCTTCCTATCCCCGCCTTGCCACCAATAGGGTTGAGCATTGGAAAGAAAACATGCTCTTACCATCGAAACAAAACATCGATAGTCCCAAATCATCGTCTTGCAACCACAATCTTGGGTTTGATGATTTCCAATGTCAATGAAAACTGTTTTCACTTCTAGGAGTGAAAGGAGAGAAACAAACAACACAATACTAAAAGCTTTAAAAAAGTTCGAAATTTAAAAATCAGAATATATGAATTTATTTAATAATCATAAAATGATTGCAATGAGCTCATAAATAGCAGATAAATAAATCAGTATCAGATCATAAATTATCGAAGTAGTACGAATATAGTTTCCCCACCATCGATGCCCTCATCGCCTTCAACCATCGATAGTGAAGAAATATCGAACCTTAAACATCGATGGCAAAAACATGGCCCCTACCATCGATGGTTGGTAAACATAATTTTTGTCGTTGCTCAACCCTAGCCATTAGTAGTCATGTGACGTCACGTTTGTATGAATATGCTCGCTGGGTAAATCCTATCGTTCCTCCATTGAATCATTTCATCAACTTGAAAGGTTTCCTTTTGTGATAACGCCTGATAGGTTCACTAAAACAGGATGCGGTGCGTCTGCTCTCTTTTGTTCTGTATGCCTCTAAAATATACCTACCCGCGTGCGTATATGTATCACCTAGTAAATACTGGGGCTTCATTCTCACAGGTTGCTCGATACGTCTCATATCGGTTCCCGATCACGTAATCACTTTTAGGCAAGTAGATGGTCAGGCAGCAACCCACCTACCAGGACGAAATGTTGATTAACGGATTCAGTGTAGGTGTAATAATAGCATTATCGCTAATTTTGATTGGATGCTCATTTGTTTATGCTTAATTCGAGAAACTACTGGAGTTATATTCACCCCCCCCCCCCCCCCCCCGCTTGTAAATTACTCTTCCGAGCGAATCTGCTCATTCCGAATTGTGTAGATTCAGCTCCTCCCAGCAATAATTTCAGGTCAATTTTTCCTCAATCAGGTTAAATTTTCCCATCAATTAGTATTGAATGAAATGAAGATATACTACAGAAATGATCATATAGAAGTAAGATATTGCTTAAAACACTTTTGGCTCTATAATTTTCTAGAAATCTGAAATTTGGGTCAAGTTGTTCCTCAACACTTTTCAGCCCGATCGGACCAAATGTGGAGAGTCGAGAGGGGGTAGGGGTCAAAACGTGTATTTTGAATAAATTTTCGGCGGGAAAAAGGATTTTCGAGATTTTTGGCGATTTAGGCGCGTGGGGTAACATTTTCAACCAAATTTTGGACACTGAATCCAATGAGACGGGTCCCGGAACGATTGGCGCTCACTGGAAGAAGTTATGGGTCAAAATGGGTATCTATCTACCTATTTTAAAGGCGGGTTTTCAAGATTTCCGGTAACCAGGGGTGTGGGGTATCATTTTCCACTAAATTTAGGATCCTGAATCGATTGAGATGGGTCCGGGACACACACTGTTTTCCCCATTTTCTTCATGATCAACATTTTTGTTGATTTAGGTGAGTGGGGTATCGTTTTCCACTAATTTTTGGACGTTGTATCGATTGAAATGAATCTCCATGGTGATGGTCCGAGGAATAACTAATCCTTGTGAATGAATTTGCATTAATTTTGCAGGCCAAAACCATATAGGAAATTGATATCTTATGACACAAATGATCGGTTCTCATCTGCTTAAAACCCAAGCTTTCAGATTCTATGTTTAAGTCTCCCGATTCATAGGTAAAAGTTTAAATATTGGCGTCTTTACCAACAAATATATGACCATGTCTCTCATGATATCCGTGATTCATGTGTTACACAAAGGCAGATGACATGTACCTGCTTTTCTCATGGAGTGAAGTATTTTTTGAAGGAAGAAAAACAGTCAGGACGTTCTTTCATCCTCACCACGATAAGTTTGAAAAAAAAAGAAAAAAAAAATCTTATCTTAAAAAACCAACCTCAACCGCTAGTTTTACTTCACCAAACATTTACATCGGCATTTACAGACGAACGTTCTAGGTGGGTAAAGCTTACAAAAGATAAGGCAATGAAGAAAAAGAATGAAAAGACTCGGAAAAAACCTAAGAGTAATGTACGCGTAAAGACGGAAATGGGATAAGGCAAATCCACACTCAATATGGTCAGAACCCGCTTTTGTGGCAGAAAAGCCTTCAGCCAGCTAAAAAGCTCCAAGTATGTGTCTTTCATAATCATCCATATACCTTTTACTGGCGACGGAAAGTGGTAATTTACGTACCGTCATATTAGAATGAGGAGTTTTACCAACGTCGGAATTTAGAGTTTTCCATTCAGAAATAAGATTCAAGTACATCTTCCCTCTTCAACTGCTCCAATGTCCTGTTAGTTTCTTGGTAAGTTGGTTTTTGTGAATTGCAGTTTGAAAAATCGTCACTTTAAGGCCATATGAGTTACCTCCTAAGGTCAACTAAAGTTGAATTATGTGCCCTGATGGACAATTTCATGGTTTCCAGTGATAGTAACCACCAGAAATCAGGGGGTGGCTCTACGAATAAGTTGCAACAAAAAGAGCCTCCTTTTAGAGGGTTGGTTTTAGGTTGTTTAAATTTTAAGATTTCTTTCGTGTTTTCAACCCTTGTGTTTTATTTCCGCGCAAATTTGATGAACATCCTTATGCTTTACTATATAATAAGTAATAACAATTTATGTAAATAAGTAATAACCTGAGGGGGAACGCTGGTGTCTCATGATAAATATTTTAATGCCGGTTTCAAATGTGTGGTGAACATCTCAAAAATTGAAGGGAAAAATTGTAAGAAAGTGTTGGTAATACCTAAAAGAAATCCGCGATTCTTACGTATTTCGCAAAAAGTCGAATAGCTCAGAAAAGGAGCCTCACATAGAAATTTTCATAGAGGCGTTTTCTGTACAAAATTCAACCTAGAAACGAAAAAAATATGTATATAATGAAATAAAAATACTGCAAATTCTTTCACAAGGGTTGGTTATTCCTTACCCCAGGCGCATGGAGACTCATTTCTTCAACATGGGGGAAATGGGGGAAACAATGGTTGTGGCGGGTCCCGGACCCATTCCAATCGATTCAGGGTCCAAAATTTAGTAGAAAATGATACCCCACACACTTAGGTACCGGAAATATCGATATTACATATCCGAAATGAATAGATAGGTACCCATTTTGACCTATAACCTCATCTAGAGGGCGCCAATCGTTTCCGGACCCATTTCATTAGATTCAGCGTCCAGACTTTAGTGGAAAATGATACCCCACACACCTAGATTGCAAAAAATCTCAAAAATCCATTTTTTGAAATACACATTTTGACCCCTACCCCGCCCAAATTCGGTCCTGTCGGGCTGAAAAGTATTACCAACTAGAGACGTTGTACCTTTTTTGCTCTAGATTTTGCAAAATATATATTTTGAATAATGGATTTTCGAGATTTTTGGTGATCCAGTCGTGTGGGGTATCATTTTCCACTAAACTTTGGACGCTGAATCGATTGGGACACTTCACTCTCATTTTTTCTACATTTGTGCACCTGGAATCTCCACATAAAACGCTAGACGGAGCAGGTGTGTGCATGATGAAGACGACGTGCATAAATTGTTCAATGTTGAGGATAACTAGCAGAATTTCCAAGTCTCATTTTCATTCTTTTCACCGCTCGCAGGAAGTCCCAAAGTCGTTAGCGACGCTCCTTTCAAAACCGCCATTACGGGTGGCACACGACGGAATTCATTGGACTAGCCTGTGTCGCTAAAAACTGGAAACCAACTGACATAAATTGAACCGCCCGAACGATTGCGAGTCATTTGGTCGAGTAATATGAATACAGAATTAGGACTCGGCTTTGGCATCTTCTTCAAGAGGCGGTTGCAACCTGAGTCAAAAAACTGGTCAAACGTCTACCCACCTTGTTGCGCACCTTAGTAGCATCTTGAGGAATTTAGAAGGCTACGCGATTAGGTCCGGTTGTGGCGACTCACATTCCGATATCATGAACTTGGTTCATTTTGTTCGCATTGTCGAGTTAAGCGGAAGAAAAGTAGACAGTTCACTTATGAGGAAACAAAAAGTGTTTTACCTTCATAAGACACCGTCTGGCCTCCGTTCCACGCCTATTGTTGGTAGAGGAAGGTAGTTGTTGTAATTTCGTTGTGACTTTGAATTTCAAATGTAATTAGGCTCGAATTGGGATGAGGAGAAGAATGAAGAAGAAGATTATACATGCAGAAAGAAGTAAGGGTTTGGACGATTACTCATAATAGATGGAGGCAGAGCCCATGGGAAGTGGAGAATTCAATTGCTTTGACGAGAGATATTGAGCTCACATAGATTTGTATTTTTTTTCTCTCTTTTGGAATTTTTCATTTCATAGTATTTTAATTACGAAGCTGCATTGTTGTGGGAGGTTGTATTGTTACGAAGTCCTATTGTCAGGGCCACCTTGTCTGGTGTCGATGGGAAGCAGCTGGCTCGTAAAACAATCACGCAACATTCCACTCCCAGCTCATCGAATCCATCTATATTCACATCGAGGGGGAGGGGGGGGCGTGTAGGGCAGACGATAAAGAATGGAAAATGATTCAGGAAGACGCAATAACCATATCACACGGGATACAAATACTTCTTCATGAAAGTGAATGCTGATAATCAATAGGAGAAAAATTTACTGTTTATCCCCACTTCAAGAACAACACAATTCGAACTGATCCTAATCCCTTTTGTATTTGGAATCAGACATGACTAAACCATTACATGAAATGGGTATCGATGTTTCGAATACATCGATGTTTCTTCCCAACATCGATATTTTGTATTGATAGTTCTTTATATTCGGCATTGATATTTCTTCTCAAAATGTCTTTTTTGGAGGATTAAGCCGGAATAACAGATATGATGTCTGCCTACGCATACAGCTGAACTATAAGTAACTGTAAGTTAGTCTAATTTTGTAAATTAATTCTTACTCGGTTGTTTATCATCCTTCGTTTATGGTTGTTTATTATCAAAAAACTCACAGGGGTTGGTTATTCCTTGGACCAGGCGCATGGAGACGCATTTCAATCGATTCAGCGTTTAAAATTTAGTGGAAAATAATACCACACACTCCTCGATCGCCGAAAATCTCAATTCATTATTCGAAAAACACATTTTGACCTCATCCCTCTCCCCCCCCCTCCCTAATTTGGTCCAATCGGGATGAAACCCAGGGAGACGATAAAGAATGGAAAATGATTCAGGAAGACGCAATAACCATATTCGAGGACCAACTAGGTATAACCAGAAATGGGTCCCTGACCAAAATTTCAGATTTTAAAAGAATTGTCTTCTTTTATCAACTGTTTCTCCCCTCTTACAAAACAATCGATGTATTGAGACATCAATGTTTCTTCTTAACGTCAATGTCCCTTAAAGAACATAGATTCGGTAACATCGATGTATTTCTCATTGACACTCATGTATATTTTTACACAGCTCAACAGCAATTCTTTTGCAAAGCATCATAGGTAAACATGTCGCCCAAATCTAAATACCGCCAATACAACATACAACGTTCCTTGAACCAAACACGAACTACACATTTCAACTTTTTGTTGTTTCATTCTGTTAGTTAAACTTAACACTATTCGATTCGGAGCTAACCACAGCTAGAGCGATCATTTATTCCAATATTTCTGTTTAGTTCCTCATGTTGATCTAGGTACACGCCAGGTAGGAAACACGCCTCTTTCGAACGCATGGTCATTTAAATACCTTACCATAACGCCAAGGAACGAGTCCTGAGCAAAACCTGCTGAATTATGTGGCACAACACGAAAAAATGAGAAAAATACCACTTGTTCTCTGACAGAGGGAATGATAAAGACAATCTGTAATAAATAAAGAACAATTAAGGAAGTAGAATAGGCGTCAGAGCATTATTGTTTCGCAGTGCAAGTTAAAAACTTCCATGAATAACACTAATTGACCATCCGTAGGCCACACATGGCACATGGATATCCATCCACACATTATTATTTTATACACTTCGGAATGT
This sequence comes from Cyrtorhinus lividipennis, assembly GCA_019603395.1. NCBI lineage: Eukaryota > Metazoa > Arthropoda > Insecta > Hemiptera > Miridae > Cyrtorhinus > Cyrtorhinus lividipennis. The sequence goes on along the minus strand of CM033999.1, from coordinate 4,090,186 downwards.
TAAAATGAAACAAGGCAAATCGCTCTTCAACAATATCATCATGGTCAATATTTTGAAAGAAATCGTATTCTCAAGAACTCATCATGATCTAAAATTTAGTGGAAAACACGCCAAGGTTCCCGAAAAAAAAACAAGTCATAGAAATGCTTATGTTTATGTAGGTATAACGTGACTCCATTCGAGGGTGATCGGGCTGTTTATGAGCAGGACTAACTCCAACCGAAATCTGCGTATATACTGAAGTTTGTTGGATCAATTTATAGGCCATTTGTCGGCTCAGATAGACATTTCTGATTTTAAATCTACTCAATTTGAGGAGTGGTTAGAAGAGAAGTTTAGGTGGCAATTTTTTTTTTTTTCATCAAAATACGAATATTGGGGTGTTTCATTCCAATAATAATAACAAAAACCCTGAAAATTCTTACACACGGGTTGGTTATTCCTCGAATGGGGGAAACAGTGGGTGTGGCGGGTCCCAGACCCATTCCAATCGATTCAGGGTCCAAAATTTAGTGGAAAATGATACCCCACACGCCTAGGCACCAGAAATCCTGAAACATACAAAATGGGTGGATACATACCCATATTGACACATAAATTCTTCCAGTGGGTGCCAATCGTTGTGGGACCCACTTCATTGAATTCAGCGTCCAAGATTTAGTGGAAAGTTATACCCCACACGCCTAGGTACCAGAAATCCCGAAAACACATATTCAAAATGGGTAATAAATACCCAATTTGACCCAAAACTTCTTCCAGTGGGTGCCAATCGTTCTGGGGCCCATTTCAATGGATTCAGCGTTCAAAATTTAGTGGAAAATGATACCCTACTCACCTAAATCGCCCAAAATCTCGAAAAATCCATTTTTTCAAAAAAGAAATTTTGACCCCTACCCCGCCCAAATTTGGTCCGATCGGGCTGAAAGTTTCGAGGACCGTCCTAGGCCGGGAACAGACCTCTGACCCAAATTTCAGATTTTTAGAAAAATTTCTACTGCCAAAAACGGCGCGGACAATGGACGGCGTATGGCGGACGGCGTACGGCGGACGGACATTAACTTTTTTTGTTCTAGACACCATGAAAGTTCCAGAAAAAAATTTTGAGCCGAATCGGAGAGGTTGACCATTATCAAGAAAACATAGGTTGATTATTCAAGGAATAAGGACCCCGTCCACTGGAAGCGCTGTGATCGCGCGAAGTCTGGCGAAGGCGAAGAGAACCAAACCAGTTTGTTTCCGAACGCGCGAACAGGCGAACCCGGTGATGGAAATCTATACCTGCCGCACCCTTTTACCTAGCCCACATGTGTAGTCCCCATACTACTTCACTAAACAATGTACCTCATCTGTCTTTCGACCCAAAACAGCTGATAGGACGGGCGAAACTGACAGGAATTCGCGTGCAGTGGACGGGGTTTCGACGCGCGAAGAGGCGTAGAGGCAAAAACTTGCGAATTCGTCTCTTCACCTCTTCGCGCGAATTCGCGTCCAGTGGACGGCCAGCCTTAAGGGGATGATCGGGTTTCGCCCGACCAAAGGCCGCAGTTGGTCCTCAACGTCGGAATGATGTGCGGGTTTTGCGGTCAATGTTTTGAAGGCTTCGTTAGCAAACGCTTTTCTACTTTGCTGTTCTCCTATACGTGTTGTTACTAAAAAGAAAAACTCATATTAGACAGCATTGAGGTTGAGGTTAGAACATCATATAACAGAAAAAATGTTATTTTCAAGTTGAATAAACATTGAAGGGCACTGAATACGTTGGTTAGGTATTGACGTTTGAGAATTTCCCTTTAGTATGACATTAGTTTGACTTCAGCCTGACTAATACTTATCCTGGCACAGACCCTTCCGATCAAGCTTAACATTGAAGAAAATATCCTAAATTTTCGATTTTCTCCCTAAGAACAGTCAACTTCTCACCGCCCAATCTCATTGCTATCTGTAAAAGGTACTATCAAAGCTGTTTGAGAAACATATATAGGTAGCAAGTAATGCAAGTAGTGAATGACTGTAATCTAGTGCCCTCTCATCAGTTTGGATTTCGACATAAGCACGCAACTAATGATCAAGTGCATAAAATCACTTGCATAATTGAACGGGAATTTGGGGAAGAGCATGTCTGCCCTGCCGTTTGACAAATTTTGGCATAAAAGAATTGAATATTTACAAAATCCAAAAAATGCTAAATATGCAATGTTACTGGAATCCTACTTATCAGATAGCATCCTACATGAGTAGGAGTGTTGTGGGTGAATATGTGCATGCTTAATATTCGCTGACCTTGTTTCTAATGGACACTATATCGATATTTTGGTTATTTTAAACTCATGGCGGGGAAGAGAGCGGATCATAATATGATCACAATATTATTGTAGCAAATACATCTATGACGACCTGACCAACGTTTTATGGTTGGTTATTCCTTGAATAATTAACCTATGTTTTCATGCAAAAAGTCAATCTCTCCGATTCGGCCCAAAATTTTTTTCTGGACGTTTCAAGGTGTCTAGATCAAAATTAGCAAATGTCTGTCCGCCGTCCACGCCGACTTTGGTAGTAGAAATTATTCAAAAAATCTGAAATTTTGGTCAGGGGTCCGTTCACGGCTCTAGTTGGTCCTCGAAGCTTTTCAACCCGATCGGATCAAATTTGGGTGGGGTAGGGGTCAAAATGTGAATTTTCAAAAATGGATTTTTGAGATTTTTGCAATCTAGGAGTGTGTGGTATCATTTTCCACGAAATTCTGGACCTGAATCCAATGAGACGGTCCCGGAACGATTGGTGCCCTCTGAATGAGGCTATGGGCCAATATGGGTACCTATCTACCCATTTCGAACGTCTGTTTTCCATCTTATCCACTTTTTCAGGGATGTTCAGGTTCAAGTTAAATTACAAAACAATTCGCTTTTTAAATCATGTTCAACTTTATTATCCAACAATACGTTAAATAATAGCGTAGTGCAGTTTAAAACTTCAATAAGTAAATTGCAATTTTCAAACTCGAGAGGATTTTTTTTTTCTCTTTTCGAAAAGTTTTCCGAACTAATGCGAGTTGCAAAAGAAAATGCTACAAGACCGTAAAACGTTGTGACGCAATTAGGAGTTTTTCCTTGCAAGTAGCATAACTGAAATCGTCATTCCCGTAATTGCTCTTAAATTCGTTGTTTTTATTCATTTTATTCATCTTTTTTTCATAATGCATGCAATCGTCATTCATTGAGCTCAACTATCTAGTGATGAACTGAGAAATTTTTCAAGCAATGGTAGTGTATTTGAACGATAATTTGCTTTGTCGTGATTAGGTTTTCAAATATGATCATTTTTGTTCAAAAATCACATGTATGGCCTCCACTAACGGACCGTAACCGGGTGTTCTGGTCGAGAAATAGCAGAAAATAAACCTTGATATGTATTAGAATGCTGCAGCGCCTTCATTGCCTGTGATTATCAATCTAGTTTTCAATAAACCAGTCTAATAAACAACGAGGAGTGATTCAAATCGCGTTGAAAAGATCGGCTAGGAAGTAGATAGGTACACTTCTTACATCGCTACTTTGTACATTAGGAGAAAATGTGCGGGTCGTTGGTGAAGGCCATATTACGGAAAGCACCGAATCACCAAATTATCATTTTATCAAAGCGCTTTCAAAATTGTGTTAATGTATAGGTAGGTAGGTACATCTTTATATGTGTAATGTGTATACCACTCTATATTTTCGATTTTTTGTTCTGCGTATCTTCAATAATTTGATATGTTTCAAACACCAAGCATAATAAGGGAGTTGAATACCGAGTTTTGGTTATTAAAAAGGGAGGTATTCGCCCGTGGAACTACTCCAATCGGCTTTTTGGCCGATTTCATACTCTGCCAACACAATTGTAAGTGAAACGTCATCGGTTATCAGGTGTTCCAGAGCGCGCCACGCGCTGTGCACAACCTGGGGAAAAATGGCGCGGTGCGAACAATTTTGGTGAATTGAAAGAATCATATACAGAAGAAGGAAAATATTCTATCCAAATGAATATTAGTGGAATTGTGTTTTCTACATTCTACTGAGGTCCACACCACATTTCCTAGTAAAAATGTACATACGCCTATGCCTATCGATAAGTACAATCGTCTCCTACCACAATTTCCTCCTATCATTATTATACATCACCCTCTACTCATAGAAAATAACTAGGTATGATTGTGCGAGGCTATAAAGATCTGTTGCAAGGGCTTGTAAATTGAAATGAAAATTTGGAATAATCTGCAATAAGCTTATAAAAGAGTTCAGTCTTCGGAAGAGCTATAAAAACCAATTTTGGGTTCAATTCATTCCGGTTTGGTGCTGTAAGCAGAATGATAGAGTTTTGATATTGAAAACAATTGAAATTAATGGGGGAATTTGCATTGATTTTTTAAAAATTTTGTTGGCCTAAATGCATAGGTTAAGAGAAAAGTAGGACTGATCATCACAATACCATTAGTGAGGGTGAATTGGTGGAATTATACCAAATTTATAAAATATGTGGAAAGGCAGGAAGAGTAGAAAGGAATTATGACACAATAACAGACCAAAAACTTGGGTAAGCTGCCAGTCAAACTGTGCTGAGAACATTGAGAATTGCTGTTACCCAGTGTGAAGGTTATGGCTACAGCGGATGTCAACTAGGTGAATCTTCGCATGTTAACAAATATATTCTGGGGAGGATGAAGAAAAACTCAAATACAATCAAGAGGGGAATCATCTGCTTCAACTGAATGTGATAATGGATTTTGTATGACAAAAACAGGAAGGGGCAGTCAAAGTGCCAACCAAACTTAGCTGAATGCCCATTGATGTTACCCAGTTAACGGATACAGTGATAGCTGATATATTATCCTCTATGTGAACATTTCGCATGTAAGAAACTATGTTGAGGGATCTGTTCTGCATGAGGTTTTGTCTGCACAGTTCATGATAAGAAAACTGCGCATTTTTGTGCCTGATAGAAAGACAGTACAGTTACAACAATAACTAAGCTGAGGAGCTCTGAAAACTGTGAACTGCACAGTTGTTCTACCAACACAGTAAGCAAAAATTGACTAATGACCTATTTTCTTCCATGGCAACATCACACTCGACTGCACAAAAAATACATTTAAGACTGCACCATGAATGTTTAAAATTTTAATGTTTTCATTATGTATTAAGATTGCGCAGTCTTAAAATGTAGAATGTGGACCAACCCTAATGGAGAGGATGTAGCAAAACTAAACTACAATCAAAGGTGAACTCATCTTCTCCAACAGAGTGTGATAACAGATTTTCTGTGGCTAAATATGAGGGGGCTGCCAACAAAACTGAGCCAACAATATGGCGCATTGCTGCTAACCAGTGTAAAGGAATCAACAAAGTGAATATCTCGCATATCATGAAATATATGCAGAGGGATATGGGGAGGATGTAGGAGAAGTGAAGTACAGTAAGAAGCAACCTCATCTGCTCCAACTGAGTGTGATAGCTGACTATCTGCAACAAAAATGTGAGGGAGCTGACAATCAAACCGTGCTGACAACACTGCTCATTGCTGTTAACCAGTGTGAAGGTTACTATGACAGTATAAATGTATCAACTAGGTGAATAGCTCGCATGTAAGATGTATTATGGGGAGGATGGAGGAGAATGAAACAACTACAAGTTAAGGGTGAACTCATCTGCTTCGACTGAGTGTGATAACAAATTTTGGTGGCAGATCTCCATGCAATTAACTCAATGCTTTTTCAAACTACACTATCACTTTTCCATGTTACTACTTTATTCAACCATTTAAATTGATTAGGTTTTTCTTCATTGTTAGTTATGGTTGTGTGCCTACTTTACTCATTGTTTGTATCCAAATATTGTTCTTATTATTTTCAAATCAATGCAAATTCCCTGTTTGCGGCATGGACGATAATTTGACTTGTGAATTTCATTATTGTTTGTTCAAGAAATTCTCACGATGAGGGTACGCGTCGTGGAGAGTCATTGTCCTCTGTGAAGTGAAACACAGCCCGTGGGCGTTTCAAATTAGGACAAAGGCTTCTAGCTGCGTACTGCGCACAACAGCGAAGGTGCCCCTTTTTAGTCGAAAAGAATTGAACACGACCTGTTTGTTACGACTTAAAGCGTAAAAATTGCCGCAATAGAATATTAATAGTCAATTGAAGCGTCCGAATAGATGAAAATTTGAAAAATGCAAGCCTTTGAATTACAACGCGCAAAATAAATTAATATTCTGAGTAAATAAAACAAAAGTGAATCCTGAACTCGTCACATAAAATTCTTTCAATTTTCATTCAACATTACAATAAATCTCTCGCGAAGAAACTAACATCGTTCCGGGTTTTCCATAATTCTCGACACATTACACATTTTAGTATAGCATTTTAAGAAGTTCGAATAGAGGACCTAATACATTCTATCATTAACACTACGTTTATTTCTGTATTGTTCTTTTCCAATTGCTATAAAATAGTATAACAGAATATTATCACAAAATTATTTCTTTTTTTTTTTTGGTTTTGTTTTAGAACTTCTAATTCAGTATATAAAATTTGATTCCCTAATTACAATTTTTACATGATTAATAATATTTACTTAATAATAATTTATTTTGAAACATAATAAAATCGAATAGACAGTACACATTTTATTGTGGTAGTTCGATTTTAAAACTACTATTTTACAAGAAGTTGAACTTCTGGACCCATTTCATCAACGAACTTTGTACCAGATTGACTCCATAGTGAAAGTTAACAGGGAATAATAATCTGGTATCACGATTTTGTTTCTTCTTTTTGTAATAATCTGTGTTCATTATTAGTTATTCGTATTAACCTACAGACATTTATGCTGAAGTGATTGGTGCTGAGCCGTTAAAAAAAAACTGTTTCACTTCTTTTTTTTCCTTGTATGGTTACATACTACGAGATGATCTGAAAGTGTGAATCGTTTTCTCTCGATCGCGATATCCGAATAATTATTTACAAACAATCTATTATGTATCGTAAGTACGCAATTATTTAAACATGTTTTAATACGTAGTACTCTATCCTGGCTTGAACGTTTAGAGTGGCGGTGCCAATTTCCTCCGGTAAACGCTATTTTTTGGTTAAATTTTCTAAATGAAAAACAATTCACAAACTGAGTGAAAAATAGTAATGAAAGACAACGGTATTCTCATGACTCTCAGTAGAAAAATGGAAAGCAAAGTTTTAGGTGCAATTTTTCGACTGCATAATTGGCGCGTTGTCAAACGAAACTTCCTCCCCTGAAAAACAATTTTGTTTAAGGCACAGTATGAAATACAGGTCTGCTGAAGGATGCTATAGATTAAAAAGGAGAAGAGGAATGTGATTTTAATGGATAACGTCTCCATGATATGACTCTTGATGTAGTTTATATTTTTCGCTAATTATCGGCAGCTCATGGGGAAGTATTTAAGAACAGTTTAAGAACTACGAGTTTTTCTATCAAGTTATTGCTTATGGAAATGTTTCAAGGTATTGAAAGTACACCTTAGTACATGTCCCCTTTGCTAAAAGAATTCGCAGTCAACATTTGGACTTGTGCCATTTTGATAGCCTTTTGCTTCATACTTCGGGAATAAAAATGTATTTCTATTGATTTTTGCTACCAAAACGTTATTCGGAAAGTTGATCCTTACTGGCAATGACTTAAATTACCATTAAGATGGTTGCAAATGAAAACTCCGTAAAGAATTAGGCTCAAAAGGATCAATATTATTGCATTTTAATAAATTCTTCCTCATCGACCGAAGGAGAAAGCAAAGCAGGCAAGCAATTCTGTTCAGAATCATTATTTACTTGGGTAAAGTCATTATTTTCAAATTACGACGTAATAATTACGTACTTAATCAAATATGAGGAATGCATTTTCAAATTTCCTCGTATATTAACGCTTCACATTGGGCACATAGGAATAGGAACGAGGAGTAGACCGGTATCAGTGAATTTGGTTTGTCATTTTAAAATTGCGACTCACTCCTTATAAATGTTGAAGTATGATACATCCAGAGAATATCAGTTTTAAATTGACGAATTTGAAACAATTGTTGATTTATTACTTTGTATGTTTGGTTACGAACATTGTTCACTTAGTGATGAAGCAGAAGAGGTGGTTTAGGTAAGAAAGCACAATGGTCAAGGACTATTTTGCTCCGCATTTGGTATTTTACATAATTTCCTATCTTTTTTGTTAAATCAAAGAACAAAGTGCGTTGTATTATCAGGATGCTGATGAAGAAACTGGAACATTTCCCACGGGGAAAAGCGCGGGATTTCTTAACAAAAATCAATAGGTATTTATGCTATAGAAAAGCGTGGCAATCAAAGCAGCAACAACAGCAGCCCCTAGCCAAATAATGGCCAACCCCCACCCACCCTACAGCTCGTAGCATGCCAATGATGGAAGACCGCAAGCATAAGAAGGGGCGCGTTAGTACAGAGGCCTAGCAAATAATGAAAAGACCCATTGCAAAACCCTGCACCACCACAAGGTCCATCCTGGGCTACCAAAGGCAGACGAACTCCGGAAGAGGGTGGGTTGCCTGATATACGGGGAAGCCATAGAGCCATAGTGCAGGGCTCCCACATGATATAGCGCAAAATATTGATGAGGATAGACTGTCATGGGCCTTGCGGCCTCAGGCACAGTCTTGCACTGGCATATCAGGCCAATACCCAAGGACAACTACTTTTCCCGTCCCTCTTTTGCAGCCCTGCAAAAGACAACTACTTATGTCAAAGACACATTCCATCCTCCTGTCTGAGGCAGGAGTATGGGCAGATACATTGATTGTTTAGTGCCAATGGAAAAGGTTGTCAATGGTACAAGTACAAAGAAGAAAAGCCATTTAAATACAGTGTACCAAAAAAAAAAAAAAAAAAAAAAAAAAAATGGGGGGGGGGGGAGTCCCTGGAGAGTATGAACCTCTATACCCATCTCACCGAAAATAAAAATAGTCAACTTTAAAAAATTAAAGAAAATTATGTGACGTCAGCGTTCAGCTATTCCTTTTAGCCCCTGTTGAGACGATCCAAATGAATTCTACCTCGATTTCTGAATCATTGGTTCCAGAAGTGCCTGCGCCTGTGCTTTGGTTAGTATTTTATCTTGAGTTGCATATTACTGTTGCTTCTTGTTTGCAATGGTTTGTTTACAACAATAGCAGAACCAAGGAGAGGAAACATCAGTTATCTACAGTTGCGCTTGAGTGCAGGGAAGGCAAGGACTGCTGTTGCTCTTCACGTTTTTCGTCTCAAATGTGGCTGTCATTTCAATTTTTCCCGTGGGTCGTGTTTCAGTAGGCAGCTTTTTGAAATATCCATCATCCACACTATTCCGCATGTATCTGACACCTTATCCCCTTTTACAGTTATTGAAAACATCATTGCAAAACATTGACCAATGACAGACCCACAATACACCCCATTGTCTCCACATGCCCGGATCTTAGTGTCCCCCAATATCACAAATTACCTGATTTTTAGTATTTCTCTTCTGTTAACATTGTCATGTTTGTTTCGGAGCAAACATTTTCCCACTTCAGCACTTAATGTTGTGCCTTTTAGAATGTGACATATTTTAGAGAACAACCAATTTGTGTAAAATATTCCAAACAGAAAATAATACAGATTTTCATAAATTTTCAGATTTCTTCAATCATATTATTCTATTTTCAAAATAAAAAGTTAGCTTTTCCTTCTTGATGTTTGGTGGAGGAAGGTGTTGAACTTTTCAATTACAATGTTGTGAAAAAACGCAATGGGGTGCACTTGTAGGTCAAAAACCGCCAGATTGGTGGGAAATAGATGTTACAATTTTGAAAAATTAGTACCTGTGTTACAGTAGGATAGATACAGCGTGATGATAAGCGCACATTACCCGAGAAAACCTTGGTGATAAGTGATAAGGCTTTTATGAATTGATTTAGTCATTAGCAGGGTTGCTTCTCTCAAAACTGTCCACTGATAAGTCCAGAAAGTTGATAGGATGAATCGTTTACAGGTGAAACTGTTGTAAAAAAGTGGTGAAAATGTTACATTACACACAACTTTTGTATCATTTTTTCTTCTTACAACAAAGGCTCACATTTTGGACCTAATGAGAGTAGGTGCTATCATCTCAAAATTACATATTTTAAATCAAATGACTAGAAATAAAACAAAAATATGATGAACACCTCATATTTGAGGCCTTATGTTAGATTTCAACAGGAATTATTTGAAGCTTACCATTTTCTACGTCAGTCAGTTGGTTTTTCAAGCAGTCCCTACCTGCTTAAGCAATACCACCTCAGCCAGAACCAATCAATTTCATATTTCTCTTCATCAAAATTTAAAAATAATTCAGTAACATAAAGTAATGTGTTATGGTAATGTCGTCAGCTGCCTTCGTCATGATTTAAGAGCCCTCTTTCTCATCAGATTCACCATGGCTTTCTCAGACCAGCTAAAAACACCAAGAAACTTGTTCTATGTAAAGTTATTTCAAAGTCACTTGTGTTATTTGCATCTCGAACAACCGATATGTTCTACATATATTTATACCCGAATGCTCGTAGTAATTATTGCTCTGAGGAATAAATTATAATCGATAGAATGCGACATCAAATTCAGTCTTCTGTCAAGGATTAAATTAAATAATAATCTCAAATGAACGTAACTACAGACGATAACAACAGAATAAATCATGATCTATACTGCTCTCTATTGAGTTATGATGTCTCTCAGGATGTCTCATACGAAGTTCATTATGGCGAGTAAATTTTAGTTATTCTCTTGAAAGCGAACATTTCATAGTGCATATGTGTCGTAACCATTTTCATTAAAAAAGTAAATAACGTCTTCGTTATTCCAAATTATTTCCATTATTACAGGATTTATGATGTTGTATTTTGTCTGTGATCAAAGAAAAGGAATTGTAAAGCGGTACAAGATTATTCGTCGTTGGCTGAATATCAAATTAAACTGAATTATAAAACGTTGGCCACGATTCAAGGCACGAAACGTGATGGGTAAAGCGAATTCACGAATACGTAGCAAGAAGCTTTGGACTTGAAAGGTTTTTGAAAGCGCCGACAGCAATTTAAAAAGGTAACCTACTATGTTTTTACAAGGCATTATTTGACCCGTTCAATGAATATTTACAATGCTCATACGAGGGAACTTATTGAATAGTTTTATAGAGAGATCATTCTTATGTACACGTAACGCCCGTGGGTTAAACAGGGAGGGGGGTCTACGAATGTCATGTTTTCATGTTTCAGAATTTTGAAGATGTGGAATTCAGATACCGTTTTGGTTTTATATTCGTAGTGTTTTCGGATTTGTTATGATACTTAATATTTAAGGAGCACGATGGGCGTAATTATTTGTAAATTCGTTCCATTAAAACAAGGGCTTCCCTGATGGATTGGAATCTGACTCATCCACTGGAAAAAAGGAAGATGAGAGCATCACCAAAACTGGTTACACTTTGGGAACACCGTCGACTACAACGTCCCCCTCAAAACTCCCATTTAAAAATCGAAACAAAAAAGTGTACGCGGGAGGTGACTTGGCAGAAGAACTGGTCTGCAGGAAGTAACGTGCGAGATGAGAAGTTGAGCGAGGAGTGAATACTAAAGGAATTCGCGCGGTCTTCTCGGGAAAGGTCGTTTCGAAGGGTCGTCTTCAGGTTTGACAGGAGGCAGTTGAGAAGAGGCCGTCGAAACGACGGACGACGCCGTCGGCGCTGGGCCTGCGGACGATTCCGTTCCTGACGGTTCGTGATCCGACGGCGTCCTCGCTGAACCTTCCGTCGGTGAACTGCGCGGTGGCACACTGGGAGCGGCTCCCTTTGTCCTTGATTTCGATCTTCGTTTTCTAAGAACTAAAGCACCTATTTCACCAGACTGACCGCGCACTTCAGACGGCGTTGTGGTTCCTTTCTGACTGCTCGCTTCGGCGCCAGACTGCGACGCCGAAGAGGGGCTGCCCGACCCAAGCCTCGACAACACCTCAGTCAGCAACTCCTCCATCCTAGCTACTTTCTGATTCAATTTCTGAACCTCCAATTTTACATCAACTTTGAAATCCATAATATTGGTCATGATTTCTTTATACTCCGGCGGCACAGAAGATGGCTGCGGTTTGAACGTGCTTTCGCTGGATTTTTGCTCACTTTTTATTATACCACTATCGTAAGACTCAAGTTTCCTCATTAACGGTGGGCGGCCCTTATCCGCCTCTGTCTCCCCCTTTTCATCTATCGTCTCCTGGCGAGAAACTGTCGTTGTTGGTCCCAAACCGGACGAAGTAGAGGTAACTTTTTGTAGTTTGGGGAACACTTTGTTCCCTGTACCACCATTTCCAGCGCTGGTTGAGCTCGACGACTTGGCTGGTGAATCTCGGACGGAATGCGTCCGGGATGCAGAAGCTGCACTACTCGTTTCAGTCCCAGAGTCAACGCTGCTGCCTAAAAGACGACCCCATTTACTTGCTCGTATCGTCGTCGGTCTGGCAACTACTGCCGTAGTTGATGGAGATGTCGCCACTACGGTCGTCGTAGTCGTCGCCGGCGCTGCTGGAGTCGTTGTACTGCTGCTGTCTTCCTTTTCTGCGACGCAAGTCAATTTCACTGGGACTGGGCTCAAAGCGCCATCCCCCTTTTCCGGATCTATTGATGGACTGTGCGACAACTGTGGCGTCAGAGCCGCTCGGTCTCTTCTAAACTTGGAAAATATCTTCCGTACGAGGTGATCCTGGTTCTGATCCAACTGAGGCTCGTTCTTTCTTCTTTCTGCCAGCTCCTTCTCTCGCCTGACATCCGCTACCTTTCTAAATATCAGCTGAAATTGAGAAGAGAGTTCATGTCCGTTAAAAAACAACTAAATGTTCATTATTTATCAAGTAGTATTCCATTTGTACGTACTCTGTGTCTCAAGTTGTAGGTTAAAATCAAATTTCTCGCAAAAGAATTAGCGAATGCTTGATAAAAGTCCAACACTTCCAGCAGCTTGTCTCGCTTGATTGTATGTAGGTCGCAGTACGTCAACGCGCGTACATTTGCTGCTGATTGACCCACCGCGTTATCCTTCCAAAACGAGTCGCCAAAAACGTCACCTTTGCCTGAAAACCAACGACGAAGATGAACGTTAGGTCTGCCACTACGCAAATCTTATAGTTTATTGATGAGTCATCTCACATTGACTGGGACTGTTAGGAAACTCACCGAGAATCGCCACTACTTCATCATCCTGAATCACTTCCAGGGAGCCAGTGACGATGAAGCAAAGTGAATCGATGGACTCCCCAGTATGATAGAGGAGGTCACCAGGAGCTGAATGGCTCATCGTGAAGTGCATCGCGAGAGCTCGAAGACAGCCATCGCTCGCAAGCCTGAACGCTGGGTGTTCGTTGAATACTTTGCGGTTCAGATGGACGCAAATGTCAGCTTTCATGTCTTTTGGACAGTAGTTGAGAACCTGTGAGGGAAACACTTTATGAATTAGCCCTGTTAGTTGAGGCGAAATGTGCTTGATTATTACGTGTTCGTGATATGAACCTTGTCAGTGTCAAGCCCTTTGGTCATGGCCCAAGTCGATACAACGTAGTCCATGACACGTTCAGACAGCGCTTTAGGAACCTCGTGGAGTTTCATGAACTCCCTGACATTATTGAGCATGTCGTGGTACTTGGCCGTTGCGGATGTCATTTGTTGGATGATAGTCGTAACGTGGCCAAATATAGTAGCGTAGAGTAGAGCTGAAAGGTAGATTACTCAGATTATTGCAGAAAGTTCATTCAGGACTTATTCACGTCAACTACTCAAGCACCAACCACACAAGTCTCACCTGCAATGATCATCATACAAATCGTGAAAATTTTTTCGTTGTCAGTTTCCGCGGCGACGTTTCCGAAGCCTACGCTGGTCATGCAGGTCATGGTGAAGTAGAGGGCGGTGACGTACATTGTCTTTCGGGATGGACCGTTTATCAGCTCGGGCGAACTGCTTTCGTTGGACCAAATATACGAGTATGGTGACTGCGTGACGTTGGCCAGCTTCCACAGCCAGGAATACTGCAAACCGTTGTCCGCATCCGATCGACCTGCGCCCGTTCAAGTAGTTTTTACCGAATATGCAAGGTTCAAGATCAACATCCTTTAATGAGTCGAATTAGCAACAAAAATTGTCTTCAAGACTTATCTTCATAGAGGCTTCGTTTCCCTTCCTATCACTATTTAAGATTTATACCGCGTTTTCGACCTGACGTCACTAAAACGACCATAACTCCCTCAACTTACAAGATAATCTATACTATGAGTACACCAATGGAAAGAGCGTCAAATTTCGCTTCTGATGAGCCCCTCAACACCTCAACTGATATTAACTAATTCAGCCTAAAGTTGGGAAACTTTACTGAAAACGAGAAACCTTGTCAACTTTAAGCCCAGGTAAGCAAAACATTTTCCCCAGAGAAATTCCCAAGTTAATTCGGGAAAAAGTCCCCCAATATACTAGCAATTTATTTTAGCTTAAAAATTGTTAATAACCGGCACTTATATTTCAAGTTTGTGGAATTCAGTTGATACTTTCCCAAAAAAATCAAGATTTTGGTAACAATTTTGCATTTTTTTTCACTTAAAACGTCATTTTTTACCCTTACATTATATCACAAAAATAAATTTTAAATATACATTTGGATAGCCTGTATATTGGGGGAGTATTTCCAGGAATGAAAACAGGAATTTTCCTGGGGCAAATGTTTCCTTTACCAGGCTGAATGTTAATAAGGTTTCGTGTTTTATGTCATTTCCTAACCGTAAGCCGAATTAGTTAATCACACCAGTCAATAAATGCAAACGGTGAGGGGTGCATCAGAAAGGAAATTTGACGCTCTTTCCAACGTTGTATTCAGATTTTAGATTATCTTGTAAATTAACCAAGTTATGGCCGTTTTAGTGACGTCAGGTCAAAAACGCTTTAAAAATCTTAAATTGTGAATTACATGGAGACGAAGACTCTAAAAAGAAATTCCTCGAGACACTTTTTGTTGCAAATGAGTTGTAGAACGACCCCTTGAGGGTTGTAAACCTCTAAAGTTAACCTTGTATAGTTTTCCCTTGTCGATTTGAGAATTTTCCAATCTATGAATGATTCACGACAAAAATAGAGAACTCTCTTTCAAAAGTAACAATTTGTTGAGTTTATTATGACCTTCATTATTAATTAAATACATAATTATAGTAAAATAATGAAAGAATTACAATTCATCTTTAACTTGAAATGGTAAAGTGAATAGAAATAACAGAGTGCTCTTCTTCTCCCTATATTCTTTCGAAAATTCAACTTCTAGTTGTTGAGAAACATTCTTAAATAGGAAAATTCTCAATTCAACTCGAAAAAGGTTTACCACAAGTGAATAGATTGGTGAACCATTATTTATTTATTCGACTATTTACCTATCGAATACCAAATGCAGGCGAGCCAGTGAGCGACGAGCATGTAGAAACACAGGAGAAGAATCAGCATGGCAGCTCCATATTCCAAATATCTGTCCAATTTCCTGACCACTCGTCCCAACCGCAGAAGCCTCACCACTTTTAGTGCGCTGAATAGACTCCCGATGCCCTAATGGAATAAATATCGATTTAGAATGTAATAGGATCAATCAGTAACATCAAGTAGCATCAGGACAATGTAGAATTTCATGTTCGGACATTTTTCACAACACAGCCTTATCAAGGTAACAAGACCAGGATTCAGTAACATGCCAATCGGTGGAAGGCAGCCATGTCGATATCAGAGCTGTTTTCAACATTATTTGGTACCAACGTGCAGATCGAAAGAAGCGGTACTGTTCAATACTAACTTATTACTCTTACTTACAGGCGGCATGCTCCAAATCTAACACATCTAACTGATCCATGTGATCATTAGTATTAGAAAAGAGTCTCCTCCTAGAAAATATGCACCTGTACAGAAGGGGAAGCCTGATTGAAAATCGGTCAAACGAGACTTTGCCTCATTCGGTAAATTCCAAACCAGATAATTTCTATGGCTCACATAGCTGACATTGTTTATATGCTCGGTTTTGAATCCCCAGGCTGGCCAGATTATTTTCAGCCGATCCAGCCTGGTCCCAGAGTTCATACCAAAGTATAAAGATTGAACCTGAGAGACAGAGGGAGCTGGAGCAAACAAATTAACATAACCTTTCTTTTGCATAGTTTGTCACCCTGGAAAGGCTTTGAGCCCATCAAATTTCAAGGTAACAGAGTTCGAAGTTGTCACACCTGAGCCATCTGAGGGAAAGCGGATCAACTGTGCAAAACATTTCATATAATCAACACTAAGTAATGATTTAAATTGTTCTCGAGTCAAAATGGTTGCCAACGTACAATTAGAGAAAAAATCAAGCCTCTTTTTGATAAAATCGAATTCAAATTCCTCGGTATCGGTTATTCGAATTTTATTCAGGTTAAAAATTAACTTGTTCTCGGCTAATTTGATCAAAATCCTCTATCAATTTATTTTTTTTTTCACTTCTACTCAAACCTGAGTGAATCAAGACTGAAAATAAAATAAATGGCTTTTTCATTTTTGAGGAAATTATGTTGATGATTCTCGCTGATACAAACGAGATGAGTTCGGAGTCTATAGTGACCACTGAACACAGTGGCTAAACATCTTTTGACAGAAGATATGAATGACAAGACATTTCAGAAGGGTACATGATAAATGTATGTCCACGCATGGCTGAGACAGGAAGTCAGCAAACTATTTTGATAATGAATGTGTATGAAGCGCAGAAGGGAAACCCTACTTGTCCACATAGTTGATGAGCTGCACCGCTAGAGCGCGCAGGCATCCAGCTTCAGGACGATTATTCTCGTTGTGTTAGCTTTTTTTTTTAGGAAGATGATGGAACTACTATTAAATATGGACTAACAACCAAATGAACCAACATAAAAAATAAAAAAACAACAACATTTGGCTATAAATGAACCAACATTTTCGTCTTTTCTTTAAGAAACATTGATGTCCAAAAGGAATCGATGTTTCGATCCATCGATTCTTTTATAGGAGGGAAAAAGTTGTTGTCAACACAACATCAAGTCTAAGCACTTCTTCATCTTCTCACAATGTTGCCAAATATATCTTTTTGTAGGCATTTGAAGAGAAAGTGTTAAAACACCCAGTGGAAACGCGAGAGAAGACGACAAATCTGTGGTTGAAGATGAACACAGTTAACTAATATAAATGTCCGTAGCACCTTCGATTCGATTCAATCACATCGATTTTTCTTGAACCTGCATCGAATCATGAAAAACTATCGTTCAGCCATAAGAGTAGGTACAAAACATGGAAACAACGATACACAAATGGAATTCTCAATAGATACCTATACATAGTGAAAAATATACTGAAACAGAACGATGTTAGGGGGGAAATATTCATGTTTGGCAACATTGAAACTGTTAGGTGTTAATCGATACCTATCCTTACACCTTACTGTCAAGTATTAATGTTGTACTTAAGGTGGAAATATTGCAGTTGCACATGAGTGCATGTGTAAGTTTTGTCTGTTAAATTTTCTTGTGAATACCATATCAAATAATTAAGTTGTTAAGTACGATATTGCTCAACTGATAATTGTATTTTTTTTTTTTTTTTTTTTTTTTTTTTTTTTTTTTTTTTTAATGAATAGAATCAAAAAATAGAAATAATTCCCTAGTAGTTGGATAAATCATAACTACCTAACATTTTCTAACTACAGGGCTTGTTCACTTCAAAGACAAAATAAGCCCACTGTTTGTAGTGATAGTGGACAACACTGCTAGCTGCTCTGCAGGGGTGCACACAAATTTGGACCAATCAACTATCAGCTGTTTCGTCAGTTTGATGGGCCTCGTCCTCAGTATTGACCATGTTGTTTTACAAGCTGTTTCAAGAGAAAAGTTGAGTTTTTTGACCTTATAATCATTTCCTTAGCCAATATTGACATTTTCTGACTGTGTTGTTATCAATATGAACCACCAATCACATCGGTGTGTGATCTGTCATCTTAAGTAGGTTAAATGTACTTTGTTTCTGTTGATGATGTTCCTAACACTTTATCCTAGTTCTTCTTATAACCAATTTAGCAGAACCATTCTAGTAACCATTTTTACCACTCTAAGGATCCCAATTGAGAACACATAAAGATGCAATGCCTACAAAAAAAGATTAGTCTACAGAAAATCCTTACATAAGACAACTAACGAATACCTTAGGCCATAGACATTTTGACGGCGACATATGAGTTTGTTACAGTGAACAGCCACCAGAAATGTTGCAAATTTTGGGGAAAGTGTGTGTGTGTGGGGGGGGGGGGGGGGGTTCGTGAACATTCTGCCACATTCTTTGGCCTAATATACATTCAAGTCTAGCTTGTGATAAGGTAGTTTTTTGTGACCTTCACCTCTATTAAATCTGAGCATTGGCTGGAAAATTGCCACTATAATGCGACTGTAATTTTGCAAATACCATCTGAATCATTCTTGCGCACTGATTTTGACCCAATTGCACCACCTTGCACTTATAAAGAGTTGCTACGAACGTGTTTTAGATTTTCCGTTCATCTAGAAATATACAGGCGTATAAGATTTGTAGATTTTCCATGAATCTCTAGCTAACTGTAGAAGCGATCTTTACAGCCATTCAGAAGAGGCTAATGGAGTCTCAAGTTATGAAACCGACCATATTTTTTCATGATACAATCTAACTGCAGTTGTTAATCATTTCTGAGTTGCACCATGCACTTTCAACATATATATCTTCACTACTTGTTACGACTTCTAGCATTCATACGTACTATAACTAATACGTTCTCAAAATGCTCATCTCGTGATTATTATATATCGTAGTCATCTTCAAAATTTGATTGTAAATGATTTAATTTCAGTCGAGTACATGCTGCAAATAGCAAGTAATTCAGCCACATATGAAAGGCAGAAAATTTTTTATTTAACCTCCGTTTTACAATATAAGTGTGCTCATTGATGTGATACCATTATAAATATACGTAATCAATTTAAAATTAAATGCAAACGACGAATAACAGCCGTGTGCAAATTTGGTTTTTGAAAAGCGCAGAAAGAGAGAGAGAAAGAGAACGCGAATGTAGCCCAAAATAAACAGTTAAGTACGTAAATGGGTGATCCCAAAACCAACTACGATTACAACCTTACAACCTTGTAAGTTTCAAACAGCTTCTGTACTGATATATTTTTACGATATTTAAACGCTCAAGAACTTGTAATATTTTGAGATAATCATTCGGAATCATAGTGTGCAGGTTGTTATAATGGTGGTTTTTGGTTTGGAATCACCCAGGGATTCGAACTATCGTTAGAGGGGTGGGTAGTACACATAGTAATATTAATTACGAATATGTACAGAAAAAATACGAATACGTACGCACAAACTCAATAAATACACGTTTATCTTGCAGTATAGTAATTAGGAGCGTTGTCTACTGAGTAAAGCGGCTGTTTAAGTTCGTACTAAGTAGTTTGTATGT
Organism: Cyrtorhinus lividipennis; assembly: GCA_019603395.1. Classification (NCBI taxonomy): domain Eukaryota; kingdom Metazoa; phylum Arthropoda; class Insecta; order Hemiptera; family Miridae; genus Cyrtorhinus; species Cyrtorhinus lividipennis. Next base: position 4,070,605 of record CM033999.1, on the reverse strand, counting down.
TAATCTTAAGGGTGGTACTGCTAATGGCTAATGAAGTTTCCTTTTCTTCTCCTTACTTAACAAACTATTTGAGATTACGCGCTCACAAAACAAGCCAAACTGTTACAGCCCGATGTTATTAGGCTTTGTTTCCGCAAAGATCAGAATCGTGTGTCATCTGGTGAATTTTCTAACCTGCTTTAGTACCTTTTAGTTTCCTATTTCGGGTATTCGCGAGATAGAAGTGTCTCCCACACATTAAGTTCAGCTATTTCAAAAGTTGAACGTCACTTGCCCCTGTAATTCGGGGTGAATCGAAGCCTAAATCGAATAGAACGGGATCTCGGAAACAAATACTCAACTAAAAATTCGTTTCTCGTGATCACTTCCAGTATATTAAGGTAGCATTATGCGAAGGTATTACTATTTTCGAGAGATTATTCTGAGAGACCTATTTTATTTTAAGTAGTTGTCAGCACGTTCGATTCCTATCACCCTGGAGGGGCTAGTTTCTTTGCTGAAATTATATCGATATACCTACCAATTATATTTTGTACTCCAAAATAGCTACAACCACTATCAACCTTAGGCTACCTGTCTACCTTAATTACTTACTAATATTACCTACCTATTTACATAAAAACTCAAGAAAATTAAACAATATTGGTCTACTATGTTAGAAAGGTTAATAAGTTAGGTATCTATTTTATTCAAGTACGGAAATGATGCGGAGAAGGCAAATTAGGTAGGTTCTCAACATTTATAATGATGCACACCAATGGACACACTTACATTCTGGGACAGGAGACTGTCTCCATCGGGGTTGAAGGCGCAGTTCGAACTACGGCTACTTCCCAGTGCTGTACTTACATCTTCGTCGTGGTCAAAAGCGTTGAATACGTCGTAGGGAAGGCAGGACAGGAGGTCGATGACGAACCAAGAGCGGAGGTAGTTCATTCGTATTACTTTAGGATCGGACACGACTTCGCCACCCGGGCCGACGAACGTCGTGTGGAAATTGAGGACGATGTCGATGAAAAAGATGACGTCGACGATCGAGTCGACGACCAAAAGCGAGACGTCTTCGGAAGTTTTGTTTTTGAAGGCCACGTTGTAGGGGACCATGATGGCTGTGTAGAAGGTGAGGCAGAGGATGACCCAGTCCCAGATGGCTTTGAAGGCGCAATAATGGAGGAGGATGTGCGGAGGGGTTTTTGGAGCTTCTTGCCTGTACTGCGGCATCACGTCCGCGTTCAAAGACATCATCTGCGAACATTCAACCGGACTATTCATTTGCATACCCAGTCAAAATAGGCTCAATCACCATACCATTATACTAAGTCCTGCCATAAGTTCTGTTACAATCAAATGACAAACCCTTATACCTCGAATGAGTGCACGCGAAGATCTGCCCTAGGACCCGGTCTTCATCATAGTTATGGAGCTAGACATCACTTCTCAGTTCCGTTAATTAACCAAATCGGTGAGAACGGAAGTGAACGCCAACCGTATTGCGCATAGCCCTTTTGTAAGAATGGTAAGTTAAAGTCCGAACCCTGAAACTGTTGAGTATCTATCGATTATGTGGTGGACTATTGATTGTTGCTTCACTACTTGCCAGTAGGAGATCCATAATCGGGGACTCATTGGGGCCAAAATCACTATACTTTTGGACAGCCAGACAGCTTCAACATATTTGGTGCGGCCGGCCCAGATTTGGGCCAACTTGCCCTCCGTTTTGAAGGGCTTGTAAAATGGATACGCGCGCTTCATGTTTTTTGATCCAGGATCGGCATTGAATGTGTTGAAGGCTCTTCAGCCATCAAGTTCACCATAAAGAGGCGATGTCTCTAATAAAGAGGCTATCAGACAGGAACTAGAAGATGCTCCTCTGGGTACATGGCCACCAGAGCATTTGAGGGAACAAGGACGCCAACCTCCTTGCCAAGGTCCGCTCCCATTGGTCCCAAACCCTGGATTAGGGTCTCCAAGAACTACCTGAATCAGCAGGCCAAATCATGGGAGCATTCTCAAACTGGCTGCATACTAGCAAAAACAACACGGCTTCAGGCTGCCAAACCTCCTCAGCTAATTGCCAAAAGAGCAAAGACCCTTCTCTCTCTGAGACTCTGAGTAGAATGGCCTTCAGAATCCTCACTTTCAAGTACACTGGACACTGCCCTCACAGTAACCACCTGTGTAAAATGGGAAAATCAGACTGCCGACTAGCAGGGTGGGCTGAGAAGGCAGAGACAGCTGTGCGACCGCTGTAGTCGCTGTAGGAGTGTCCAGCTTTTGTCGCAACACGACCGTGAATCTTTGGTAAAGGGCTGTCTAGCCCAGCTGACATCGCAAAGATGGCCCCTGATGAGATCCTCTGCTACCCTGGGCAGGCGGGAATCCCGCAGGCGTTCAATCGTTAAGGGCAGTCGGGCGAAATAGATCTACAGAGGTCGCAGCGCCCACGGGCAGCACTGCTCTCCACCCTTGCATAAAAAGAAAAGAAAGATAATTTAATATCTATCCATTCTGTCCAGGATAGGCCGTGATCAGGTTGTACTCGACCAACAGGACGAAGATCATCAAAGCGGTCCACAGCGGAATTCAGAGAAATCACATTGGCTTTTGAACCAAAAATCAGAACGGAAGGAACCAAAGCACTGCTGAGGAGTTATGCCAACATTCAGTTAACAGATAAAATATGTTCACGATTGAAAAAAAATCAACCGCCAAAACCACAATGTTTACGTCCGTAGCTCTCAAGAGGCTCTGGGAAAAATTGAGAAGGTCGGACGAGCACGCCATCTTGCCATGTGATGGTGTGGTGCAAAGTCTGCTTTGATGGCACAACAAACTCCACTTTTATGAACAAGGAGTAAAAGCTCGGGCCAGAAACTACCAGGAAGATATCCTGAGTGAACATTCTGAGTTGGTTGAGAATATTAGGTCTCCCAGCAGGACTCAGCTTCAACAAGGCTCGAGCGACTCGGCAATGGCTGGAGCTGAGCGTTCCTGAGTTTATCACCACACCCGATTGCCCCTCAGGAAGCCCGGGTTTGAACCAATTGGACTACCAACTTTGGTTCCATCTTGAGCTGGTGGCATCTCACAGAGAAGACCATAGATAAGAGAGCATGAAGTCGTCTATGGAAAGCTGTTCGCCATTTCCCCAAGAAAAATGATGGATAATGCCATCAAAGGTTGCCCCAGGAGGTTACAAGCTCGTGTGAAGGCCAAAGACGGACATTTCCTGTGATACATCGTTTTTCCATCGAATAACAACATACAATGTCGAAATGAATTTATAAAATTTGAGCTTAAAGAATAACTTTAAGCCTCCTTGCATCTTGCTTGTCACAGAACATGTGGCAGAATTGGATACCAAACATTACAACAGTTAAGAAAACTGTATTCTACAAGATGATTTATTCACTTACATGAGCAAGATGGGATTGTTTCGTTGTGTCCTTCAAATTGGGCAGGTGAGACGAAAACTGCGAAACCAAAACGGACCGGCTTCTCGTGACAGATCTCGCCAATTTGGCGAATTTGCTCAAGCCTGGAACTCAACATCCGAAATAAAATACTATAGTCGTCTTACATCACAGGTCCCTCCGTTTGCTAACTACTTTCTAATTATTTCTCTCTTGCTAATAAAGCGCCTGCAGTCATGTAAGCAGCTAGCAAACTACAGACCCGTGCGTGGTGAGTCAATTAAAGTTCAACTAGTTGCTGTTGGAATGAACGAGCAATTTCAGATCTCAATCTTGGTTGGATTGATCGATCAATCCAGCGGTGCAATTAGCGAGAACGATTTTACAATACAGAGGGACAAACGCAAGGGGTCGATTCTACAGCTCATTATTTGCTCATTTGGAACAAAATGTGCCCCTTGGATGTTTTTCCTTTCTTCTCCCCTCTTCGAGTCCCCACAGAACCAAAGAACCTCCGTTCTAGTAGCGCAAAAAGGAGGAAGAAACGTTGATTTTTAAGAAATCACAAATCAGGACAACATTTTTAAAATTTCGGATTTTATATCAGAAGATAGGAAATTTAACGCTCATTTCAATGTTATCCTAAACTTTTATCTGAACTAGTAATTGACGGAGTTATAGCCGTTTTACTGAGACAAGGTCGAAGACACAAAAAGAATCTCATGAATGAAAAAAAGTAAAATTTTTAGATGAGAAAAAATTTAAGGGTCACATTTTGTTGCAAATGAGCTGTAAAATCCACCCTTTGAGTTTATCCCATAATTTGTGTAGACACCCTGTAGAAGCGAATGATCTGCACTATTTATTTTATTTACATTTTAACCGCTAGTTAATGTATACTTGATGAATAGTGATGAGAGCACTAGAGTAGGTTCAATGCATTACCAAGCTGCTCTGCGTATTACTCAGCGTGAGCATTCATTGCTTATTGAAATCTGATCTAATCGCTTAGCCAATTAACATCCAAAACAGCCTCGAAATACAACAATGGCTGTACAACGGCTATCTCCAGGCTCGAGAGAAGTGAACTGATGAGGCAGAATATCCAATAATACCTAATGAGTCGTCTAGTGCACTTCACACCAGATGGATCAACGTCTGATCGATCCCCGAGGGTTCGTTGGCAAATAGAACCGAGCGTTTAGCAATACACGATACGAGCTAGGCTTCTCGGGTGAGTTCACGTGTATCATGTTCAGTCAATTTGAGAACAACGGCCGTATTGTATAGTTCAATTTGGGCAGAGGCGGGTGTAGAGTTCATGATTTGATTGAGTATGAGGTCAAACATGCAACTCCCGTCATTCCAATGTGTCACCAAGCCTCAGTTGAAGACTATAAATCGCTTGAATGTCCAAGAATGGTGTGTATTTTCCCCTTTGAACCACATTTAGTCAAAAGAAATAGGTTTTTACAATTAATGTTACCGATTTTACCGATTTAAAACAGTTGTAGGTGTAGTTTGTTTAAGGAAGATGCTCCTTTAGATTGGTTATTCCTTGAATCACTTGAATCAACCTTTATTTTTAGTGGTATATGATACCGGCTTTAGTCGGCCCTCGAAACTTTTCAGCCGGATTGAGACCAAATTTCTGAGGTGTTGGGAGTCAAAATGTGTTTTTCGAAAAATGGCTTTTCGAGATTTTCGGCGATTTAGACACGTGGGGTATCAATTTCCACTAACATTTGGACGCTGAATCCAATGAAATGGGTCCCAGAACGATTCGCACCCACCGGAAGAAGTAATGGGTCAAAATGGGAATCTATCTACCCATTTTGAAGATGTTTTCGAAATTTCTGGTACCTAGGAGGGTGGGGTATCATTTTCTACTAAATATTGGACGCTGAATCGATTGGAATGAGTCCAGGACACTCCGGAATCCCTCATTCCCCCCATGTTTCTGGTCCGAGGAATAACCAACCTCTAAATGAGTTTCCAGCGTTTTTAAACTCGATTTTCGGGACTTATTTAGAACTAGGCATGTGGGCTGTCGTTATCCACTAAATTTTGGGTGCCCAATCGGTTAAGATGAGATGTGGACTGAAGGGCACCCACTGGTGGTCCAAATGGGTACCAACCTCTATTTAGAAAGTGGGCTTTCGTTTTAGGGACCTAGGCATGTAGGGTATCATTTTCAAATACTTGTTGGACACTGAATCGATTAGAATGAGTCCAGGATTCCACTGTTCTCCACATACTTCTTAGGGAAAATAAACCATCGTGGAAGAAGTTGCATCGATTTTTATTGCACCCCAGGAATTTACTAAATATTCGCCAATAATGTGAATTCCTACAATTTGAATAAAATTTATTAAAATGGGTTTTGGGCAGATTGACAACGGAGGCAGGTTATAGTGGAAATGTGTTTTACGTAAATTCTCGCTTTAAAAGTATTATTGTTTTGCCGAGTTCAGTTATTTGTATTTCGTGTGTATGTACTGAAATGATGGCTCTAGTACGATATATTGAACTATCCTTCACGAATTGCGTGGTTCTCCGCCTCATAATTGGCTGAAAAATCGACACCCTGGCGACGTCGGTTTCACTTTAATCCCAAAAACAAGGTGTTAGGCCGTAAATGGTTAAAATGGACATAAATATATTGATTTTGATTCTAATTTAAACAGTCAGATCCAGACTACCGTCAGAATGTATTTTGAAGTTGAACCGGCCTCTCCTGTGTCCGAAATCATATTGGAATTCCCTGGTAGGTGTAAATACTGTCAAGATAGGAAGTTTGTAACCAAATTTTTTAGTTTCATGAATTCGTCTTCACTGTTCTCGTAGGGTTCTGAGGGTGAATCTTATTTTCACCCCCGGAGGTCAGATGAAACTGAGATTGAAAGAATGGCTAAATGTGCTTGTTTCTACAAGTTATCATATCATCGATGGTAATGTTACCATCTTTTTCGAGTCCACTATAGACCCGTATACAGCTTTGCAAAATCCTATGACTGTGAAATAGAGATTGAGGAAAATCCAACCAAAAACATCATGTTTTCAGATTCTTCCTTAGCATTAAATATGCTTTCTTATTGGATCCAAATACCCTCCTAAATGTTGACAGTTTGTGTATCCAAGAAGCTGATAAATCTGGTGTGTTGGCGGAAAGATCATTGCAATTTACAGGCCGAATTATATTTAAAAGTTTCCAAGGCAACAACTACAGTGTTACAACACACAAGTGTGTTGTACATGAAGGTAGTTCGAAACTCCACCTTCCCGGCAGGGTTCGCCTCCTTCCCGCCAGGGGCCTTTCGACGCTAGTGTCGCACTCAGGCTGTTGTCAGTCTCAATCCCGCGTGATTCCATTTTTCTCGTTTCCGAGTGATTCTTGAAGGTCGTGATTCTTCTTGTCATATTATCATGTCTTAAGAATGCCTATTTTCGTATTTGGCATACATGAAGTGTAGGAAAACGAAATCTTGCATATATGCAAGTCTTGCATTGGCGACTTAACTTACTTACTTAGGTAACAAAAACTCCTGTTCAGCTGAACCTGAGATGACGCAATTTTGAACTATGCTTATGGTGGGAGAGCAATTGATACATGCCTCAAAGTAAATTTAATTAGTCAGTAAAGAACGATGATGGATGTTTCCAATAGGTTTTGTGCTAATGAACAAAAGTGTTTGAGCAATTTCAGACCAAAACTTCTTACTATAGCACCCGCACTGTTTAATCCAAAGTTTCCAAGCAATAAGGTTGTAAAAATCAGTAAAAATTTCTTTAAAAATGATTAGGAAAACATGCTCAAGTTGCAATCATTCAAAATCTGTGGGTTTGAGACTGCACTGATATTAGCCTGAGTGAGTGCGACACTAGCGTCGGACGCCCCTGGCGGGAAAGAGACGAACCCGGCAGCTTCTGCAGTTGTTTGGAACACTTTTATTTTTGTTCGACTTTGAATATGAATGTCGCTTATAATACAAGCCAGCAGCTATTTTCTGCAGCTAAAGAAGCTTGACGGTAAGCGGAAATATTAATTTATGAATATCTTACGGTTTTGCATCAAACTCAGTGCAGCTTACCTCCTTTCGTGTCTTCTGTTTCTATCGGCTGTTTGAGAGCGGTGATGTCTCTGAACGTCAAGAGAAACAGAACCACGAGGTCCCGCTCGTTCTTGATCGGCGCTATTTGCAGTAAGAGCCATAGTGGTGTTTCTGTTTAAAGCAGAGAAAAATTGAGGAATGAAAATATAAAATGGCGTAATGTCGAACACTGTGACTGCGGTTTTATTGTGTACCCCCCACCAGTTTCCTACTGATTTGAATTGAACCAAATATAATTTTGTGTTTCATTACCCTGAAGGAATTTAGTTGAGAACATTCAATTAAAACAACGAATCCCCGATATCTTGCGAGTCTTTCGTTACATCTTACCTAATCACGAGTTTTACTCACTACGATGTGGATTCTAAAGTCGATTTTAGGACACTCCCCTCACCTAACCACATGAGCAAATCATATACAAGTAAGCTGTCTAGTATTTTTCTCAACACTATACAAATATTTGGAGTTATAGCGAATCCCTTATATCGAAATTCCGTTGTCGGTTGCATGTATGATTGCTAAGACAGAGTGAAACTGTTGAGCGTGGTTTAGGCCAATGATTCTCAAACTTATCTCATTTTGGTCGGTTATTATGGGGAAAACCGTGAGTGTGGAGTGTATCAGACTCACTTTACTCGATTCAGCGTCCAACATTTAGTGGAAAATGATAGCCCACACGCCTAGTTACAAAAATATCTCGAAATCCCACATTCGAACTAGGTAGTTAGGTACCCTGGTACCCTAAACGCCTAGTTCCCGTCACGATAATCGAGTTTCATGAAATACATTTTCACGTTTATCCTCCCCCAATTTGGTTCTATTGTGCTGAAATGTTCAGAGGTCCTACTAGAGCCGGAAAACCGCAAAATCAACGAAATTTGAAATTTTGGTCAGGGACCTCTATTGGGTAAAAATGTGTTTTTTGCAACTCGGTTTTCGAGAATTTTTAGGAACTAGGCAAGTGGGGTATCATTTTCCACGAATTTTCGGACACTGAATCCAATGAGATGGGTCCCAGACCAATTGGTGGTGGGTATAGATCAAAATGGGTACCAACCAACCTATTTCGAAATTTGGTTTTCGAGATTTTTCAGTACCTAGGCGTGTGAGGTATCACTTTCCATTAATTGTTGAATGCTGAATTGATTAGAATAAGTCCCTCATCACTCACTGTTTTCCCCATAATTTTGCTGCTAGGAATAATCAACCATTGTGAATGAATTTTCGGCGTTTTTAGGGAAAACACAAAATAAATCGTGTCTATAGGGACCTTTGGTAACAGCGATAAATGAACCACTACTCTCATTGTTTTAAAAAAGATCAGTTGGAGAACCACATTATCGCCTGACCCGCTAGTGCCTCGATATTCCAAACGACATTGAAAGCAATGTGTAATGTACACGTGAACACACGCGGAAACTAATTACACACACCAACTGTATAGTGTGATCACAGAAAAACGTCATTTTGTGATGTGACAAACAGTTTATTGGGCAAAATAAATTTGAAAATGAGTTTGTTCCTGCATCCTGCCTTTGAATTTTTTCAAAATAACCAGTGACGTATGCATGAAGTTAGACTGATTATTCCTAAAAAGCTTTTGTCAAACAACTTGGAACAACAGTTTGCAGGAACAAACCTGTTGACGTGATACAATATGCCAACGTCACACCAGACCTGTGATATCATATATTATACCGTTCGTTGACAATACACGCGTAAATTCAGCTCCTGTGGAAACAATTAAAATTCTACTACTTCTCCATTATGTTTGCTTTCCCTATAAATCCCTTTAAGCCATAACAAGCTTTCCGAAAAGTCTAAACCATCTAATGAGATAATCGGGCTGCCAAATGCAATATTCGTTGTATCATCATCCACAAGAGCTAACTGGAAATTGACACACAAATTGAACGGCTAATATATTTGAACTACAGCCGAATACATTTGAATACACCCTATTTTCCAGGAATCCCAATCGATACGGACATCCTGAGCGCATTAGATCGACCGAATCAAATTTCGTTCTCGTTCCATTTAATCTCCCAATTCGGGCAATGATCAAATCTAATGAACTAGTCTATGTACGTTCTACGCAGTCCTCGGTTAGTTGAAACCAACAACAATGCAGGAAGTCTTATAACATTGACACTAAATATTGTCTATTGATAGCTTGCTGGCGTCATCAAAGATGCTGTTTACTTTCAAATAAACATCAATTTGTATAATGTATAAAATGAACGAATCGAAAGAAAATCGAAATCAACCACCTGCCATGGCATTATCGATGATGCAACATAAATAAATTCAAATAATAAAATTTAATTCAGCACGAATTGGCAACTCGTCTGCCACATTTCGCTAATCTAAAACATCAATGTCTCTATGTTATAGCGCAGTCCTAATGCCTTTTACCTGATAATTTTCGTTAAACGGATACTAAAAACCATGCCCATTTAGTCAACACTGATGCAATGCAGTAAACCCAATCAGAACTTACCTTTCTTCGTATTTTTCGGATTAGAGAATATTTGAACTGGGCCAAGATATAGAAATTTATTATTAAAGGAAATTACACTCTTCCGGTATTGAATGTAAAATATGTTAGGTACCCTACAAATTAAAGGCGAACAGTATGGTAGTCAACGTACCTTTGGGAGTGCCTGCAGCCGGGACGAAGGGCAAAAAGAAATTAACCAATTTATAGTCCAAAAGGTCATCGAGGAGGAGGGTTTTAGAACATAATGGTGAAGAAATTATATTAATAATAGAATGAAGGTCGTGTGTCAAGATGGGTGAGAATTCGAGAGGTTCTAAGTGGTGATTTCAAGTGCCAAGCATTGTACATTGACGATTTTGTACATTATCTGAAGTAATTATTATGGTATCAAACATTTCAATCCTCAGCGCTCCAAGTGGCTCAAAGTTGAAACACTTGTTTGTGTTTTGTAGCACTCTAATGCTCTCAAGGCTCTCTGCGTAGCTTGTAGTATAGGATTTTGGCTACCATTATTTTTGTGTAAATTTTCAATGCACAAATAATTTATACTAAAAGGTACTTTGATTTGTACTGCATCTGAATATTATTTGATTATTCTCTACATAAATAGACAGCATTTTCTTAGTGCGAGCTTAAAAATACAAACCAGGAACAAAACGTGGACATATTGAAGCCTGCATAAAGGTTTCCACCTATTTTTGCAGCTTTCCCTGTGTTGCCATTGTGCAGGTTCATGCCTGTACAAACTGGTTCACGGTGAACTAATCGTTTGACAAAGCTGACTGTGTTCTCCATGGCCCCAACTGTAGCGTCAGTTCAAACAGCAGTCATCTCACTTTGTACAGGAAAATGGGGTGTACCCACTGTTTGGAAAAAGAAGAGCATATGAAAAAGGGTGCTCTGGCTCATAAAATCAATGGCTGGGGTACAACGTAGGTACATAAGAAGTAAAGCAAGAAAGAAAGAAGGATGGGACGAAAAATTAAATAATAATTTCATTACTTTTTCATAAAATCAATATGGTTCATTAAAAAAAACGCTGCAAATTCTTACACACGGGTTGGTTATTCCTCGAATGGGGGAAACAGTGGGTGTGGTGGGTCTCAGACCCATTCCAATCGATTCAGGGTCCAAAATTTAGTGGAATATGATACCCTACTCGCCTAGGTAGCAGAAATCCCGAAAACACATATTCAAGATGGGTGTATCTATGGGGCACTACGACACTAATTTACTAATATAATATTGAGAAAACGTAGGTAATTTAGAAGGCTATAATAATTGTATTAAATTGAATTGAATGGTACGAATAAAAAGCTCGGACAGTAAAAAGAATTGTAGGCAACTGCTCAAAATTGGTTGCTAAGTTTAACAGCTGGTTATAAACAACAGGATATGACGATGTGTTTTGTTTGTCTATTCGGCTGAAGTCACCCACATGGGTAATAAATACCCAATTTGACCCATTACTTCTTCCAGTGGGTGCCAATTGTTCTGGGACCCATTTTATTGGATTCAGCGTTCAAAATTTAGTGGAATATGATACCCTACTCGCCTAGGTAGCAGAAATCCCGAAAACACATATTCAAGATGGGTGTATCTATGGGGCACTACGACACTAATTTACTAATATAATATTGAGAAAACGTAGGTAATTTAGAAGGCTATAATAATTGTATTAAATTGAATTGAATGGTACGAATAAAAAGCTCGGACAGTAAAAAGAATTGTAGGCAACTGCTCAAAATTGGTTGCTAAGTTTAACAGCTGGTTATAAACAACAGGATATGACGATGTGTTTTGTTTGTCTATTCGGCTGAAGTCACCCACATGGGTAATAAATACCCAATTTGACCTATTACTTCTTCCAGTGGGTGCCAATTGTTCTGGGACCCATTTTATTGGATTCAGCGTCCAAAATTTAGTGGAAAATGACACCCCACTCGCCTAAATCACCCAAAATCTCGAAAATCCATTTTTCAAAAAACACATTTTGACCCCTACCCCCTCCAAATTTGGTCCGATCGGGCTGAAAAGTTTCGAGGACCCATCTCGGCTGGGAACAGACCCCTGACCCAAATTTCAGATTTTTAGAACATTTTCTACTACCAAAAACGGCGTGGACAATGGACGGCGGACGGCGGACGGCGGACGGACATTGACCTTTTTTGATCAGGACATCATGAAACGTCCAGAAAAAAATTTTGAGCCGAATCGGGGAGGTTGACCATTATCATGAAAACATAGGTTGATTATTCAAGGAATAACCAACCAAAAATTAAGAAAACTCCATGACGTCAGCATTTAGTGTTTCCCTTCCTGCTCCTGTTGAGACAACACAAGTGAAGTCCACCTTGATTTCTGAGTCATCACTGCCATTGGTTTTAGAAAAAAGAAAATGCCTGCAGGCTTCTCTGCCACTTGTCTTGCAAACAAGCAAACTTGCAAACCTATGCAAGGTTTGTTTACAATAATAACAAAATCAAGGGGTGGAAACCTTCATTTGTCTACAGTTGTCTGCTAGAGTGCAGCAAGGTAAGGACTGCTAATGTAGTTTATTTGCAATTTTTTTTTTTCAAATGTAGTCTGTGTCTCATTTTACATTTTTATAGGGGTTGTGACATCACTGTTCAGTGGGTAGTTGGAAAACTTCATCATTCACACTATTTCTGACGTATCTGACACCTTTTCCCCTTCTATAGTTATGGATAACTGTAATTGGAATACAAAAATTGACCAATTCCAGACCCATGGGTACACCCCATGCACGATAAAGCAGACTGTGTCCTCCACAGCCCCAACAGTCACGCCTGTTTCTTGATAACCTTTCGTAAAGAGAAATTGGAAAAAGACGTGTTCTCCCAGTGCTCTCACATTACGATTGATGTGAGTAGCAATTAGAACAACGCGACTGTCCTTTGAGGGAAGGATTTTCACTTGAAAGTCCTTTGTTCCGCGTTTAATAACACCACTACGTACAAGCTCGCTTAATTGTTCTTCTCTCCTGCAACGTGAACCGCGTTAATAATACATTTTGGTATTTAAGGGAAAAGACCCTCAATCCACCAAAACAACGTGACGCTTTAGCGTTATAAGATGATATTTTGTCTTCTTCTTGCCACTATTTTGATGCTCACCCTCTGAATTTTACCGCTGGTTTATTGCAGACTTTGGACTATTCGTAAAACTTAGTGTGCTGTGCATTGTGAAATCCTCATAAGGATGGGTGTAATTGTCCTTACATACATTTCATATTGAAATTGACCATTTGGAGCGCTTTCGGATAATTTGATTGACTTATCGGTGCTTTGGATGACGGCGAACAACAAATTTTACAAATTTGTTTAGTTCTTATAGAGTCTGGGCGACTATAGGTAGTTCTGACAATATTGTGTTGTTGGGAAGAAATGAAAGGAAAAAATCTGATGTGGAAATCGTAAGAAAGAAGGGGGGGGGGGAGGAGAAGGAATCTACTAGTCTAAATACAATCGTTACGGGGGCAAGAATGGAAACCGCTCATTTCACTTGAATCGCATACAGAAATGAAATGTGTGAGGCTGGGGTACAACGTAGGTACATAAGAAGTAAAGCAAGAAAGAAAGAAGGATGGGACGAAAAATTAAATAATAATTTCTGGAGCATCTCTGCAAATTATTTAGGCGTAAAGAAACGGATAATAAAGTTGTTCACACCTTTAAGCAGTTTATTGGAAAATTCCACCTTGTTCTAATTTAGGGGAAAAAAATAATAAAACTTGGATCTTCAAATAAAAAGGGTAGTTTATATCAGCCACATGAAAAATAAACGGCGTTCGGTGGGCGGGGGTAAAGTGACATTGAGTAAAGAAAGGGAAATATCGCAGCATGCAAAGATAGGGGTGGGGGTGAGAATTATCGCGGTTCTAGAAGGCTCTGCAAGCGAGGGTCACTTTCGGCGTAGCATAAAATAAAGCTGTATTTTCAGGTAGTCAGAAGCCGCATGCCCATCAACTCCTGAGCGATTTTTAAAAGGTATATATATAGTATCAAAATTATGTACGCTTAAGATAGAATATAGACAATGATATGTGTATTGAGACTAAAGTCTACCATACGGTAATTTACTGGGCAACCTTACATCTAGTCTTCAATCGTTCTAAAGTTTTAGGTAATCAGAAAGGATGCAACCTGAGTCGTGTACAGCGCTTCGTTCGTTAGGAGTCAATATCAGTAATAAACCGGAATTACTGTGGGCTCCGAACTAAGAAGATAACGGTTGTTCTTCAGAAAGAGTTCTTAACCTGAGAGAACTTCAATAACCCGCGAGGTACCGTGAAGAGGTTAATGAGAGTTTGGAAATAACTTGGAATCGGTCCAGAGGAATGATGGACGATCGAAAAGGAGGAAGTAGTAAAAAGTCATTCAGTAAATCAAATTCGATATAAATTATCTGAAACTCGCGATAATTCTCGTTATGTTCTGAATAGATTCGAGCAATATCCTGTTGAATCTTGCTCTTCTGCAGTAAATTTTCTTACCCGGCCTGATGTTGTTATTCAGTCGAACCATGCTTCACAATTTGACAGAACAATGATATGAACAGAACAGTGATACGCCAAGATCTGGAAAAGATGTACTCTCGTAATAACTTCTCTCTCCTCTCACTAGAGCGCTCTTCAGTAGCTGTCCTAAGCATAAAGAAAAATCCTAACTTGAAAACGGAGTTCCTAACTATTACTCCGAAAAGATACTCCAAACATCCAATCCGCTGTAAGAACTCAGAACAACTCCACTACAAACGCCCAAGGCTCAAGGGCACATGTCTGTACAGTTCTAGAACTGTCTGGAACTGTATGACCAAATCTCTGTCTGTAATGCGGAATTCCTGAACTGTACTGAACATATTATGGGAGTTCTGGAAAATGGCTGCCACCAGTTCCAAAACGGGTTTATGATCCATGTCATTCTGAACTGCCTTTTTCCTCTTCTGCAGTAAGCAGAGCTTCTTACCCAGTCTCGCCTGATGTTGTTATTCTGCCAACCTGAAGACCATGCTTCACAATTTGACAGAATAACGATAATAACAGAACAGTGATATTTATGCCAAGATGTATGAGAATATGCTCTGCTATGAATAATTACTTTTCTCACCTTTAATTAGAGCGCTTTTCAGTAGTTGTCTGGACTAACCTGATTTTGTTATTCTATAATTTCAAAACCATGCTTCACGATTCGACAGAACAGTGATATAAATATGCCATGATGTAAAAGAGATGCGCTTTGATATTAAGTTCTGTATCATCTCCCTAGAGCGCCCTTCAGTAGTTCGAGATAAAAATCCGTGGAAAACAGAGTTCCTAACTAGTTTAGAACTCTGAAAAGATGCTCTGAACGCCAAACCCGCTGTCATAACATGGAACACCTGCACCTCAAACGCTCAAGGCTCAAGGGCGCGTGTCGGGACATTTCTAGAACTGCCTGTGATTGTATGAGCAAATCCCTGTTTGCAGTGCGAAATTCCCGAACTGTCCGGAACATAATATGTGAGTTCTGGAAACCCAGAGTCCAGAGCAACCAGCTCCAAAACGGGTTTGTGATCCATGTCATTACACACCCTTTGGAATTCATAACTGCCTTCTTCCTCTTCTGCAGTAAGTAGAGCCACTTATCCAGCCTCACCTGGTTTTGTTGTTCTGCTAGCCCCAAGACCATGCTTCACGATTTGACAGACCAACAATATCAACAGAATAGTGATACATGCCAAGATGGGAAAGATATGCGCTTTGACATTGAGCTTACTCATCCTAGCGCTCTTTAGTAGTTCAAGATAAAATCCCAAACTTGAAGACAGAACTACAATTTCAGAACAACTCGGAACGCTGACACAACTTGGAACATTACTTTTACAAACAGGGGGTAAGTCTGGACTATTCCAGAATTGCCTGAACCTGTACAAGCGAATTCCTGTTTGTAGTGAAAAATTCATGAACTGTCCTGAACGTGTGAGTTCTAAAATATGGCCGCCACCAGTTCCAAAATGGGTTTATGAGTCCATGACACTACACCCCCTTTGGAATTCAGAACTGCCTTCTTCCTCTTCTGCATTAAGTAGAGCCTCTTATCCAGCCTCACCTGATTTTGTTGTTCTGCCAACATGAAGCCCATTCTTCGCAATATGACAGAATAAGGATAATAACAGAACAGTGATATTTAAGCCAAGATGTAAGAGGGTGTGCTCTGCTATGAGTAATTACTTTTCTCCCCTTTCACTAGAGCGCTCTTCAGTAGTTGTCTGGACTAACCTGACTTAGTGCTTCTGGCATTTCAAAACCATGCTTCACGATTTGACAGAACATTAACACGCCAAGATGTGCTTTAATATTGAGTTCTCTCATCTCACTAGAGCGCTTTTCAGTATTTCGAGATAAAAATCCTAAAGAAAACACGACTTCCAAACTAGTTCAGAACTCTGAAAAGATACTATGAACGCCAAAATAACTTGGAACACTTGCACTATAAACGCTCTAAGCTCAAGGGCGCATGTCCATACAGTTCTGAAACCCCGGAACTGTACTACGAGCAAACCCTGTTTGTAGTGCAAAATTCCCGAACTGTCTGGAACTTGTGTACTAAACCTTCTCATCTAACCTCACCTGATATTGTAAACCACGGGCTCCTTCCAAGTACAGTTACGGGAAGTTCTAGAACCGTCCACGCATGCGCCCTTGAGCGTTTGTTCTGAGTTCTGAAGTTAACGATTTAAACCAGCAATATATACATTTATATTAAAGTTGATTTAAATATGCTTTTTTATGCTCTTTTTTGGGGATAACTATAGAAAGTGAAAAATGGCGAAGTTTTTCGTTTACCGAGAAAAGGCCAAATGGTTAACCTACAAGGTCCGATGATTTGGAAAATTTCGCCATCTTTTAAAATTCGGGTATCGTGAGGTTTATCGTTCTTACTACCTTAAATTGTATACAATACTGAGATCTAAAACTGGGGCTAAAAATAATCACGGATTCAAATGGAAATGAGTTGAGTGTTTTCTTTACTCTTAAAAGTTTCATCACTAACTTTTTCCTTCTCTCAAAACTCATCTTTATTCGGCACCCGCTTTCACAGAATGAAATTACGTAACGTCTGATACTGGAAGCCATCTGATCAGACATTTTAGCAAAATGCTTCGAATCACGATGTTACAGCTAAATATATTATTGTATGTACACATTTTTCACTCCAAAATATTCGATTTCTGCCTATCACTATGTCGTACTTGTATTAGCATACTACTCAATTTATTACTTACAATAATGTTCATACTAGTAACTATTTCAAACATGTCATTCGGATTACATCATTTTGTTAAATTAATCTATTAGTCAAACTTTGTACATTTATTTATATTATTCTACTAGCTCGATAAAAGTACATTTAAAATATATACAGTATTTACTCAAGCAGGATTACAAGCATGTTAAAGCGAGTTACAGCTCTAAGAATATACAGTGTATTTTTCAATAGTGTATCAAAAATCCCATTACGGGTTATTTATTTCCCCACCCATAGAGGACTTTTTTAGGATTCAACAAAAATAAATTGCAATTATACCTATTCTTCTCGATTCATTAGTGAGCATCAGCTGCAAACTTTAGTTTGAATTCAACGAAAAAAATAAAATAAAATAAAATGATGATTATAGTATTACGTATATTGCTTACCGTGAAACATGTCGTGAACCATCTACGTTTTTAAGTGCGGCATCATGCATAGTGGGTTCAAGGCATGAATATTATCATAACTTTCCACGGCTGTACGCGTGGATTCATTTGGGTAAGCTCGAATTGAGCCCAGGGTTTGTGGAGAGCGGTTTTGAATTTGAATAAGTAAGTTTGATAAAGTTCCTGCGCTCAATTCATGCTTTTGGAAGTAGGCCATCATAAAACATTCCAACAAGCTTCACGCACATACATCCAAAACTGTCAGAAAGTAAGACGAAGAAACGCACACAGAAGAAGAGGAAGTGCTGCAGGTGAAGAAAAAGAGAGGGATAAGATGAAGAAAATGCATAACTATAGACAACACAATCTGTCAAAACTAACACCTACAGGAATCCTGACGTTGTTGTTTCATCGAATTTTGTTTCTATTTTCTTGTACAGGTAGAAATTATTCATGTGTTGCGGTGAATAATACAAATATATTTTTGTATATTGCTTCAGCCTTGGAGAATGTGCGCGTTTTGAAGAGTATAATAGGTAGGTAGGTCAATAGAGTAGGTAAGTACACCAGTTAAATGGTGGCCGGTCACATTTAGGGACAACATGTAGAAACACGAAGTACTTTTTCCGAGGTCCTCTGACGTTCTGAACCATTAAAAAATTCTGGTTCGTTAAATTATGGCCTTCTCTACAGAAGAGAGAACCCGTATTCATTCTCATAATGAAGTTTTTGTCGACGGTGAAAGCAGAGGACCTCGAAACGTAAACGACACAAGGGATACAACTATAACTGTACTCACTGTTCTTCTTATAAAGTAATATTTCGAACTGGTCGTGCAACTGGGTCTCAAGGCACTCGTCTATTCTCGCTATGGTCTCTTTATCAGTCAGTTCTCCGTACATGAAGGTACACCTACAGGATTTCTGCATAACCTACGAACATAATAAGGACGTCAAATACTGAGCCAACATACATGGGTGGAAATATTTTAAAGAAATACAGCTGATCTCTAATAATTAACGTCTGCATCATGGAGGACCTTGTTAATCCTTTCATGTTTTATTCAAAATATGTTCAAAACCAAATCGTTCACCAACTTTTTACAGTTGACAACTGAATTACAATTCAATTCCAAACAGATCTCTCCATATTGTGGCAAATTGAAACTTACCTCAGCCCTGTTGTAGCCTGAGATTTTGCAGAAGGATTCGTTGCAGTATACAATTGGGAAGTCTACGATTTGTGCATTGGCCAAAAGGAAACTGCTATCCGCTGAAACAGAGGAGAATTCAATTCAATGGGCGCAATCAAGGGTGTGAATGTCAGGTTCCCGATCTTAAGGCAAAACATTGAAGAAATATGCTGAATCAATCATTTGATCGTATCAATAATAATTACGAGCTTTAGTGTACCTACACAAGTCTATCGTCCATATTGTATTTTCTAGAAGATCAAACCTCGTAAAACGTACTCTGGTTTTGTCACATTTTACTAACTATTTTTAAATGAAATCTGTTCACGACGAAATTTGATTCATTTTGGTTGGTTATTCCTTGAATAATCAACCTATGTTTTCATGATAATGGTCAACCTCTCCGATTCGGCTCAACATTTTTTTCTGGACGTTTCATGATGTCCTGATCAAAAAAGGTCAATGTCCGTCCGCCGTCCGCCGTACGCCGTACGCCGTACGCCGTCCGCCGTCCATTGTCCACGCCGTTTTTGGTAGTAGAAAATGTTCTAAAAATCTGAAATTTGGGTCAGGGGTCTGTTCCCAGCCGAGATGGGTCCTCGAAACTTTTCAGCCCGATCGGACCAAATTTGGAGGGGGTAGGGGTCAAAATGTGTTTTTTGAAAAATGGATTTTCGAGATTTTGGGTGATTTAGGCGAGTGGGGTGTCATTTTCCACTAAATTTTGGACGCTGAATCCAATAAAATGGGTCCCAGAACAATTGGCACCCACTGGAAGAAGTAATGGGTCAAATTGGGTATTTATTACCCATGTGGGTGACTTCAGCCGAATAGACAAACAAAACACATCGTCATATCCTGTTGTTTATAACCAGCTGTTAAACTTAGCAACCAATTTTGAGCAGTTGCCTACAATTGAATCGTTTATTTCAAAAACCCCCTAACTGTCATTTTTTTAATTTTACAGTATTAACAAAAAACCGTGTAACTTAAAAGAATTTTTAAAGAATTATTCTTTTTACTGTCCGAGCTTTTTATTCGTACCATTCAATTCAATTTAATACAATTATTATAGCCTTCTAAATTACCTACGTTTTCTCAATATTATATTAGTAAATTAGTGTCGTAGTGCCCCATAGATACACCCATCTTGAATATGTGTTTTCGGGATTTCTGCTACCTAGGCGAGTAGGGTGTCATTTTCCACTAAATTTTGAACGCTGAATCCAATAAAATGGGTCCCAGAACAATTGGCACCCACTGGAAGAAGTAATGGGTCAAATTGGGTATTTATTACCCAATTTGATTATGTGTTTTCGGGATTTCTGCTACCTAGGCGTGTGGGGTATCATTTTCCACTAAATTTTATACGCTGAATTCAATGATGTGTGTCCCAGAACGATTGGCACCCACCGGAAGAAGTTATGGGTCAAAATGGGTATGTATCCACCCATTTGGTATGTGTCAGGATTTCTGGTACCTGGGCGTGTGGGGTATCATATTCCACTAAATTTTGGACCCTGAATCGATTGGAATGGGTCTGAGACCCGCCACACCCACTGTTTCCCCCATTCGAGGAATAACCAACCCGTGTGTAAGAATTTGCAGATTTTGAATATGTGTTTTTGAGGTTTCTGGAACCTAGGCGTGTGGGGTATCATTTTCCGCTAAATCTTGGAAGCTGAATCCAATGAAGTGGGTCTCAGGTCGATTGGCACCCACTGGAAGAAGTTATGGGTCAAATTGGGTATATATTAAACATTTTGAATATGTGTTTTTGAGATTTCTGGAACCTAGGCGTGTGGGGTATCATTTTCCACTAAATCATGGACACTGAATCGATTGGAATGGGTCTGGGACCCGCCGCACCCACCGTTATCCCCATTTCCCCCATGTTTTTCTCTTATGATAATGTATCAAGTTCTTTTGGATTAGTAGTCTTCCGGACGCTTTTGCATCCAACAGTCAAAACATTAATAGAATAAAGACGAAGAAGAAGAATGTTCAGGGGGGATGGCATCATGGGGTACACATTGTGTTCCTAATGGCACATGTGAGCTCCGTGACAAGGTTCCACTTGGGACATTACTGGAACGCATCATTTGGACCCACAAAACCAAAAATCACTGTTTACCGTTTGATGGAAACAGTCCTATGTCTGAGGGAAGGGGAATTTTCGTTGAAGAGAGTAAATGATAAAGTTGAGTATTACCGGAGTAAACACCAACCCCTGTGAGAGCACCGTTCACCCTGGCAAAAAAGGATGGAAGTAAACGACAGGCTCTCTTGGCCTTGGGAGTAAACAGTAAGACTCCCGAAAAATCTGCTTACATAGCTGTCAAAGGTTTTACGTATCACAGAGTGGCCAATTCTCTAAAGCATCGTCATACAATGTGATTTCGAGTGGGAAAAAAGCGAAATACAAAATTTGTGTTCCAATTTACAATTTAAAAAGTTAGTAGGTATTGAGAAAATGATACTCAGTAGGGAGAAAATAAGAGTCCACCCTATTATCAGCCAACTGATAAGAGCCCCCTTTCTGGCAGCACACTTCCCTCTGATGTCACCTTCATGGCGTCCATGATAGTGTTGCCAACATTACAAGAAAATCAAGGTTCCAGTTTGCAAGGTTAAGATGTGAGGCAGGTAGGTATTTATCAATGTATTTTTTTAAATTACTGTCACCAAAATATCAATGTTAGCTAATAATGTCCTGATAAGGGGCTTTACATGAGCCCAAACACAACCATCTTATGCCATGTCAATTGCCTGAATTGACATTGGGATATTACCAGTGTTGATATTCAGGCAACTGCAGATAACCTTGCAAATTGGAACCTTGATTTTCTTTTTGCTGGAAACACTGTCATGGAGGCTGTGGATGTGACATAAGAAGAAGGGCATTTTAACAGACTAGGCCCTAGGGGACAATATGCGCTTGGCTTGGAGTCTTCTGAAGATGACCAAACATTGCTGATTCCCAACTCTTCTTGCAAGGTTTCTAATCAGTCACTTTTCACTTATCAGTTTTTATCTGCCACAACACAACCTTATTTCCTTGTGAATTGTTAAGGAAAACTATTCTCCAGCACAAGAAATATGCGACGCCATTCTAAAGTAGGTAGGTGAATGGCACTGGTTTTTCAGTGCTGGCACATCTCAATATAGGAGCAACAGCAGGAGATGGTGAAACATGTTGTTCAAAATGTTCCCCTGGAGCCAGTATCACTTATATAGCAGAGAAAAACCATACAATTCCTGAGCTCAAGATGCTATTATTATTGTTCAGTAAGGAACAACTCGCTTCCAAAACGGTAGTTTACCAACTTCAATGACGCAATTTTCTTCTGTTGATGTAGCTCTGGTTCTTTTATACTGTGCTTGTGCCCATCAACATTGCAAACTGCGTGCCAATTTTATGGGAGGACGAGATTGGTTCATCATGGTACTGGCACTAACTGGCATCATAGTAGCAGTTATGAACAGTTAAACTATCTTGAATAAATTTAAATATAATTCAATCCCCCAAGCAAGAGGTACCTTCACATGGGGGTGTAACATTCAATGATATGTACCACATGTAATATCTAAATAAACGAATGAATTAAAAAAAAAAATTAGTACTCAGGGAACTTGAGTATTTTGCAATCACAAGAAAACAAGAATTGAGTGATGAGTAGAAACAATGTGACTGGTGACCAGTATTTTGGCAAATAAAAACTGATAAGTGAGAAGTGACTGATAACTGCAATTAATTGGCAAATTCCAGCTGCACCTCCAGGCAGTCCTATTCCTTCTGTGATAGGAGCACATTTTGCACTGTTATAGCAGTTCCTCACATAGTCTACTTTTAGCGCATTCTGTTCTGCTGTAGTTCAACACCAGTCATGTTTTCTGCCTTCGATATGATGAATGGTTTTTCTCTGGGCAGCAGATTACTATTATAAGGGCTAATGGTGATAACGGGCCTTACCACTGCCCTGAAGTCTAGTTGGACTTTGAGAACTAATGTTGCGGTTACTGCCAGACGTTTGTACTGATAAGTGGAGTTTGGAATCAGTAACGTCCAGTCATCTTTGGAAGACCCAATGCCTTCCGCATATTGTCCAATAAGGTCAGCTGATGATACATTGATGACATCCTGGGGGTAATTCAATGTATTTTTCGAAGATACTCAATTATTCAAATAAGTCTTTCAAAATGGAACATTTTTGCGAGAAGGAACCTGCTGTGGGAATGAAAGGTTCGTGAAACTGAAAGGTGGGTTAAGGCTATCCATACCAACTGCGATTCATCCACAATGAAAGGACCAGAGCGGAATAATATTCTTCGACAATTTATTCTTCATTCACCCACCTCGCATGACATCTGTACGTAGGCTCGCATCGACCGGTACCTACCTTTAGTATTTAGGTTCCATTTTTTACAACGACTGTCAACACAGACGATTACTACAGAATCAGCTTCGTTCCCTGTTTTTTTCCTCGCCCTATTTGGCGACCCAGGACTCAGTTAGGACAATACAGGTCGTGATAACAATAAGCTTAACCCTCATCCCCCGCCACGTCCATCCCCTTTCTCAATAGCATCCCTGCGCTCCATTACGTTCTCTCATTTTCGTTCCTCCGAATAACCCCCTCCCTTTCACTCGCACTCTTTCACAGTCGCCACCCAGCTAGAGCCCCATAATTGGAATCACTTTCAGAAATCCAGCATATGAGTTTCTCCCTCTCTCCACAGCCTCCATACAGTAGGTATAATAGGTAACTTTCTTCACCACCAGGCCTCACAGTTTCCCCGCCACCCCCAACACCCTCCACTCGCTGCTATTGACTTTTAATTACACACGCCATCTCTCACTTTCATTTGCAGGTCAGGGATTTCACAAAGAACCTCAGTCCGCTTTTTCTTCAATGGGGCCCACCCCGACCGGTAATTTACTTTTCCAGTCCCCGCCCGCTTCACGCCTTCTATCCAATTCGCTTGTCACGATTTATCATCGCTCAGTTGAACGGCTCACATTCAAAACCGGAAACACTTTAGCGGAACGTTGTTTTACTATACTTTTGGAAGGGTGCTAATATAAATGTTTTTTTATTTCCTTTGCCAAGTGAAACATTAGGTACAACACTGCCGTAATTGATTTGTATTGTTGAGAACCAGCGTGTGGATCATAAATTCACCATTTTGTAGCGTATAAAAATGCGAGTGGTGAAACTCAAAACGATTATTTGAATGCAACATTAAAAAACGCAGCAAATTGTTTCACAGGAGTTGGTTATTCCTCGGGCCAGGAGCATGAAGACCCATTCCAATCGATTCAGCGTCCAAAATTTAGTGGAAAATGATACCCCGCACGTCTGGGTACTAGAAATCTCAAAAACACATACCTATTCAAAATGGGTAGATAGATATCAATGTCGACCCATAACCGTTTCTGGTGGGCGCTAATCTTTCCGGAACCCGTCTCATTGGATTCAGTATCCACAATTTAGTCGATAACGCGACTTCATACACCAAAAATATCAGAAAACCACCCAAAAGTTTTTTTTTAAATTAATTTTTGAGATTTTTGGCATTCAAGGCGTGTGGGGTGTAATTTTCGTATGAATTCTGGACGCTGAATCCAATGAGAAGGGTCCCGGAACAGTTGGCGCCCACCCAAAGAGATTATGGGTCAAAATGGGAGATTTCTGGTACCTGGGGTATCATTTTCCACTAAATTTTGGACGCTGAATCGATTTAAATGAGTCTCCCTGCTCCTGGTCCGAGGAGTAACCAACCCTTGTGAAAGAATTTCTTGACCTAGACACCTTGAAACGCCCAGAAAAAATATTATGGGCCAAATCGGAGACATTGATTTAAAATAGGTTGATTATACATGAAATAACAGACCAAAATGAAAAGCATTTTGTGAGTTAGTTCCCTCAAAGTTTATGTATATTACAATTTAACCTTCTGCAGTTCAAATTTAATCGTGCTTAGTAATTTTACGATAATGTAAAAGGCACCACTGACTCAAGAAATGAGAATTCCTCTCAGTGAATTCCAGAAATCCAGTTACTCAATCTCAGTCTCGTCGCGACTGCACACAATTTCCATCCTGTTATAGTCAACTTGAGTAAGGATTTGGCAGAAAGAATCTACGAAACTTTATTTTCCCCGCATTATCATATTTCATGGGGCTCTGAGCCCGAATCTGAGGTTACCCACGCCACCCGTTGCCTTCGCCTTCGCACTAAAAATAACCATATTTTTGCACCTTCTTCCGTTTTTTTTTTTTTTTTTTTTTTTTTTTTTTTTTTTTTTGGTGGTTTTAAAATGTCTGTATAGCGGTTTTCCAGCGACTACGTTTGTGTATCCTTGTTTCCGAAAATCAAGTTTCAATACCGCGAGCATGAGTAAAATGGGGAGAAAGTGGGTTTGGAGTGTCTTGGAACTACATATGTATTCGAATCGATTCAGCACCTGTGGAAAATGATACCCATCATTTTGACCAATGACCCGTTTAACAACCAATTAATGTCCGCCGACGCCGTTTTCGGCAGCTGACAATTTTCAAAAATGTGAAATTTTGGTCAGGGGTCAGTTCATGGCTCTAGTTGGTCCTCGAAACTTTTCAACCCGATCGGACCAAATTTGGGTAGGGTAGGGGTCAAAATGTGAATTTTGAAAAATGGATTTTTGAGATTTAGATGTAAGGGGTATCATTTTCCACTAAATTCTGGACGCTGAATCCAATATAATGGGTCCCAGAACGATTGGCACCCATTGGCAGAGGTTATGGGTCAAAATGGGTATCTATTACCCATTTTGAATATGTGTTTTCGAGATTTCTGGTACCTAGGCGTGTGGGGTATCATTTTCCACTAAATTGTGGACCCTGGATCGATTGGAATGGGTCTGGGACCCGCCACACCCACTGTTTCCCCCATTTTCCCATGTTTGAATATGTGTTTTCGAGATTTCTGCTACCTAGGCGTGTAGGGTATGATTTTCCACTAAATTTTGGACGCTCATTCCAATGAGACGGGTCCCGGAACGATTGGCGCTTTCTGGCTGAGGTTATGGGTCAAAATGGGTACCTATCTACCCAATACGAATGTGTGTTTTCGAGATTTCTGTAACCTGAAGAAATGAGTCTCCATGCGTCTGGTCCGAGGAATAACCAACCCGTGTACAAGAATTTGCAGCGTTTTGAAACTCGATTTTCGGGACTTTTGGAACTTAAGCTCGCGGGGTATCATTTTCCACTACCTTTTGGACTCTAAATCGATCGAGATGGGCTCTTGGTCGAACGCCACTCACCACACTGGGGTATCGGACGAAATGAGTATTTTGAAATGGATTTACGAGATTCTGTGACATGAGCGTGTGGGGTAAATTTCCCCTAAATTGGGGACGCTGATAAGAAAGAGTCCTTGACACTCGTGGTTATTCTGATTCACTTGATTTAAGGAATAATGAACCATAGCAAAATAATTTTCTTCGTTTCTAATCTAGTCTTCTTGCAATGTCACATTTTTGGGCAGTTTGGAGAGATCGACATGGACTTCTGAAATATGAATAAGTTTGATTATTCGATAAATAATAAACCAAAATTAATGATAAATTCAATAATGTGGTCAAAAGTAATAAACGAGTCGTATTTATTAGAATGGGATATAATTTTATTTTTAATGGAAACATCTTTTTTCATCGAAATATTTTGACAACGCTGCACAGAGGTTGGTAATTTTCCGAACCAGGAGCATGGAGACTCATATCAATCGATTGTCGTTTAATATTTAGTGGAAAATGATACCCCACACGCCTAGGTACCAGAATTCTCGAAAACACACATTCGAAATGGGTAGATAGGCACCCATTTTGACCCATAACTACTTCTGGTGGGCGCCAATCGTTCCGAGACTCTTCTCATTGGATTCAGCGTCCAAAATTTAGTCAAAAATGATACCCCACAAGTCTAGATCGCCGAAAATCTCGAAAATTCATTTTCGATATACACATATTGGCCCCCCTTCACGAAATCTGAACAAAAAAACGCTGCAAATTCTTACACAGGGGTTGGTTATTCCTCGGACCAGGCGCATGGAGACTCATTTCTTCAACATGGGGGAAATGGGGAAACAGTGGGTGCGGCGGGTCCCAGACCTATTCCAATCGATTCAGGATCCAGAATTTAGTAGAAAATGATACCCCACACGCCCAGGTACCGGAAATCTCGAAAACGCATATTCAAAATGGGTAATATATACCCAATTTGACCCATAACTTCTTCCAGAGGGTGCCAATCGTTCCGGGACCCACTTCATTGAAATCAGCGTCCAAGATTTAGTGGAAAATGATACCCCACACGCCTAGGTTCCAGAAATATCAAAAACACATATTCAAACGCTGCAAATTCTTACACACGGGTTGGTTATTCCTCGAATGGGGGAAACAGTGGGTGTGGCGGGTCTCAGACCCATTCCAATCGATTCAGCGTCCAAAATTTAGTGGAAAATGATACCCCACACGCATAGGTCGCAGAAATCCCGAAAACATATTCAAGATGGGTGTATCTATGGGGCACTACGACACTAATTTACTAATATAATATTGAGAAAACGTAGGTAATTTAGAAGGCTATAATAATTGTATTAAATTGAATTGAATAGTACGAATAAAAAGATCGGACAGTAAAAAGAATTGTAGGCAACTGCTCAAAATTGGTTGCTAAGTTTAACAGCTGGTTATAAACAACAGGATATGACGATGTGTTTTGTTTGTCTATTCGGCTGAAGTCACCCACATGGGTAATAAATACCCAATTTGACCCATTACTTCTTCCAGTGGGGGCCAATTGTTCTGAGACCCATTTTATTGGATTCAGCGTCCAAAATTTAGTGGAAAATGACACCCCACTCGCCTAAATCACCCAAAATCTCGAAAATCCATTTTTCAAAAAACACATTTTGACCCCTACCCCCTCCAAATTTGGTCCGATCGGGCTGAAAAGTTTCGAGGACCCATCTCGGCTGGGAACAGACCCCTGACCCAAATTTCAGATTTTTAGAACATTTTCTACTACCAAAAACGGCGTGGACAATGGACGGCGTACGGCGGACGGCGGACGGCGTACGGCGTACGGCGTACGGCGGACGGCGGACGGCGTACGGCGTACGGCGTACGGCGGACGGCGGACGGCGGACGGACATTGACCTTTTTTGATCAGGACATCATGAAACGTCCAGAAAAAAATGTTGAGCCGAATCGGAGATGTTGACCATTATCATGAAAACATAGGTTGATTATTCAAGGAATAACCAACCAATATTCAAAATGGGTAATATATACCCAATTTGACCCATAACTTCTTCCAGAGGGTGCCGATCGTTTTGGGACCCATTTCATTGGATTCAGCGTCCAAAATTTAGTGGAAAATGATACCCCACTCGCCTAAATCGCCCAGCCAATGAGCCATGAGCCTGGCAGAATTTCTGAATAAATTGGTCACATTATGGTAACAGACTTTATAACAATTTCCAATTCTTATAAAACGAAAAATCTGCAAATTCTTACACACGGGTTGGTTATTCCTCGAATGGGGGAAACAGTGGGTGTGGCGGGTCTCAGACCCATTCCAATCGATTCAGGGTCCAAAATTTAGTGGAATATGATACCCCACACGCCCAGGTACCAGAAATCCTGACACATACCAAATGGGTGGATACATACCCATTTTGACCCATAAATTCTTCCGGTGGGTGCCAATCGTTCTGGGACCCATTTTATTGGATTCAGCGTCCAAAATTTAGTGGAAAATGACACCCTACTCGCCTAGGTAGCAGAAATCCCGAAAACACATATTCAAGATGGGTGTATCTATGGGGCACTACGACACTAATTTACTAATATAATATTGAGAAAACGTAGGTAATTTAGAAGGCTATAATAATTGTATTAAATTGAATTGAATGGTACGAATAAAAAGCTCGGACAGTAAAAAGAATTGTAGGCAACTGCTCAAAATTGGTTGCTAAGTTTAACAGCTGGTTATAACAACAGGATATGACGATGTGTTTTGTTTGTCTATTCGGCTGAAGTCACCCACATGGGTAATAAATACCCAATTTGACCCATTACTTCTTCCAGTGGGTGCCAATTGTTCTGGGACCCATTTTATTGGATTCAGCGTCCAAAATTTAGTGGAAAATGACACCCCACTCGCCTAAATCACCCAAAATCTCGAAAATCCATTTTTCAAAAAACACATTTTGACCCCTACCCCGCCCAAATTTGGTCCGATCGGGCTGAAAAGCTTGGAGGACCGTCCTAGGCCGGGAACAGACCCCTGACCCAAATTTCAGATTTTTAGAAAATTTTCTACTACCAAAAACGGCGTGGACGGCGGACGGCGTACGGCGGACGGCGTACGGCGTACGGCGGACGGACATTGACCTTTTTTGATCAGGACATCATGAAACGTCCAGAAAAAAATTTTGAGCCGAATCGGAGAGGTTGACCATTATCATGAAAACATAGGTTGATTATTCAAGGAATAACCAACCAATAGAGCTTAGTTGGTTCAGTAGAAGTCAACTCTACATGTACACGGTTGTTACATTTAGAAATGAGACTTAAAATGGACTTTTGTGGCATATGACTACGTCGCCACCTTGGGATTCGGTGTACAAATTCGGTTCAACATCTCCAGACAACCTTAAATGATCAAATTCAGGGATTTAATGATCGTTTTTGGGGACTCATTTGATTGAACTAACAGCCTGAAGTAACATGAGCGAGTGATTGCTGTATTTTCTCTATTCTAGTATTATAATATCGCCATATTAGTGAGAAAGTGATGACCACTGTGGCGGGAATAAAAGTTACGTTTTGCCGTCCAATTGCCCAGCACAACTTGGAGAATTCAAAGCTTGATTTAGCGGCTGTGGTCTCCACCGATGGAATGAATGTCCATTCCACTACAGGCGGACACCTACTATGTTCGCGAGGTTTCCCTTGATAAATCACTTCAAGTCTCGCGGGTTACAAAGGTGCACAAAGGCGTAAATTTCATCACCGCATAGTTTTACCCTTTGGGGAAAATCCTCTGCCTTTCTGGGAAACTCGCTCGCTGTTTCGGTTTGTCATCGACCGGTGTTCTATTATATTACACTGAACGAGTTAACTCTGCCGTCTGATGGGCTCATCTGATATGCAAGACGGGCTTTTTGGTCAAGGGGGGGGGGGGGGGTCCTGGAAGGCACCTTGACTGCTGGAGCGTGATGGATGAGTTGCGCCACGAAGCCCGTAAGTACCACCCCTTGTGAAAGTGACTACATTACGGTTCCGTCACAGCCGCACAGTTTGAGGATAAATAATTTGAGAATTATGTGGTGTCACGAAGGACTTGGTCATTTTGGAAGAGACGAATCGTGGCTATAAACAATCATTAAACGCCGGAGAGATTTTGAATTGGGCAATTTGTAACCCCGTTTCCTCAAACGGTAGGGATTCTAGTGGTTGCCAATTCCAATAAAAACAAACACATTTTTGGTCGAGTTTTTGAAAAAAGTTAATGTCAATTGATCACCGTTGGAATGAATGTCCAATTTCCCTTGCGTTGGGCCCCTCACTATCACCATTAATTGGGAATTGATTCACGAATTAAGCCTGAAGCTTGGAAATTAATGGGAACACAAAACCTTGTCTACTTTCAGCCGGTTTAAGGTAAAAAAAAAAAAAAATGTGATATGGTCAATATGTGTATTTTGGAAAATGGATTTTCGGTGATCGGCATGTGGGATACCATTTTCAACTAAATTTTGGACGCTGAATCCAATGAGACGGGTCCCGGACCGATTAGAGCCCACCGGAAGAGGTTATGGGTCTAAATGGGTTTATCTACCTATTTTGAATGTGGGTTTTATAGATTTCTGGTACCTAGGGGTGTGGGGTTTTCCACTAAACTTTGGACGCTTAATCGACTGAAATGAGCCTCCATGCTCCTGGTCCAAGGAATGAAGAACTCTTGTGAGAGAATTTGCAGAGTTTTTTCTCATAATAATACCAAATTTGTCGAACTTGTGAAATAAGTCCGAGTATTGAACTATTTTTCAAGGTGAATTCAATAGTCACCCTCTTTCTAGGCTCCGGGACTAAGTTTAAAAATTTTTAGTTCTCCCAATATGTCTTTAGACAGGGATTTTAGTTAGATTCGATGAACTTGAAGGACTCCCAAAGAGTACAAATACGCCAAATACTAGTGATCGGGTCCTATTTTCTAAAATTATTGTTATCATTATTTCAAATCATCTTCTTCTGTAATTTCTGTTTCATACCCCTCTGATTTCTCGATTATTTCTTAATAATAGACAATATTACAAGAGTGTTGGCGCCCTTCCGACTTGGTTTCTGGGATTATTATTTTGGAAAGATTAAACAAAACCCTACTTTTAGGCTAAGTATATACTAACATCTCAAACTCATTAGAAAACGAGAATCAGCTATTAATAATTTCCACATCTCATTTATGTTCATCTCATTTGAGTAGTATAGACTATGTAAAACATCCAAGCCGACCATTGAATCTACGAAAAAATTCAACAGCAGCGATAATGAAGCCCAACCATGCCGAGCATTTCGACGATCGATTACTGCACCAGCATCAAAATTATGCAGTTCATAGTTTATTAAAATTGCTGCATTACTAGCTGATGGATTAGACTAAGAACTACTCGAAAGTGTGTTACAAATCAACGTGTCATACAGTGTCGTATTGAGTGACCACGCATACGTTCACAAGGTTATGATTGCAGCACACGGCACACACGACAGGTACTGAGTAGAAAGATGTTGATGAGAAAATCGAATACTTACACGTGAACAAAAACCACAAAGTGTGAAGAGCCTAAAGAAAACAACGGAACAAATTGTGAAGAAAGGAAAAACAAATTGAGGCGGTGTGAAGATCATGGGTTCAACTCTCAATTTGACTCTGCACCCTTGCCAATAGATCAAGATAGATGAAGCGCCCAAAAGATAGAGAGATAGATCGAGAGACAGAAAAATAACCAAAAATAAATCGAAATTGATAAATGACAATAATACAGAAAAACAACGTGATACTGAAAGCATTTTATTGCCGAGCATCAGAAATTCAAATGAGGTCTCATAATTTTACTACACCGCTCAAAATAAGGGAGAACAAGGAAAATGAGGAAATCAAACTTCAACCATACAAGAAAAAAACGTACTATCAAAAAAACTCTGAACAAATCCATAAACATTATACCCAGCATGCCATTATTGGTAGATAAGACATTTTGACCCATTTCTCCTCACCACCTGGTAAAAAAAAGAAACAATAAGATTAGTGTGCGGTTGAATCATGTGGAATAATCTCAATGAATGTTGTATAAATATGAATATACCTAAACCCGTGTAAATCACCAGAATGTGACACTATACACGAATTAAATTATGTGAATCAAATCGTATTAGGAATGCGTGGACGTCGCGGAAGAGCTTTTCAAATTTATTCGACACTTATTCGTAGGGGATGAGTACTTTATCCTTTGAATAATAAGCTTTTTCGGCAATTTTCATCCAGCTACGCTGATCCTTCGCGTCCTGACTAAAAAGCCATCCAACAAAGAATTCAATCTTCCTGGCAGTTATTCGCGAAGGCTGATCGAATCCGTCAGCCATTCGGGTGTTAGGAACCACTAGTTTGCTTAGTTATTGATGAATGCGGCCTTTGACGTCAATAATCGAGTATTTCAGCCTGAGGCTGTACAATCAAGTCCGTACATGGTCAGGGGGGAGGGGGGGGGGGACGTGGTGCTACGTGAATATTTCGCTAATGACGCCTCATTATCACCCCTCCCACTCCCGAGGAGTTGCTGACAAGGAAGCTGGAGTGGAAGGGTGTCTCCAAAACATCTTGGAAGGCAAGCCTCTAGGGGAAAGGCAACTCCAGCAGCAGCAAGCTCTCTCGACTGGCCAGCAGGCAGCAATTGGAATACAGTCTGATGTGAGGGTCGCTGACTTTGGGATCGGTCAGCATGCAGGCACTACAAAACTGTCAGGAGAGGTAAGAGAAGACCGGAAGAAACCCAATCATTCCTCGGCACAAACGACTGCTGGAGCAGACTCATCTTGGCTTGTGTTCCTCGGAAGGAAGAGAAGGTGCTTAGATGCAGAAGAGTATGGCCAATCAGGGCCATCCAACTTGCACGATAGTGCTAACTAACTACAGGAAGAATGACACTACCTACTGGGCCAAAAGAAACTCGTTCGTCCTACTGACCACATGGAGATCTTTGGCGTGTAGAAGGTGCAAAGATCAGCCCTGATTATTAATTATTAAAACCATTATTCATTTCTGTTCAATGTGGCCATACATGACTGGCAGTGATGGCAGGGACGTTCATCACTACTTTCCCAAAGCTCTCAAAACTTGTGTACGGATGAATCACTAGTTATTGGGCGTGCTAGCCTTGGAGCCAAGGAGCTGAGGCTTGCCCTGTCTGCCTCGCTGCCTAATCTGGGACGCTGGGGTCAAAGTCTAACAGGCCAACGTCCTTGTCATCAACACCTGCGTGCACAAATCCAACCAACTGGGGCTTAGGGAGTTTGAATACTCTCTGAGAGACAGCAGCACTGAAAACCATTTCTGCCTGTACCTTTACCTCCAAGCTGGCATCTTCTGGCCAAATAAGAGTTGGAGTCAAGCCACATAGGTACCAACCACTCAATAGGGACTTATAAATGCTACCTGAGACAACAGTTCAGAACGTGGGAGAAATCCTAATCAGCTCTGTACAGAGGCCTCGGGCATTCAAGGATCTTCATATGCATAGTTCCAAGGAGGCACAAACCTTTCTCTCCTTAAATCTAAACATCCATGAACGTGGATGGCACTGCTCTCTCAAATCCTATCACCTACACGATAGGTGCACACGAGAGACTGCTGTATCCCACCTATAGTCTTAGGTGCCTGAGACGTTGGAAAATGTGCTCTGCAAGCGGCAAGCACACCAGCAGCACCTACGACTGCATAGCTGATGATGGGTCAGTGTTGCATTCTCCAGCTAACTTCCTTGGAGTTAGCGGTGCCATAGGGCCATTGTCCATTATCTCTCCCTCAACACTCTCTTTTCAAAGGGCGAAAACGTGTGATGGGAGGACCGTGATGGAAAACGTGTGTTAAAAACTGAAACATGATTTGAAATTGGGTTGTCCGATAGAGTTGTGGGCAGTACTCAATTCCAACAAGTAGTGTATGTACTTCATTCTCGTTTCCCGAGTCATTATAATGAGTATTCAGATGTATAACAACCTACAAACACGAAGTGAGCGAAAATACTCGTATGTTGACCCCTTTTCCCTTGACAATTACACGGCACGACTGGAACTTTAACGAGTTTCGGATAGGAAGTTGTAGCGGGCCAAAGGAGTCTGTTTGCCGCTTTGTGCCATGAGAAGGGAGGACAGAAGTCAAGTTTAGGCTTTCTACTTTGATACGTTTGCTATCTCTGTTATCCAGGTCTGTTGAAACAAGCGAAGCAAACGCTATATTCTGAAGAGAGCTCCCTAACGTGGATCCAGGTCTCTTCTCCATATTTGTTTTTCCCTGTTTGGTTTCACCTACACTTTCACCTCCAACTCGAGACTTGGTTCTTTGGGTTATTCGGGAAAAGAGAAGGGAGCGATTTAGGAGGTGTCGGCCGATATCCGGGAAAGAGGATCAGCTCTGTTCGGTGGGAGCTTATCAAAGCCTCGCAGAAAAGACCGTTTTCCCGTCTTCATTCTCCTCGAGAGTCGGTTTAGTCGAACCTCAATGATGAAGTACAGGATCAGAAAAATGGATGTACAGTTGTGAGATTTCCGTTATATTTTATTAAATTTATCATTTCTATATATTTCTTTCTACCATGGACTTACAGTTATAACCCCCAATCGCATTGTTAAAATCCCATCAACGAGTGATTGACCTCAAACTCACGCAACCACTCTTCAAGATACGGTCAACATTGATTGTGTTGAGGGCAACCTAAGGCTAGTCAGCTTGCATAGGACATTTCTTCCACAATCCCCTTTCAACCCTTGACCCTGTAGGAGGTCTTAATATAGAGCCCGTGTACAACCATTGCCAGAGATGATTGATAACCAAACATGAAACGTGTGTTTTGACTCACATAAGTATACTTGTGTAGCTTTTTTTTCCAGAAAGTGGCAGATTTTGGCGTTGACTTCTCTACTCAGCTTAGTAACTCGATGAGAGAGATCTCAAAAAATGTGTTAATTGTTTGGTTTTGAAAAATGAGTACTCAGTAAGGTGCGAAGGATAGGAATGAACTGTGAGCGTGATGATGAGCGCTTGGACGAGGTCTCTGTTATAGGTAGTCCGTTAGAATATTGCCTTCCTTAACTGCACTCTTCTAGAGGAGAGAGAGATAATTGCAACACAGAATCTCCCCCCCCCCCTTCTGTTCACTGGTAGCTCTTTTCCCAACCTCCAGTTTCCTTCATGTGGTTCCAACTGTTCTGGCCAAGATGCCCATTGCTTCAGCAGTCTCCTTGCAAACATTATGCTTGGCATTATTCTCTGCCTTATTCCTCATAAAATACTGGTAAAAGTTGTGAATGATTTCTCGGGCTTGGCTCTTCACATGCGTGCCACTTGACAAAGCTGGTTTTGGATTGGTCATCTTGAGACCAGCAGGGAGGATTGCGATTATACTCACAGTTAAAAAATCTGCAAATTCTTACACACGGGTTGGTTATTCCTCGAATGGGGGAAACAGTGGGTGTGGCGGGTCTCAGACCCATTCCAATCGATTCAGGGTCCAAAATTTAGTGGAATATGATACCCCCCACGCCCAGGTACCAGAAATCCTGACACATACCAAATGGGTGGATACATACCCATTTTGACCCATAACTTCTTCCGGTGGGTGCCAATCGTTCTGGGACACACATCATTGAATTCAGCGTCCAAAATTTAGTGGAAAATGATACCCCACACGCCTAGGTAGCAGAAATCCCGAAAACACATAATCAAATTGGGTAATAAATACCCAATTTGACCCATTACTTCTTCCAGTGGGTGCCAATTGTTCTGGGACCAATTTTATTGGATTCAGCGTTCAAAATTTAGTGGAAAATGACACCCTACTCGCCTAGGTAGCAGAAATCCCGAAAACACATATTCAAGATGGGTGTATCTATGGGGCACTACGACACTAATTTACTAATATAATATTGAGAAAACGTAGGTAATTTAGAAGGCTATAATAATTGTATTAAATTGAATTGAATGGTACGAATAAAAAGCTCGGACAGTAAATAGAATTGTAGGCAACTGCTCAAAATTGGTTGCTAAGTTTAACAGCTGGTTATAAACAACAGGATATGACGATGTGTTTTGTTTGTCTATTCGGCTGAAGTCACCCACATGGGTAATAAATACCCAATTTGACCCATTACTTCTTCCAGTGGGTGCCAATTGTTCTGGGACCCATTTTATTGGATTCAGCGTCCAAAATTTAGTGGAAAATGACACCCCACTCGCCTAAATCACCCAAAATCTCGAAAATCCATTTTTCAAAAAACACATTTTGACCCCTACCCCCTCCAAATTTGGTCCGATCGGGCTGAAAAGTTTCGAGGACCCATCTCGGCTGGGAACAGACCCCTGACCCAAATTTCAGATTTTTAGAACATTTTCTACTACCAAAAACGGCGTGGACAATGGACGGCGGACGGCGTACGGCGGACGGCGGACGGCGGACGGCGGACGGACATTGACCTTTTTTGATCAGGACATCATGAAACGTCCAGAAAAAAATTTTGAGCCGAATCGGAGAGGTTGACCATTATCATGAAAACATAGGTTGATTATTCAAGGAATAACCAACCAAAAGGTACGTTTTGGGGTTTAAAATTAAGAAACTTCTAGGACAAAACGAAAACCTGAACAACATAGGAACAATAGACACAACAAAATAGAGAGAATGAGCTTGGCAGTGACCATGGCTACCAACGCAACAGAGTAAAATGATATACTTTGCCTTCTAGAGCAGCCTGCTGATTCCTCAGTCTCCTTATTCTCCAGAAGAGTGCAGCCAAGGAAGGCAATATTCATAGGGACAACTTAGAATAGGAGGAACTATAAAACTGTCAGTACTGAGCATTACAAGCAGTTAGCTTTGCCACAGATCAACCTTGACAACTTTCATCAAGTCTTGAATGTCAGTATCAAGGTTACATAGTGCAAGGCTGGTTCCATTGCTGGGTAAGCAGCCCGTTCCATTACCTTTGTTAACCTCAACTAATGGCTTACGTTTTTGGTTGAATTGGAATGTGGATAACCTCCTCTATAGAGTTTATAAGTCATCAGGGAATCTGGGTCACTTGAGTTGAGTTACAAGAGTACCCATTTGATGAGGCGGTCATGTCATGGCAGCAGTGAGCTGACATCGACGTTCACCCATGACTGATCCTTGAACCGAAGGGTTCAGAGCTGTCCCAAACTGTACGGGACTCATGGGCATGCGCAGTATCATTTTAGTCGTTTGTAGTACTGAACCATCGAATTCGAACATTACTGCATGGGGGGTGTCCTTACCAGAAAGTTCAGAGCTTGAAAAATCCCATGACATGCTAAGGGACTCATGTAAATGCTTATTGCAGTATAATTTAAAAACTATTTAAAGAATCTGTTTGTAGACCTTTGTAGGAACTTCTTCACTGCTTCTTCTCTCAGACGTTGCAGTAAGAGAATTTGTTGCCATGGCATATTATTCTCATTTGCCCACTTCAAACATTGACTGAAATGAGACACTGCTTCTTCATGCTTCACTGTTTTTGATTCCTCAACTTCTGTTTCTCCTTCTTCAGTGTCAGGGATTTCTGTAAGACTTTTTATGATTTCCTCATCAGTTTTAAATTCATTTTCCTCACGACCTTCAACCCATTCATTAACATCCGTTTCATTCATTGCAGCATCAGGGTTTATATTTCTAACCATGGTCAAAATCACCTGTCGGTTGACGTCGTCCTCGTTGTCAATAGCATCTTCGTGGATGCTCTCTGTTCCCAACAATTGATTCCACGAATTGCGTATCGTTTTGGGCTGAACCGCCTCCCACGCTGCAGCTAAGAAAAACACGACATGTTTGAGATTCAAATTTTTCAACGTCATTAGGATATCGTCTTGTTGTGCAACTACGTGCGAGAGTAGAGCTGAACGGTAATGGAGCTTGACCTTTTGAATCACATTTTGGTCCATTGGTTGCAGGATAGGTGTGCAGTTTGGTGGGAAAAACATCACTGTTATTTTCCCATCATCGCTCACCAAATCACACTCATCTGGATGGCCAGGGCAGTTATCTAAAAAAAAGAATGGCTTTTTGTTCCAAATTTTTTGATTTCAAATGTTTTCTAACAGCTGGAACAAAATCACCATGAAACCATTCTTTAAAAAGCACAACGTTCATCCAAGCTTTTGCCTGACTTTTATAGAGAACAGGCAGATTGCAATTTTTGAAAGCACGAGGCTTTTGTGATTTTCCAATCACTAACATCAGAAGCTTATGATTTCCTGTTGCATTGGCACAAGGCATGAAAGTTATTCGCTCTTTCGATATTTTTCGACCAGGGGCATGATCTTCATTCTTATGAACAAGGGTTTTTTGAGGCAGAATTCTCCAGAAAAGACCACTCTCATCTGCATTGTAAATCTGCTCAGGAACAAGATTTTGAGCTGCAATCGTTTCAGAAAATTTTTGGTTAAATGGCTCTACTGCCGCGCTATCACATGATAACTTCTCTCCTGTTACGGCAAGGTAACGAATACCATGTCTTTTTTTAAATTTATCAAGCCAGCCCTCACTCGCTTTGAAATCTGTTCCATTAGGATAGAGTTTTTTTTGGAAAAATTTGGCTTTTTCTTTCAAAATCGGGCCTGAAAGAGGAGTGTGTCTCGAACGTTCCTGTAAAAACCACTCATAAACAGCATCATCAAGAAGCGGATAATTACTGGAACGCATTGTCTGCCGTTTATGGGTACCTTCCTCAGTAGCAGACGCATATGAAAGAATTTTCGAACGATTTTTTTTTAGGTCTGTGATTGTTGACTTACCGACATTGAACTCGCGTGCCAAATTAGAAGAACTTTCTCCTTTGTCGAGTCGCGACAAAATTTGACACTTGTCACTCAATGACAATGTTTATAGCTTCCTTTTTCACTTCCACTAAACAGCACAGTACTATAGATCCAAGAACCAACGGACTAGTAAATTCAAGGCGGTTCCTGCCAGTTTTGACAGAGTGGGATTCATTGGAAAAATAATGTAAGTGGAGATCACGAAAACGTCCTAGACCCACGACGGGTTTGGAGGAATTGTTCGTTCCCCTTTCAAACTATGTATTCCGGGAAGAGGAGCGCGTTTTCACACCTCATTCATATCGCTGTAATTTTCCTTTTTTTCTTTATGCAGTTCGATTCTGATGTTCGATACGAGTTCGATTAGCGAGTTCCACTGTATACCCATTTAAACACTCTGACCCTGTTTCCATGTTTGTTGACCATCAAGAGCAGGGTTTGGAGCAAGTACGAAACTACGTTCAGCTGCACCAAATTTTCTCCCCAACTCGGAACACCTGCAGCTAGTGCGCTCTACCGGGTTTGGAACTGTACGACGATTTTTCAGAACAGCAATTCCTTACAGTTCAGGGATTGTACTTTACGAATGTGCCTGCCTATTAGTTCTCCTATAACGAAAACCTCGACTAAGAAGGGAACGCTTTTGTGGTCGATCAACAACGAGTAACTGGATCCAAGTTTTCAGAGGAGAACCTCTGCTTGACTGCGAGGAAAATGAAGTGGAATCTCGAGCATAACTCATTCCTCACAAGTTCTTTCTCATTCTATTTTACTGCGAAGACAACGAGAAATGCTCTCCTTCTACAGCCCTGGATCCGACATGATCTCATAACTTCAAGCTGAATAAAACCTGTAATTTCCTCGTTTTTCCCAAGTTAGAACAGGAAGTAGTAGTTTAGCAGAATGTTGTTCATATCGTAGTACCACAAGGGAAATGCTGGACTATCATTTGTCCTAGTCCATCAAAAAGAGATAAATAGCAACGATGGGGAAAATTCCACTGTATTACAATCCGTTTAAACGACATTATACGTACTGTTTCAACTTTTAATTAGTGCACACTATGAATGGAACCTCTGGTGTATTTCCTCCCGGTTGAATTTAGTATCTACTCTCAATGAAATGCGTAATTTTCTATCGCCTGTCCATTAATATAGCTGTTATCTCTCCTCTGGATAGATTGCTCGACAAACTCGATTTTCCGAGTGAATCTCACCCTGTAGTTGCAAATTACGATGGAATCCACTCATGAGCGACATAAACCTCTTGTTGCGCATTCTCCTCTCCACTTTTTTCCCCTCAAACGAACCCCACCTTGTGACGTCAGTAAAGTTAGTTGATTGTATACTATTTTGCGAGTACAGTTAGGTATTCTTCCTGTAATGCATGATTTTCACGTAGTTATGTCGCCGGTCCATATTAAAAATCAGCTTTTTGCCTCATTTCATACCTAGCATTTCCTCAATTGCCACGGCTCATGTTCCTTCAAAATTCATTTTAAAAAAAAGGAACTAAAGTGGTTTTTTCTTACAAAGAATTAGTCACTCATCGCAGGGAAGCACGAATATTCAGCCTATTACTATTCACAATAAGATTCCATCTTAAGCGTACGACGTTAAACGGCTGCCAATATTAGTCACGCGATTCTCCCCTTGCTAATGTTGAAAACGCGATGTCAATATTCAGTAGAATCTACGTGTCTTATAGGTCGTGGGAATATTCATGACAAATCCATAGTAATGAGACTACATGCAGCGGTCGAATTCAACTCCACTCTTTATTCTACACTATTCGTACTTGCGTGTAGAAAAAGGCGAAGGTAATTTCCGAACACGTTGCCCGCATAAATCGTAACCTAAATATTGATGTTAGAATGATGTTGAAATCGAAACTATGGCAGAATATACTGCATTAAGGAGGAGGAAGGAGAGGGGGGCGAATTTACTGTCAACTTACGTTGTGAGCTGGACCTTCTGATGATATTCTCGAGGAAGGTGTTCTGGGGAGCTACGAGACCCCGTCTCCCTCCTGGCATGTCTGTCTGTCGGTGGTGGTGCTAGGGATGGACAGGAGCGGTCAGGCCGGAGGCTCCCCCTCCCCCCACCACACCTCATCTGAAACAAGGACGATATTCAATTGTTAGGAAACAAAAACCAGGACTGTCAAGACAAAAAATGATCCAATAAATATGTTAAAATGTACTTTGGCATGTATGGTAAATAATGTTTCAGTGCTCAGCCTGGACATTTTCAACACTGAAGAATATTTGAAGAATTGTATGCAGAACTCATGTAAAGGTTGGTTCATACTCATCCATACAATTGCGACCTAAGCGCATCCTCCCCAAAACTGTTCATACCGTTTCTGTACCACCAGTCCATACAGCTTCTTGGTCTTCGAAAAAAGCCATTTGCGGAGGCTTTCTGGGCAAACAGCAGCAAGTGAGTAGCAACCAACCTTCCTAGGCTTCATGTTGACAATGATAAAGCTGGGTTCACATGGACGCGGTTTTTCCGTTGGTCTGTTGGGCAGCAAACGCGTTCGGCCATCTGATTGGCTCCACGGGTCTGTCACAGCTGCCGCAGATGAACTCTTGAAGCAGATCATTTTGATATTTGCCGCAGTAACGCATGCGCAGTGGGTCTCGGCGCAGTTCTCTCAGCTGTTTTTTGTCGTCTCATGTTATCTCATTTTTATTATCTCCGGTTTGCCACCAATCAGCTCCACGAACGCGCTTGCTGCACCGCATCCATGTGAACACCCAAACTCAAAACGTAGTTCCCCCACCATTCTACCGCAACGGAGAAACCGCGACCATGTGAACCCAGCTTTAGGGTTACATCTTCT
The DNA here is from genome assembly GCA_019603395.1 of Cyrtorhinus lividipennis. Classification (NCBI taxonomy): domain Eukaryota; kingdom Metazoa; phylum Arthropoda; class Insecta; order Hemiptera; family Miridae; genus Cyrtorhinus; species Cyrtorhinus lividipennis. The sequence continues at coordinate 4,028,684 of CM033999.1, read as the reverse complement.
CAATGTTTAAAGTTGTGATTCATTATTGTCAATCATCTTCATCTGGGCAACGCCTCAAGCCAGCAGAATTTCCACACTATTCAATACGCTAATTGACTACCAAATGAAATAATTGAACATGACCACATAAAAACTGCCACTATCACCAGTCTTTTCCTTCTTCTTCATCTTCTATCCACAGTATTAATGCAAAGAACAAGAAGTATAAAAGTGCGTTCAAAAATCATAACTTTCTGATCTCGAATGGAGGACGCAGTACGGAACCCCGCCCATTGAGCAGTCAATCCTGACTGGTTCTTCTCTGTATGGACGTTTCTGCGCCCTTCCAAACAGATGAGTACGAACCACCCTTAAAGCTGGGTTCACATGGAGGCGGTTTCTCCATTGGTCCATTGGGCGGCGACTGCGGTAGATTGGTTTATTTATTTATTTATTTATAGCACGGACCCAAGGTCCAATTAACAAGAATATAAATATAATTAAATGAAAACAAAGGTAAAATGGCTGGGTACAACACCTAACAGGATAGCAAACATAAAACCATTAACAATCATTTAGCAGAGAGGACTTCAACAGCTCGCGCCCTGAAAGAGTGCAGAGAGTCCGAGAAGAGATCGCAGGCAGCCTCTTGTAAAATCAAATTTGCCTGACGAGGAAGACGGAGAAGCGGACGGTCCCTGAGGTAATTTGTCTGTGCAAATGGAACGAAGAAAACATTGTGCGAACGAGAGAAAAATTGAGGCACATTGAGGGAGATCATTTGCAGAAGAGGAGGACAATCGATGACTCCATTCATCAACTTATGGAAGAAGCATTGATCGGCCACAGCACGACGATTGACCAACGGGGTAAGACGGCAGACACGTAGGATTCAGCCATAGTCGAGATCATGCCACGGGATACCCATCTTGAAAGCAACGTATCGAAGGAAGATGTGCTGTACAGTCTCAATCTGGTGGGCGTAGGTGGCGTAGTATGGCGACCACACGACGGACGAATACTCCAGGAGAGGACGGACAAGCGAGCAATACAGCGTCGTAATGGCCTTGACATCACTGAATTCGCGGGTGTTACGCTTTATGAAACCCAGTACCCTCCGAGCACGGCCAGTAACTGCGTCAATGTGTTTGCCAAAATTTAACTGTTGATCCAACAGGACCCCCAGATCACGCGTAACTTGCAAGCGATGGACAGAAGTGCCAAGAATGGAATAGTTGAAAATGAAAGGGTCTTGCAGGCGAGAAGAGTCTTGGTGCTGCAAATACGTTTTGAGTTGGAATGTTCACATGGATGCGGCCAGTGCGTTTGTGGAGCTGATTGGCGGCAAGATCCTGCCTAGACCTAATGATTATTTGACGACACATTCCACATGAGTTTTCATATTTCGGTATAGTTTTGAGTTCTTTTGTTGCTTTATTTTTATTTCATTTCTTTTTCTTTTATAACTTTATTCTTGTTATTGCATATGGAGTCTGAAGAGGATTTTGGGTCCTACAGCTCCCTGCTCCAGCGAACCTCTTTGATCAAAATAAATCATTAAATGTGTTGTCGTTGTCCCTTTTGTCAAACAATGCGACAATGGCGAATGTGGACCGAATCAAACAAGAAACCAAATGGCGCAATCACGAAGTATATTATGGTTTTTATCTGGATGCGATGAAAATAGGGGATAACAAAAATGGCACACAAGAGATGCAAAAATGGCGGGGAAAGCTGCGCCGAGACCCACTGCGTGTTTGGTAACTGCGGCAAATATCACAATTAATTATGGATACAGACTGCTTCAAAAGTTTACATGTGGTAGCTCCAGCTGACCCGTGGAGCCAATCAGATGGTCGAACGCATTTGCCGCCCAACGGACCAACGGAGAAACCGCGGCCATGTGAACCCAGCTTTAACGTCTTTCTCATTCCTGAAGGAAAAGAATCGACTCCATACTTCCCAACACATTTTTGAACACTTTTATTTAACATCCATGATTTGTTCTTGTGTCAGACCAAACCTTAAAATCAATCACAATTACAAATGCTCCACATTTTCACCTAAATATTTATGAAACAACGAAAATTCCCAATTCAGGTAGGATAACTAAGCAATATGGTAGCAACTGTACATACCTCTGGATGAGGTATGGGTCAAAATGGGTGCCTATCTACTCATTTCGGACGTGTATTTTCGAGATTTCTGGAACCTGGGCGTGTGGGGTATCATTTTCCACTAAATTTTGGACCCTGAATCGACACACTGTTTCCCCCAATTTCCCCCATGTTGTAGAAGAGAGTCTCCACGCGCCTGGTCTAAAGAACAACCAAAACGTGTGTAAGAATTTGCCGCAAATTCATTATTGTACAAATGGCTTTGAGAAGAACGATACTTATTTTGTCCGGGAATAACCAATTTTAACTGGTTTAAATTCATTTAATGCGTCATATTTCATTTGAAATTTGTCATTTTGTAGATGTGATAATACTTATCGTGATCGCAGTGCAAAAACGATTTTTATCATGTTCTACTTTGGCTATTTTCAATCTGTTGGTCATCACAGGTTGCTGCATTTGAGCTATAAAATGTTTTTCAAGAAAGATTTTCACTTCTATTCACTCGTCGATTAACCGTTTATTGGTGAAATTGAAGTGTTATAAGACATGAGAAGAGAGGTTGGAGTGCACGACTGGTCATAGGAGTGTATGATGCTCAGATATTATCGCCTGTGCATATAGCCTCAAACTAGGTCTCAGTAATTTCGATATTGAACTGACGGTCAGTTCGGGGCTGCTCTAAGGGCTCGGCGACTACGATTGATGATATAAATCGGGGGCTTTTGAAGCTCGTCACGATCGTGATAGCGAGAAAATCGATGTTCGCGTACCGTGGAAGCCTTTTTTGTTATGGAAAGGTCGATAGGCAAATGGCACGAGTGCTCTACTGGCATAACGTAGCAGTTCAAAATGGCTCTTAGCTAATATCATTATAATCACCGAATTTTCACATTTCCTTGATAGATAATCTTCATTGCTCATCAATCTTCACTACAACTTTACATAACCTCCAGTAAATCTAAAAGTGACCTGAATTGGCCTAAACTGGGGTTTCTATAGAAACTATTCACATTTAATATTTCGAGGGTGAATCTGGTGCACTAAAGGCCGAGGGAAAGACCTCACAATTCAAACGCGTGAAATCTGTCATGGATCTTATTAATGAGAAACAGCTATAATCAGAGTTTCTCCAATCGTACTTGTTGAGAATGTTGTTTGATGATTATTTAGAGCAAAGACTGAATTCAACTGAACAAAATTAGTCTGGCTGGCGAATGTGCACCTCATCCTTCAAGGGTTAAATACATAATTTGTGATTGTTTTGGCGATTTCATGGTTCCAAATCTCGGGTGATCGTGATACCTACTCGCAACACAGCTCAGTCTTGATGGTGGTGTATAACCTGTGAACGAAACGTGGCCAGAGCTTCTCAGGAATCGAATTCTCCTTCGAACAACGAAATAAATTAATACTCGTACATTCGTCAGTCGAGCTCGGAACGTCCGAATTACAAGTTAAGCATACTCGAACTTGACCACTGACCAACCCTCTAACCTGTTCCCCTCCCCCACTTCAGATGATTCTCATCCACTACACTTCACCGTTTTCATAACCTAAGGTGGTTTGTTTAAACCGTGCAAGCAGAAAACATTCACGTGAAACCACCTAAATTAATCACTACCCTTCAGCGAAAGGATGTTGACTTTATCTTCATACAACGAAGTTTTCGTTGATAATAATTTAGTCTAAACGCCAACTTCCTCAAAACTTTTTGATTCATTCTAACTGACCACATAAAAAATCCATTAGTTACGGGTATTCGTGTTTAGAAGTTATTTTATAGAGTTTTATACTTCTTAGGACATAATACGTAATGTCCTATCAATAATTGATATCGTGTCAATATTGGTAAAAACGGTCAAAGAGTATCAACATCAATAACTATGATAAATACAAATATTTATACTAAGTATACCCACCACTTATCCTGCCATTATTGGAGAAGTTCTAACTCGGGACCGTAGGATGTTAACAATATGTGGACAAATGAAGATTAGTTACAAGGGTATATGTATTGGATTTAGAGTAGGAAATAATATATCTTTAAGAAATATAGTTATCGGGAAGTACTTCATTGGATTATTATTATTCTTCCTTGTATCCGCATTGCCAAAATAACATCTTTATGGTATAGGAAAAATGTTATGAACACTGAAATTAGGTTTTGGATACTCTAGGTGGTCGATACATTTTGGACACTGAATTAAATTGATGGAGTCCCAAACTGATTGCGAAATTTCCAAGACCAAGTGAATAATATTGTTTTCCGCTGAATTTTGAACGCCAAATCGATTACGAAACAAAATTTTACAGGAAAAGCGTTGACGTAAGTGACGAACTCTGTACGCACAATTATGTAATAATTTGCTGGGTTTTTGAAAATACATCAATATTTTGAAGTCGTGGGACTTCCGTACCATTTAGAAAAATTTTCAGAAAGGTGTGTAAAAATGGAAAATGACCACACTCCTAAATTGCAAAAAATTTACACATTTTCACCCCTACCCCGCCCAAATTTGGTTTGATTGGGCTAAAAAGTTTTGAGGACTAACTAGAGCTAAAAACGGGTCCCTGACCCAAATTTCAGATTTTTAGAAAATTTTCTACTACCAAAATCGGCGTGAACGGCGTACGGCGGACGGACATTTGCTGATTTTGATCTAGACACATTGAAACGTCCAGGAAAAAATTTTAGGCCGAATTGGAGAGATTAAATTTTTGCATGAAAACATAGGTTGATTATTTAAGGAATAACCAATCAAAAAAGTAAATTGCCCCCAAATTCGACCGATTATCCTGTAAATCGCAGTAGCCAGGTGATCGCGAATAACGCATTGGTACTCGCGGTCTGGCGTGTTAGTCACGTCATGAGTCACGAACGATATTCAAAAATTCATAATCGTCGTGCACATCTAAAAGAAGTTTGAGCCAGTCATGGAAAGAGTAATCGAACTACCAAACCTGTTGGCGTTACAAATGTCAGGCTTTATGATTTGAAATATCTAATTAATTTATTCGTGTTCGTTGGAGGTTGTCTAGCTGAAAATTTAGCAAATTCTTCCACAATGGTAGTTGATTATTTCTTGGGGGAGATTATGGGAAAACAGTGGAGTGTCCCGGACTCATTCCAATCGATTCAGCGTCCAAAAGTTCGGTGGAAAATGATACACAACACGCCTAGGTACCCAAAAATCATGATACTACCCATTTTGATTCATTTCATACCCTCCTCTAGTGGATCACCCATCGGTCCAGGACCTACTCATCAAATTCAGCGACCAAAATTGATTGGAAAACAACATCACACTCGCCTAGGCACCCAAATACCTCAAAAAGCCACGGTCGAAATAGGTAGTTAGGTACCTATTATGACCCATAACCGCCATCAGTGGGCACTAATGGGTCCGAGACCCATCTCAATCAATTCAGCGGTAAATATTTAGTGTAAAAAGATACCCAACATGCCTAGGTACCCAAATACCTCGAAAACCAGTCGAAATAGGTAGTCAGGTACCTATTATGACCCATAACCGCCATCAGTGGGCACTAATGGGTCCGAGACCCATCTCAATCAATTCAGCGGTAAATATTTAGTGTAAAAAGATACCCAACATGCCTAGGTACCCAAATACCTCGAAAACCAGTCGAAATAGGTAGTCAGGTACCTATTATGACCCATAACCGCCATCAGTGGGCACTAATCGGTCCGAGACCCATCTCAATCAATTCAGCGGTATATATTTTGTGGAAAAAGATACCCAACATGCCTAGGTACCCAAATACCTCGAAAACCAGTCGAAATAGGTAGTCAGGTACTAATTATGACCCATAACCGCCATCAGTGGGCACTCATCGGTCCGAGACCCATCTCAATCAATTCAACGGTAAATATTTAGTGGAAAAAGATACCTAACATGCCTAGGTACCCAAATACCTCGAAAACCAGTCGAAATAGGTAGTTAGGTACCTATTATGACCCATAACCGCCATCAGTGGGCACTAATCGGTCCGAGACCCATCTCAATCAATTCAGCGGTGAGTATTTAGTGTAAAAAGATACCCAACATGCCTAGGTACCCAAATACCTCGAAAACCAGTCGAAATAGGTAGTCAGGTACCTATTATGACCCATAACCGCCATCAGTGGGCACTAATGGGTCCGAGACCCATCTCAATCAATTCAGCGGTAAATATTTAGTGTAAAAAGATACCCAACATGCCTAGGTACCCAAATACCTCGAAAACCAGTCGAAATAGGTAGTCAGGTACCTATTATGACCCATAACCGCCATCAGTGGGCACTAATCGGTCCGAGACCCATCTCAATCAATTCAGCGGTATATATTTTGTGGAAAAAGATACCCAACATGCCTAGGTACCCAAATACCTCGAAAACCAGTCGAAATAGGTAGTCAGGTACTAATTATGACCCATAACCGCCATCAGTGGGCACTCATCGGTCCGAGACCCATCTCAATCAATTCAACGGTAAATATTTAGTGGAAAAAGATACCCAACATGCCTAGGTACCCAAATACCTCGAAAACCAGTCGAAATAGGTAGTCAGGTACTAATTATGACCCATAACCGCCATCAGTGGGCATTCATCGGCCCGAGACCCATCTCAATCGATTCAGCGTATAACTTAGTAAAGACTGATATCTCATTTGTGGAATACCAAAAAAGTACCGAAAATCGAATTTCATAAAACACATTTCAACTCAATGTACGTACGTTCCTGACCTAAATTTCAGATTTTCAGAAAATGTTCAATTCATTTTTCATTCAATTTTCAAAATTCTACAATCAAAAACTGCTTGGACGGCAGATGGCAGACATCATGATGTGTATAGTGTCAAATTTTGGCACCAATCGGGGAGGTTGACCTCTGGCATGTATTCACAGGTAGAATATATTAGGAATAACCGACCAATTAATCTATTTCGATCCCAGATTTTGTTACATTAAGCTTCTTTGATTCCTTTCATTTATGTTTCTGTTACCTAATTGAGAGACAACCAGTCATTCCAAGTTCACTTAGATATTGTGTCATTGCTTCGTAAGTTTGTGCCTATTTTTATGTGAGATTTACCATGAGCTCGTGTGAGCTTGGCTGGGCTTCTAGACGGGATCGATCGAGGATTCGCTCCAACGGCGCTACAAGTCCACTTGGAAAACAAATCTAATGAATTCTCCGTAATCGATTGACACAGGTCGGAAGAGAAAATTTCATTTCTTTACCAACAGGCCGCAGAGCTGTAACAATAATATGATCTAATACTAGAAGAATGAAATGACGGACACGATTGCTGGTGGGGCCGGTGTTGTTATATAATTCAGGAGACCTTTGGATCGATGGGGTGCGGGCTTCCCTTATAAAACAGCTCTCAATAGCTTGGCCCTTCTGTTCCCTCGGGCATTTCTACGGCAGCTCCGCCTCCTCTTTCCTCCCATTCAACCCCCTTTTCTACATTTATGTATTCCCGTCCCGTGTATCGAATGCTGTAAAACAAAACCCTCATATAACTGGACCGAACTGGAAGTCTGGGACCCGCGTGACTTCCTTCCTGTTACGACTCCTTCCTATTCACTTCTTCCGGAGCTTCGAGAAGAAACGGGGGTTTTTCCTTCTTTAAAAAAAAAAAAAAAAAAAAAAAAAACTGGAACGGGTCAAGCATAAGAAGGGAAACGACGAGTAATGACACCTACGAGGATACTCGTTTGGTATCATTTCCGACCTCGAACGCCTGAAAACGATATTGCCAGTTGAATACGCGTTTACATCCGAGAAAATCTTGGGGTTGACGTGGACTCAGTAACCACTCGCCATAGAAATATCAATTCCTTCAGCCTCTTACATTTTTAAATGCAACGATCCTGCACGATAATCGCCGTTATTAAGCAAAAGGGATGATGACACCTGCTGCTGATGTCTCTCGACCAAATATGGTGAAATACTTTGTTGTTCTTAAGCCTGGGACTGTTCAGCACATCACTTCGGGCTGAGTCCGAGCATTTGTTCAATGCTCAGTCAGGCTTGTGCGGCCTGTCGTACTTTATCCTGGATCATCTTCCTTCTTGGGATCACTTCGATATAGTTTATTTATTTATTTACATTACACGGGAACGAGCCCAGTTTACAGTTGTATATTGGTCAAATCAAACATTTGTGGATTATGAAAAGAATAAAAAATACGAAATGAGTAGTTATAAATGGGGTACCTAACCATTGGGAGTTCAAAAATTATTGAGAGCTGCAGAGTCAGCGAGGAGCAAGGCATCCAGCAGGCGTCTCTTGAGGATGGCGGGGGGGGAGGGTGAACAGATCCATATCCGCAAGCAGATGGTTGGCAGTGCGGGGCAGACGGCTGAGGGGACGGTGCAGCATGTAGCTGGTCGACGTGAAGGGGACCCAAAAGAGGTCACGTGTGTGGGAGCCTGGTCTTGGGACCCGGAGACCAATCTGGTCCAGGAGAGACGCGTCAATACGCCCAGAGAACAGACCGCTGAGGAAAGCCATATCCGCGATAGTGCGTCGGTCAGCAGGGCTGGGGAGGCGATACTGCGCACGGAGTGCGCCGTAGTCAATGCCGTCTCGAGGTATGCCTGACTTGAAGGCAAGGTAACGGAGGAACGCCCTATGCACACGATCAATTTGGTCAATGTTGCAGCCATAAAACGGGCTCCAGACGACTGAGGCGTACTCGAGGCATGGCTGAACAATGGCACGATACAATGTGATGAGGGCTGGGATATGAGTGAATTCCCTAGTATTCCGCTTGAGGAAACCCAGAGACCGCATAGCTCGAGAGTTCACCTGCAACACGTGCTCATTGAAAGTGAGCTGCGGATCCAGATATACCCCGAGATCATGTGACGGACGCGCAAGTTGAGATCCATTGATGCTGTAGATATGGTATATATAGGAGATGACGATCGACGATCGATTGAAAAACGAAAGGTATACATATACATTAAGATAAAGGGCTTTGACCCCCCCCCCCCCTTATAAGCTACGCATGTGTTGGAAGAAAGAGAGTCGCAATGACCAATGTATGGAATATTTCTCCTGTTTTGTGTTACCCAGGTTAACTTATATACTACCTTATTTATACATATATATTTCATTGAGTACCTTATTAAAAATAATAAATAAATAGGAACCTGCTAAACGTGTACAGAGTTACTTGAATGAAGGTACTCCAAGCATCCCCCTCCCTTTTTTTAAAGGATGGAAGGGTATTAAATACCCTTTTATATTAATACAAATGTATCTTTCCCTAAATTCCTCCAGTAACGATATATATCGTATATCCGCCTCAATCGGATCAGTTCTCACAAAATGCAACTCAAAGAATTATATAACAGCGTCATAATCGACGAGCCAACCGCTTTTCAGTCCCAATTGGACCTGTACTGCTGGAAAATGGCCAATAAAGACCAGGACCTCTTTAATGCTATTCTGCCACCCTCGAAACATTAGGATTGAATCAAACTTGGGGGATGGTATGGATAAAAATGAATTTTTCGAAACTCAATTTTCAGGACTTTTTGGTAACTACGCACGTGGGGTATCATTTACAACTTTGGACGCTGATTTGATCGGAATGAGTCTGCGACCATCCAGACATACTTTTTCCCAATAGTCTTATTCCATGATCACCAACCATTTTGGATGAATTTGCAGCGTTTTGGTAATCGGGCTAAAAGAAGACATGAGGACAGCTAGGACAATAACTGAGAGTATAAGCTGAATTTCAGAGTTTCCAAAGCATTTTTATGGCCTTTCCTACACGCCATTCGTCAGGGTTTCTATCTGGGAGGTTCGTACCCAAGCTATACCTTTTGAATCCCTCATTCGCACCACTCAAATACTGTAAAAGATTCCGTTTCAGCGTGTCAAGTCGGAAGATTCCCCAAGAAGGCCCACGAATTTTCCAGTCGAGCCGCGGTCGGGTCGAGCTTGTTGCTTCTCGTCGATCGGAACTTGAGGGACCTTTTCATCAACCAGCTGAAACCGAGGCCACACAACCCACTCCCCATATCGACCTCGAAACTCCCAGCTAAATTTAAACGTTTGATCGCGTCAATGGCCAATACGGTGCCCTCACGGTCGGAAATTGATGTTTTTGTGACTCCTTCAGAGCATTCACTTCGTGACTATTACCGGAGAATAAGGTTTTGGCTCTTAATTCCGTTTAGTTCAGACGTGAAACGGGAAAAAAGTTCGCGTGACGTAATAAATATCAACTTTCAAACCTCATATTTCACCTCCTTCTATGATCCTAGGGCACACGCGGTATATCACACTTATCATTTATGAAATTCTCACCCGAGGGAACATTCATCCTGAAGAAAATACATATTCTATGTAACATTTCACAAAAAACTAGCTTTCTATTGCTTTTCATTCCCTTTGGCACATTTATTACTTCATCATCAGATAGTAATATTACTAGAGTGATTCACTGATTCACTAATCTACTGATCGTCCCTTTCCGAAAAGTGTCGCCCACCCTCCCTTGAAATGGGAGGTTGTTACCCCGATCATTGCCCTAATTCGTGACTAAGATGAATGGCTCTCTGGCAGCGGAGCGCTCAAAATAATAAATGTCCGTCGACTCCGGCAGATTTGAAACAACTTGTACACTCGGTAATCGATTCACACCCAGCTATTAGATATACGATCATGATGGACTATACACATACCCTCTGAGTGGTCTTATTTTTGTCGAAATGATCAGTTTGCTCTTTCTTCGTTAGTACGATGCAGGAAATCGATGTCGTTATTTGCAAAGCATTCGACTGATTAAATTTCGCCCACGAGGGTGTAAAGGGTTGAAGTTTACTGACACGAATCCACGCACGTAACGGGAATTGATGATCCTGATGACGAATGAGAGTACCTTCGCTGAAATTGAGTGGAAGATTGGATCTATCTCCGCCATCTTACTGGGGGAAGTGTTTGGGAAGGTCTTATCGCACTGGACGTATTTTCTCGCGTTACCGAATGCCCTCCAAAAGCCCTTTCCATTGAGTGGCCAGCTTGGTAGATGGTAGGTGGTAGCAGACACCCTCAGAGGAAGAGTTGGAGGGTGCACCAAGCGCGGAAGTCTAGTGGCTTGTTGTGCTTCTCATGTGTGTCCTAATCGTTAGTTCATAAAGAGCCCCAGTCCCTTGATGAACGTTATTAGGTTGTGGACTAACTTTTTGCAGGGTATGGTTCTCATTGGGGTTTGTGGCCCAAAGAGGGTGTACCTGCGGGATGTGAGTGCTGGGCACTCGAGGATTATGTGAGTTGCAGTTTCGTCTGCTTCCACAGAGAGTCTGCATAGGGGGTTGGGTCTGGTCCCAACTGATCACTGCGCATAAGCCTGAGTAGATCCTTGGTAAGTGCTGAGGGGGGTTTTGCCACCACAATCTTACTGTGGACATGTCCTTCGATATTTGACCATTTGTCGGTATGTTTCTTGCAAGTCCACTCCTTGATGGCAGCTATGAAGAAACCTCTGGGCAAAGCTACAGCCGGCTCTGGGCCCACGAAGAGTGCTTTGGAGCCCCTCATCATTCCACTCAAGAGACAGTGTATTGCGGGCTGTCAGGGTCTGTTTACCAGAGAGTCTGTTGGGTGCTGTGAGAGCCTTCATCGACGCCTGGCTGTCAGAGAGAATGCAAAGGTGTGCTCTCCTCAGACTCTCCAGGGTGCAAGCGTTAATCGCCAGAATTTCGGCCTGGAAAAAGGAGGTGTATTTTCCTAGTAGTGTGGAATATTGCCACCTTGGTTCGATCCTATACACCCCAGCGCTTATCCCTGTTTTCATTCTAGACCCATCTGTGTACAATGTCAGGTCACTGGGACAGCATTGTATGACCATTCGCCCCACTGAAGTCGTTGACGACTTATACAGGTGGGGTTTTGAGGGATTTCTGAGCATGACCAGCTTATTTCTCTCTTATCTACAAATTTGTACGGGTTATGTGGGGGTATTTGGTATGCACTACAACTTGTAAAACATTGGTAGACACATTTTTAACTTTGGTCATTATTTCACCAATCAGAACAGAAAAAAAGTCGGATCTCATGTCAGAGAGGCAGGAAACATAACGCTCTTTCCAACAGTATTCCGAACATTCATTTTAAATAGTAATTGAAGAAGTTATGCTTGTTTTACCGAGACAACATAAAAAACACGAAGAAATGTTACAAGTGAAAAATGCTGCAAATTCCTTCACAGGAGTTGGTTATTCCTCGGACCAGGAGCATGGAAGCTCATTCCAATTGATAAAGCGTCTAAAATTTGGTGAAAAATGATACCCCACACGCCTAGGTACCAGAAATCTCAAGAATCCACAATCGAAATAGGTAGATAGATATATTTGGATCAAGTACCATTTGATCAGCGTCAAAAATTTAGTCGAAAACGAAGCTTTACACGCCTATATTGCCAAAAATCTCGGAAATCCATTTTTTGAAATACATATTTTGGTGATCTAGGCGTGTGGAGTATCATTTTCCACAAAACTTTGAACGCTGAATCGATTGGAATGAGTCTCCATGCCCCTGGTCCGAGGAATGACCAACCCCTGTGAATGAATTTGCAGCGTTCGTTATCTGGACTCCTTAAATTCCCCTGCCCCCCTCAACCAAATGAAGTTCGATTGGGCTGAAATTTTTCGAGGGCTAACTGAAGCCAGAAACGGGTCCCTGACCAAAATTTCAGATTTTTAGAAAATTGTCAACTATCCAATTCGGCGTGGACGGCCCTTGAAACGCCGAGGAAATTGGCTTTCTGTAATGAAAACATGGGTTGATTATTTAAGGAATAACCAACCGAAAGGTAGGAATTTTATTTGAGTACAAATTTATAAAATCCATGGTGCACTTCTTGTTGCAAATGAGCTGTTGAGTCGACCCCTTGAGTTTGTCCCGTTATTTGTGTAGACCCCCAATATAGGCCTGAGTGGGGAGGCCCCCAGGCTTCCACAGGGGTCCAGGCAATCTCAAACGAAATTCAATTTCCCACCCAACCCTGCAGGACGGTTGGGACTGGGCGGAATTCAAATTTACGACGGAAAAAAGTGAAGGGGTAGTTTCAAGGGCTAGTTGAGTGCTCTATGGGATGAACTACAAAGGTATATTCTACCCTCGATTCGCTCACAAACTGGACAAACTGGATGACGTTGTTGCAATTTCACCGACAGATTGGCACGTCAAATTCAACCTGCGTCACGGAAGAAACGAAAACGAATTTAATTTTGCTATTTTTGATCTGACATCGCGGTTTGGTGCTCTCTCCGGATGTTGAATATTCAGGCGGACCTCGACACGAACTCTCAAAGGACCGAGTCGCCAATTCCTGTAATGGACTCGTATTTGTCTCATCGAAAATTCATGTCTGCGAACGTCGAAATTGTTGACGCGTTTACATTTTAATCAACATCATCAAAAATAACTGTCCGAATCTGATCACGCCTAAGAAGGAAAAATAATTTCTGGACTATTACATTATAACGTAGTTTTTCTTACAGCATTCGTTTCCTTGTTGATTGTTTTTGTTTGAAATGGTTGATTTATTACAATTCACCGTACAACGAGCGACTCCACATCTGAATAGGGGTCAACAGGCATTTTCATTGGCTTCAGGACGTTTGTTTTGAGAGGTTGTAAATCAATACATTTTTTGAAGTGGTTCAGAGTACCCAACACCCCTTTTTGGAGGAACATCATGGTTGATCGTCAAACTGGACTTGTTTTAGGGGTCGTTTGGGAGAAGTGATTCATTAATTTCTACCAGTTATGCTAAATAAGAGGACATGATTTTCCCGTATTTTCCATCACAAGTCGCCTCAAATCATGGTCGTTGTGGAATATCGGTCGATTTGCCGAACTCAGCGGGGTGATGTTGTCGAGAGAGTAAATATTATTCTTTTTTTCGGGAAGTGACGACTAAAGTGGCTTTTGCTTGTCATCGCAGTCTGACACAGTATTTCCACTTCTGTGACCCTCTCAGCCGTAAACCAACTTATTATAGGTCCCTTCAAGACACCCTGGGCAAACATCATAAACCTGATAATCTCCTAAATGGGCGCTGATGGGTCTTGATCCCAAAGGCCGTAAACTCCTGCCTCCGTAAATTTTCCTGGTTTGTGACATTAGATGGATATGGACAAATTTGGCGTTTTGGTTGGTTATTCCTTGAATAATCTACCTGTTTTCATGCAAAAAGTCAATCTCAGCAATTTGCTCCAAAACCTTTTTCTGGGGGTTTTTATTGTGTCTAGATCAAAAACCCTACAAATTTAATTAAAGAGGTTGCTTATTCCTCGGATTAGGCGCATGGACACTCATTCCAATCGATTCACCGTCCAAAATTTAGTGGAAAATGATACCCCACACGCCTAGGATCCAGAAATCTCGAAACCTCTTTCGGTAGGTGCTAATCGTTCCAGGACCCGTTTTATTGGACTCAGAGTCTTACATTTGTCGAAAATCGAAAAGCCCAAATCACCAAAAACCTCGAAAATCCTTTTTTCAAACTACACATTTTGGAGATCTAGACGCGTGGGATAACATTTTTGATTACATATTGGACGCTAAATCCAATGGGACGGTCCCAGAACGATTGGCACTCACTGGATGAGGTTATGGGTCAAAATGGGTATCTATCTACCCTTCAAATGTGGGTTTTAGAAATTTCTGGTACCTAGGCGTGTTGGGTATCATTTTCCACTAAATTTTGGACGCTGAATCAATTGGAATGAGATCTATGCTCCTGGTCCGAGGAATAACTAACCGCTGTGGTTCTCTAATCAATTCAAGACAGTTATTAATTTTTTTTTGGTTTTAGAGTCAAGACTTCAATATTTGAGTCAACTATACAACATAGCATTCAAACTGCTGACGTGAGCGATTGCTGCAAATGTCGTTTCTCCCAAGCGTCAGGGAAACAGTATACTACGATATAGGATGACCGAATATCAACTGGCACACTACCATTCATCACCAGAGTTATAAGTCTCGTTGTATGGAAAGATGGGAAAAAGTAATAACAAGTTGTCAGGAACAGCCATTTTTCAAGTGTTTCCCGGTTTTAGCAGTTTATCCTCGCTCTTGCCTGAAAAAAAGTCTTTAAAGCAGTTGTTCTCCCTCGCGACATCTTGTTTGACGTCCTTTTTGTAGCGTAAATATTCATTTCTCACCAAAGAAATGTGCAAAATAGAGTGGGTGTATTTGTTTGTGGACTGTTTTAGTCCTATCTTAGACTCAGCAGTACGTTAGGAAGTTTGTCCTAATAGTAACATCCTATTGGATGTTAATGTGGTGGAGGTGGGGGGTGTGGTGTTAGCGAGTATGTTTTATGTCTGAATGATCTTGATGGATATAGTCTTTCTCTCAAAGGGTTAATTTGCTTACTGCTAAAACTCTCTATATTTCGAAGTAAAAGCTCAGTCCTCGAAGAATCGCCCGGTATATCGTTGTTTTTTAATGCATTTTGATGCACTCACCAAATTGAAGCAGGCTACCCGTCAAAAAGGAAAACAGTTGGTCAAGCGCAAACTGGGTATGAGCTAATCATACTCACTTATTTCATTTGGTGGCGTGCGGTAAGTTTGGTTTGGAGAAAGATGAAAACTCTAATCTGTTCAGGAGGCTTCTGGATGCAAAAATGCAAAACTAGTCCACAATTCAGTGAGATATTTCAACCAGTGAGAGCAATTGTACAACTTTCCGCTTAACAACACTCTTTTGTGGCATGATCGCATTGTCGTTCCAGAATCGTTACGTCAACATACTCTCAACAAGCTCCATGAAGGTCATGCTGGAATTGTGGCAACAAAATCGCTTGCTCGTCTAACAGTCTGGTGGCCAAACATCGATAAGTCCATCGAGCATTTGATCAACGCCTGTTCTGCATGCCAGTCTCAACAGCCAAAGGTACCAGAAACGCCATTTCATTTCTGGAACCTGCCAGCAAAGCCATGGGATCGCATTCACATCGATTTTACCGGACCAATGGACGGCTATCAGTGGTTGGTAATTATCGATGCCTATTCCCGTTGGCTAGAAACCTTCCTAATGGTGTCAGCAATAACAGCCAACGTGATCAAGGCGCTTCGCACCGTTTTTGCAAGATTTGGCATTTGCAAAACACTTGTTTCTGACAATGGAACGCCGTTCACTTCTACAGATTTTACGCAATTTTGTCAGAACAATGGTGTGAGCTTCGGTTTCGACGAGATACATCTAATCCCTAAGCTCACTGATATTTTCCCCTAGGACTGGCCAAGCTATCATTGGCCAGTCAGGACGGGACTTATCCAGAATCCCAGAAATTCTTAAGCCCCGATAAATGTTTCAGAAACCCTGCAACACCAAAAGGACTCCAGGTTCGCTTAAATCAAAACCAAACCAAGAATAAAACAGGTTTATTGTCTTGTCGGGAGATTGATATGACTTTAACTATGCCGAATGCACTTGTACCTTGGAGTGGTTCGTGTTGGTGTTCGGGGTGCGTTGAGGTGGCTGGGTCTCAGCGCAGGACAGTGCTCAAGCCAGGAGCTCTGCTGATTCCGGGACGATGTCGACGAGAATGATCAAAAATCCGCCGGAGGTTTTTCAGGAACTTTTGATTTTCCGCGATGGTGGGGCTCGGATTCTTCACCGGAGGTGGAAGACGGTGGCACTTCCCGCGGTTCGGATCTGCTGAAGTCAGCGCTCCCGAGAATTCGGTCTCACAAATGGTATCAAAAACATCACTTCAACGCCGTACCAACGGTCTAGTGGAACGAGCCACCAGAACATTCAAGTGGCACTACCACAAATGTGCCAGTGCCATATCAGATAAAGAACATCGTTTGCAGACTCTGTTGTTCCAGTATCGCAACACCGAACACTCAGTAACTGGCCAAAATAAAGATCTACAATGTCGAAACAGTAGTTTGCATTGTGTTTTAATAATGATCCTATCTTGTGTACAATATGGTGAAAACAGTGAAATTTGGCGGTAGAGTGTGTCTCAACGAAATCACAGGCAGCTGACACCATCACAAATTCCATTCTGGATCAATCTTCATAGAATTTTGACATTTTATGATGAAATTATCTTAATGTCTTTTGTGGGAGCTTTGCTTGATACTGTTTCACATAATATATTATATAGTAATCAAGCATAGGTAGTGTACATTCAAGTATTGAGATCAGTGTTCCAGGTGTGACCTTTTAGATGGTTTTGTTCAAGTAGATTTGTACTGAAGAAGGTGAAATCAAGACAAGTTTGACTAGACAAAAAATGGTATCTGACGAGGAATGGAGGGCAAATCCCCTATTCTTTGTCGCTACCTGCCCTTTCTTATTGCTTAGAAGTGACACTAGGTTGCAGTCCTTTTCTTTTCGTTCTGTTGGCAATCTTGTTTCTACTGTCGGCATAGCCGACGGTCGCTGTAACTAGTACTTCTCCTGCGTTCGTGTGTTTTCCAATTTAATAAAATTACCTCCGAAATATTAAAAAGTTCCTTTGCGTTCACCCCCCAATTTTACTGGAAAACTTGGTGAGTGATTAAATGATCATTTTAGTCAAACACCTTGCAGTATCACGTATCGGCAAACTATTTCTGAGGTATCAGTGTTCCTGCCGTGACGTCATTGTAATGAAGACTAGCTGGTGGACGTGCAAAACTGAACAGGAGGCTGAGCTCAGCCCTTTCGCATTCCGAACTTTTTCATTGTATTCAATGATACAAATTTACACAATAAACGAAGCTTCGATATCAGGTTAGGAAATAGCTTTATAGTGTTGCGAGCTCGCACCTGCGCCGGTCAAATGGGCTGCCGGCGTTGCAAGGTCAACGACCTGTGGAGGGCTAAGGGACCGTTCTCGAACATTCGCGCGTCATATCGAATTGGCTGGAACCTTCCCTCGAGTTCGCTCGAGACAACATGTCGAGTTCCCAGAACCAGGGAACGTTCTGGAAGGTACTCGACCAAGAGGCAGCAGGTATAAAACGGACCCATATCATGTACAGGGGATTAAACCTACCCAGGAACGCCACACAGTTCAGTTCAATTTGGAGTCCGAACATAGACGCTTTAGGTTATAAATCGTGCCGTGTGATAAATAGTGCGACAACCGCGTTACAACCGCAAATTGTGCTTTGTGACTGTGTAAGTGCGCAAATGTGAACAGTGTATGTACTCAAGTGAACAATTGTTAATAAATTATTTACGAAGAATATAAATCGTTACAATATGAAGCAATCGCCTCTTAAAAAAAAACTATTTTTTGACGACTATTATTATTAGTATTCTATTAATTGCTTTTATTGGGGGACAACCCTACGTGTTGATGCCCTTTCTTGATATTGGCGTCAAATTTATGTGTCATATATTCTGCATATCAGTGCATAACGTTCTACCTTTAGATTCGTAATTACATCATTGAACACACGATCAGGGCAACGACTAAAAAAGTCAACGAGAGTTTTTACCTTCAAAGGACTAAAATTATTTTCATACGAACCTTTTTTTCGCTGAATTCATGCATAATTTCAGCGTGTATAAGAGCATTTGCTCGGTGGCTCAGAGCACACTGATGGCTTGCTTCCATCATCATTCATGACTAGTTGCACGTTAATTTGCAGCTGTGTTCGTGGAAAGGTCGTGCTGTATGAAAAGGACGATCAACGCCCTCTGTCGGCGTCTACATGAATAATTTATTTCGCCTATATACAATCTGTACGACGAGCGGATATTGTGGAAGAGGAGTGCGTGTATAAGTGGGACGAGGATCGATAGAGCAGTCAAGGCTTTGGTTTGTGTTTCGTAGTAGTGACGTAGCCCTCTCGTTTTCCTATTGTCTCGCTGCATCCATTCGCTTTACCGACTGTTTCGAAAGGGAAATCGAAAGGTCTCACCTAAAAACTTGCCGACGGTGGAGTGAGTTATCGTGGCGGTCGTAAGTATCTATTCAGCCCTTGGCCAAGGAATTTTTATTTGCTGATATGGCATAAATAAAATTCCAATAGTTCATTCTTCCTTGGAACTGGAGCATGGGGAAAACAGTGATTGTGGAGTGTCTCGGACTCATTCCATTCGAAAAAGCGTCCAACAATTAGTGGAAAATGATACCCCACACGCTAGGTACCCGAAAATCTCAAAAACCCTTTAAAATGCGTTTTCTTGACAATGGATTTTCGAGATTTTTGGCGATCAAGGCGTGTGGGTATACTTAATTATGGACGCTGAATCCAATGAAATGAGTCCCAGAACGATTGGTGCCCACTGGAAGAGGTTATGGATCAAAATGGGTACCTATCTACTCATTTTGAATATGTGCTTTCAAGATTTTTGGTACCTAGGCGTGTGGGGTATCAATTTCCACTAAATTTTGGACCCTGAATCGATTGGAATGGGTCCGGGACCCACCACACCCACTGTTATTCCCATTATCCCCATGTTGAAGAAATGAGCCTCCATGCGCCTGGTCCGAGGAATAACCAACCCCTGTGTATGAATATGCAGCATTTTTGATCTACTCATGAAACGTATACGAAACAATTTTGGGGCCAATCGAAGAGATTGACTTCTTGCATGAAAACAGGTCAACTTGAATAACCAATTCATGGAATAACCAACCAAAAAGTTGACATTTTGACATTGAATGACAGATCTGGCTTTTCTTCTTTACTAAAACTACCCTCTTCCATTAGGTCCGTTCATGGCTACAATTAATAATCAGTTCCAATTCAGATTACAGCTAATTACTCAGATCCTTCCTTTCTGAATTAAAATTTGGTTATTTCTCGAGTGAGGATAGTAACCGGGAATAATTAATCACACTACAGTCGGTTCCGTGTTTAATACCCCCGCAGTACGAGTGTATACTTCGTGTTTTACATCGGATCGGAAATGCTTTGCATGCTACTCACCCCAACCCCTAGCTCGATTCATCTAACGTCCCTACCAGATTTTCGGCAATTGTGAAGCTGATTAGAAACGAAACCGTTGTATAAACAAAGGGTTGAAACAGGTTGAATGAGGGATCGAAAGGGATTGATGTTTATCGTGAATGATACGATTTTCCTCTCAATGAAATCACGCCGTATCATGGAGTTTTATAATGACTCCGAAACCATTTGATGAAGGTCTTTCCAGTCTCCTTTTATATAATATATGATATCATATTATCGTGGCTTTCGACCATACGCGGACCGTCCATGGAGTGCCACAAGAGGGTTCAATTTCGTTCCTTCGTCATCTCGGCCGCCTCCAGCGAATAAAGGTCTCGCAGAGGGCGCTGCTACGTCAGAGGTTGGCTGCGGTCCATCGGTAAAATTCATTCCCTTCTCCTTTCAAGATGAACGGGTGACGAAGGTCCGTCGCTCTCTCGAGTACAAAGGCCGTGTTCCCTTACCCCATGACTCAGGACTCGTCACTCGCCTTCAGGATTTCCTTCCTCTTGAAAGCATTTTTACTGATCGACGAGCGGTTCTTTTGTGGAGCCTTGAATAGGATTCTTCTTCAACTGAGTAGAACATTAGTTTTTTTTTTCATTCACATTGAATAGTTATTAGGTTGCCGAATGACGGACGCCAATCTCCCAAAAAGCTGCAAATTCGTACACACGAGTTGGTTATTCCTCTGACCAGGCGCATAGAGACTCATTTCTTCAACATGGAGGAAATGGGAAAACAGTGGGTGTGGCGTGTCCCGGACCGATTCCAATCGATTCAGGGTCCAAAATTTAGTGGAAATCGATACCCCACACTCCTAGGTACCACTTAAAGTAACGAAATTCGCAATAGGAAGTGTGTGGGCGAGGCTCTTGGACAGAAACAAAATACCGGTCAAGGCAAAAATGGAAATTTTCCAGGCTGCATTAAACACAGTGATGACATATGGGGCTCAGGCATGGGGTTATCAGCAGTTTGAGCAAATAGAAAAGCTGTTAAAATATTTTGTCAAAAGAACAATGAGAATACCAATGAACACGCCAGACTATTTTGTGTACCGAGAGCTAGGCCTAAACAAGATATTTGTACACACGTTTGGTCTTCACCTGCGGTACTTGAAAAAAGTTGCCAATATGAGCCCAGAAAGACTACCTAATGTCGTTGCGAAGGAGGTGTGCAGGACTGGAGTGGGATGGGTGAGGGCATGGACCGGACTGTGGCGCAAGTATATGGGTGAAACCCCGAATTTCTCAACACTAGAGGCAATCGTGCAGTGCGGCGATACTCTCCTAGACAAAATGGAAAGCTGTGAGAGGGAGCAAATTGCTGAACGAGCGAGAAACTCGGCCCATCACGTTCTCTACGCAGACTTGACCATGACCAATCAAGTTACCTGGATATAGGCGATCAGGTGATGGTAGGCAACATCATGAGGGCCAGGAGCGAAATGCTCAACCTAAATACCATGCCCTGTAGGACAGACAGGCAATACAGCTGCTCCATGTGCCGTATGATGGCCCCGGAGAATGTTGAACATTTTATCGCAACGTGCCCTGTTTTAGCGGAGTATAGGGTTCGATATTTCAGGAAGCCAAGGCTAAGCAGGATTGAGCTTATTGCCTGGTTAAATGGAAAGAACTGGACAGCTTTAAGTCGATACATCACCGCGGCGGGCGCGTACAGAAAGTACCTAATTGAACAATTTAATTATTTCTAGCGGCCCAAGTTACCATCTTTAGTTACCAAGCCATAGTAGAAAGCGCTGTTGTATCAAATACTCGTCAATCATTTATGTGTAAATATGTGTAATTTTATGTGTAATTTAAGTGTAAACCTTTGTATTTTAAGTGAGAATTGTGATAGCTTATAAATATAAAATATGAAAGAACCTGTTTTTTGCAGTTACTAAATTAGTAGCAGTTAATTTATTAGTATTAGGAAACGGAGGATGTTTACATAAAAAAAAAAATAAACAAATAAAAAATAAAAATTAAAACCCGTGGCAGACGGTGTAACCATTGCCACTAAGTGATGTTGTTGCATAAATTATTTTTTTCAAGTGTGATGCATGACTGAGCTTGAATAAACATCTTCATTCATTCATTCATTCATTCATTCACTCCTAGGTACCAGAAATCTCGAAAACACACGTTCGAAATGGGTAGATAGGCACCCATTTTGACCCATAGCCTCATCCAGAGGGCACCAATCGTCCGAGGACTCGTCTCATTGCATTCAGCGTCCAGAATTTAATGAAAAATGATACCTCACACACCTAGATTGCAAAAAATCTCGAAAATCCATTTTTCGAAATACAAATTTTGACCCCTACCCCACCCAAATTTGGTGCAGTTTTGATCTAGACACCTTGAAACGTCCAGAAAAAAATTGTGGGCCGAATTGGAAAGGTTGAATTTTTGCACGAAAACAGGTTGATTATTCAAAGAATAACCAATAATTGGATTTTCAGGAATAACCAACCAACAAAATCCAGGATTGTTCCTCGCATCTCGTGAGATACTTGACCAACTGACTATTAATCCTTTGCTACAAAATGATCTCTTGTAAACAGTTCGAACAACTGATCATTTAGTTGTTGGTTGACTAGTTAGGAGACACCAAGGAATGGGCCCCAGAAACTTCTACTTCTTCGATTCGCATTTGAACGACTTTGAGAGCTTCTAAACTCGTTCAAGAACCCATTCCGAGTTGACCCTTCGGACTTGTATGAAGATAAAACTCATATAAACAAAAGGCAAAAAAATAAAAGGGAAAATCGGCGAGTGTCTTGAAGATAGGCATCACCATGAGACGTGGTGGTCATGAAGGTCGGATTATTTTGCAAGAAATAATGACAGATAACGCAGGATTTACGGCCACATTCTCGGTCATCCTGTGTTCTAAATATGTGCATTTGAATTCAGAATACCTTCAATTTTCTTCGCGTGCTGCTGTCCACCGTCATCAACCTTAACGATAATTCCCGGCAAATTTCCCGCTGAATGCGAAACACCACTTTTCACCCGATCGCTACGAAAGGAAGTCGATAAAGCCGTTTCATCGGAAGTTATTGCTCCGGTACATGACGGTGGTCAACAACAACAGAATGTTTGTCTTGAAAGGTGAAATGTGTCAGCGATAAAACGGTTGGATAAACTCGAAAAGGCTAAAAAGAAAACATTAATACAGCCCCCCCTGTCTCCTCACTCCGGCCTATACCACTATAATAGCGGGAGCAAATCGTGTGAAAACCCCTTTTTTCGTCCTTGGGCTGTCCGGTTTGTTTGTTCGAGAGGCTTTGACTTCGATTTTCTCCCACCCATTCGTCGTTTGCCTTCCCAGGCCGAAAAGGTTAATGCACTTAACCCAGAATATTTGCCCTGGATACCTGTATCAATTCCCGACGGAGTTCTACATCCCTGGAGCGGACTATCGAGAGAAGCGAGAGTAACGATTTAGCGGAAGTGGGACATTACAATTGAAGAGTACAGGGGAAAACGCCGTAATTTCATTCACAGGGGTTGGTTATTTCTCGGACCAGGAGCATGGAGAAAATGGGAGGAAATAATGAGTGTGGAATGTCTCAGAATTATTCCAATCGATTCAGGGTTCAAAATTTCGTGGAAAATGACACCCCACACGCCTAGGTACCAGAAATATCGAAAAACCATTCAAAATAGGTAGATGGATTCGCATATTGACCCATAACCTCTTCCAGTAGACGCCAATCGTTCTGGGACCCGTCTCATTGGACTCAGTGTCCACAATTTAGTAGAAAATTATACTCTACACCACCATTCGGTATACAGGGGAAAAACCAGATCATTCGTTCTCTCCTCGCTTCCTCCACACACTCCTAGGTATCTACTCCTTGCTCTGTGTACTTCACTTTGCTTACTTATTTTCTATCGATACGATGGAATTCGTATCTCAAATGTGACAAGGATTTGGATTTGGCGAACCAATAAGTAAAGTCGGATGTCACTGTCGACTGGTTGGATGTTTTCAAGACTGCGAGACGCAAGCCACATCCCTTCAACGTGGAAAGTGTGGATAAGTACTCTCGTACATGATGAGAAACTGGACCTCTCCTTTAAGAATGTCATAACCACCAAAACTCCGATGAAGAGGAGAACCATCAGGGAACTAAAAATTGACGTTTCACACCCAAAAGTGGGATTGAAATACCTTAATGTAGCATTCTCCAGTTCCCTCATAAGCTCCGACCCTTGTTGTCCAAGGAAGATGAACAAAAATGCAGCAAATTCTTTGGCAGGGGTTGCTTATTCCTCAGACCAGCAGCATGGAGACCCATTCCGATCGATTCAGCGTATACTATTCAGTCGAAAATGATACCACACCCGCCTAGATCGTCGAAAAACCATTTTTCGAAAAACACATTTTCACCCCTGCTCTTCCCAAATTTGGTCCGATCGGGCTGAAATGTTCTGAGGACTAACTAAAGCCGAATCGGAGAGATTGACTTTCTGTTTGGAAACATAGGTAGATTATTCAGGGAATAGCCAACCTAAACTCCCCAAAAAACAATGAGAATTACAGTGCCATTTGAGTACCTATGTAAATCGCGAAGTTACTCGGTATTTACCTAGTTTTTTGGAGTTTGATTATTTGCGTTGAAAAAAAAAATCAATAAAACTTTCTTTTTTTTCGGGTCGTGATTATTGGTTCAAGCTAACATTTTTTTCAAATTTTTTGTAAGAAACTTAAAAACATAAATTGGGTTTCTGATTAGAAAATTCGTTTATTTCGGAATTGTGAAAAATCGGAGTTATACGGTTAGCAATATGATTCCAATAATAGAATGTGACATGTAGATTATATCAAAGTTTATTGATATTACTATTCTGTGGATGTTTTCGTGATGATTTTTCAGTTTATGTGCCAAAGCAAAAACATGAAAATGTCAAAAAATGTTGTGATAATCATTGAACCCATGCTCGGTTTCCTTGTATCCTTGACACATATATCCTTTTGGGAAAGTCGAAGCGATCATCCTCTTGCATGAAAATAAAGTAAATAATAAACTAAAGGACCAGTTCTCTTCTGGGAGAAGTCCTGACGTTGTAAATTTCGGGGACTCAAAACCATAACACGTGTGCTGCCTAGTAGTAGGAGCACGAATACAACAGCTTTTGTATTGGCCTGGAAAGAGGGCTGCACTGCAGAAGTCGTTGCTCTGTTTAAAAGAGAAGCAATTGCTGTGGTGGCACTTTTTAAGTCGCCAAATAGAAATAATTGGTACATTGTGGTGGTCATTGACTGTTTCACTAAATGACCAGAAGCATTTCCAGTACTCAACTCCACAGCAGAAATCGTTGCCGAAGGTTCTCGGCCGAATGGTTATGGAGAAACTTTGAGTTGAATGTGTTCCAGGAAGCTACAAAAGTGCTGAACACCAAGGCAACGTCTCCGCTAACACAGGAAGGGTGGAATGGTTGAACAGAACACTGAAACGAAAGGGCCTATGAATGCCCTCATGTGCTCCGAATAACATGATTTGTAGGCCCAACTAGGGCGTTCTTGCAGTTTGTCCAAGATTAGTCATAAATGATGCCAGGACAGATAAAGAGCAGGAATGTCACTTTTCAGGGTGGTGCCTTTTAATTATTAGAAACTCCAATTTTTGCGACAAAATAATATTCGAATCACACATACGTATCCAAAACCCGCCGTTTTCAAATGATTTGAAGGGAAAGTTAGCCGATTTATTTTCGGAATGAGCCTTAGTTAAACAGATTATGGAATAGTGGCTTACCAAGTAATTCCCCATACTTGCTAAGTAACGATACTCACATTGTACTAAAACCAAAACACTGAAAATTTGTCGTATACAAGTTATCTAGAAAACGTTGACATCACACTAACTACAATCACCACAAGACCACCACACATCAAATGGAGTTCCAGAGTTGGTAACACTGAGAAGTAGTCACTACGACACCCGCTACGCCGCGCCAGCAGCAGGGAAGTGAACATCTGAGAGAAGATGGACTGCAGAGCTATTGATGCTCAAAATATTGTTTGAGTAATGCTCTTTCCTGAGATAGGATTCAACAGATGACTGAAATAGTTTGATCAGTGCCCAGCCAATAGAACAAAGCCAATACTGTATTAGGGAAGTAAATGACTTTCTCCATTGGATATGTAGCATAAACATGCCTCACTGTGTTTCTGAACACAAGCTTCTTTTTGTAACTGCCTCACTCTTTTTCAACAAAATCATGCTGCAATAAGGATTAGCGAACCAATAATAAATCGAAAATTGTCCGTAATGCCTAAAGCCTAGAAAAGCACAACCAGAGCCCCAAAGAGAAATGCCCACATGCCCACTTGAAGACCTGTCAGAAGTGTGCTCTGGCATGTAATCTCAAAAATTGTCAACAAAAAGCATTACAAAATCATCACAATATTCCAAACTTGGCCTTAGTGACCTCATACATCTGAGACCACTGATCAAATGGAGTTCTGGAACTCCATTCCAACTCCAGAGTTGGAATCACTGAGAAGTAGTCACAACGACATCCGCTGCACAGCACCAGCAGCAAAGACATGACCAGCTGAGACAATAGTGAAGCTCTAAATATTGTTGCCACAGTGTCTATGCACTTTCTTGGGATAGGATTCAACAGATGATGGTTGTGAAATAGTTTGATCCAGCCAATAGAATAAAGCCAATACATACTGTATTAGGAGGTATAGTGTAGGTTTTAGTTCTCTCAGTATAATGTAAACAATTGGCAGGACAACACATACTGGCCTGGCTGTGTTTCTGTACACAAGCTTCTTGTGACTTACTGTAAGTATTAAGTAGTCCAATAAGCATGAAGCATATATTGGCCCAAAAGGAAGAAGAACCAATTATGAACAATATCAACAAGACCAATGAAATCTTGTTGTAATGAGGATTATCAATAGAACACCTGAAGAAGCTTTGTAAAGAGCAATCAGAGCCCGAAATAAGTCCAGACATGTATCATCATGCCTGTCAGAATGCTCTCTTTTTCTGAGATTAGTCTATGGAAATTTCGTTCGTTGACAGCAAAATCATTGTTCCTTGGGGAGCGGGAAAAAACTGCCTTCTCATTCTCAAATTAGAGGATCCATTGATGGGAAAAGAGGCCGAAAACTCCATTTTCTCCAACGGAGCAGAAATTGGGTGTAGAATATCCCTGGGGACGCACGAATTTCAATGTGTAATGAGTGTAAACAATTACAAAGTAAATGTAACAAACAATTATCAGAAAGTGCTTTGAACGAATGAAAAGAAACAATTTGACGCTCGAACTGAGGGAATGGAACAACGACACGCATTAGCATATTTATTTGGTATTATTTCATCCTAATGTTTCCCTTAGGCATAACCGCGTCGAAAACAAATTCCGCTGCAAATTCACAGAGGTTGGTTATTCCTCGAGCCAAAAGTGCATAGAGACTCATTCCAATCGATTTAACGTCAAAAATTAATGAAATACGAGATACCCCACACGCCTGAATCGTCGAAAATATCGAACATGGGGAAAATGGGGAAACGGTGGGTGTGGCGAGTGCCGGACCCATTCCGATCGATTCAGGGTCCAAAATTTAGAGGAAAATGATACCCCACACGCCTGGGTATCAGACATCTCGAAAACTCTTTAACTTTTGAAATAGGCATTTCGACCCAAAAGCTCCTCCAGTGGACGCCAATCGTTCTGGGACCCGTCCCAGTGGATTCGGCGTTCAAAATTTAGTCAAAAATAACGTCCTAGACACGCCTAGATTGCCGGAAATCCCGGAAATCCATTTTTCAAAATACACATTTTGTCCTAACCCGCCCGAAACAAAAATTTTGGTCGGAATCGAAAAAAATTGACATTTTCCTGAACACACACAAGCAATAACCAACCATATTTGTCATCAACCTTGAGCACACACACCAGACGTTCAAGAATGGATGGTTGAAAAGCACATTCAGCTGGAAAACATTACGAGTACGCGTTCCGCCTTGGAATACTAAACTTGTCGAAGGTGTATTCGGAAGTTATAATGTTTCGCTCTAACAATCTATCATGGAAAAGAATAGCGCGCTAGTGAGGTAAGCATGAACGCGGTTATTGCGTTTTTGGATGCTACAGGTCTGTAGTGAAGAGCACTCAGAGCTCTGAAGAGGCAGAAGAGACGAGGGGCATTAGAATATGACTAGGAGGAGACCGTCTAGGAGATAAGACGCACGAAGGGCTCTAAACGTGAGAATTGCCGTAATGGTCGCCCTCCCATGAAAAGGGCGGCAGAGGGCGATAAACCTAGGGACAAAGTCACCGCTGGGGGTGACTAAAGACAAAGGGAAAGAGAATGGGAAGCGGGTAGTTGGGGACGGGACAGGCAGGAAGGAAGAGTGCTTTACTCGTAGGACGATCGAAGGTGCCACCTAGGCTCTCCTCCTTTGATACTCCCGTCACGCGATGGGGTTTCTCCACATATCTGAATCGGCATCGAGCTAATACGCCGACTTGAGGCCTTCGAGGCCAAGGTCCCCGTTATACCGCTAAAAGGGTCGACGAAGCCCTTAGGCAGATCACTTCCCCTAATCCCATCATCAGGGAGTTTGCACCATCTCCGTAATTCCAAAGCGTTTTACGTCATCTTGATCCCTTAAATGATGGATAACGAGGCCGACTCTTTGTCCTAAGAGGATGACGAAGGCCGCACGTTTTGTCCAACATCAAAACCGTCCCCTTGCTGCCTTCAACATTGACATGGATTAGATAGGCGATTAGTATTGCCCATGTTGTGAACCAAAGCCGGCACAATGTGGGTGATTCATGACTTCAAAGTTATCACAGTTGGGGGAAAATTACCAAGTGAATGCGACCCTCGGTCTCAAAACTAGTTTTTTTGAAAACTAGGCATTCTCTCAGGCAAATTTTGGACGCTGGATCCATTAAGATCGGTCCCGGATTGGTGTCCACGGGAGGTGGGTCAAAATTGGTGCCTATCCACCTACTTTGCAAGTGGTTTCTCGAGATTTTTGGGTACCCTGGGCGTGTGGGGTATCATTTTTGAGTCCATTCCACACGCTGCATTTCTCATATTCTTGCACCATTGTAAAATAATTTGCCGCGTTTTCATTTGGACATCAAGAAAAGGTGTACTTGTACTATCAAATTTCAGTGCATCTGGCATGAAAACAGGTTTATTTCAAGGGAAATCAACGAAAATCTTATCATAGAACCAACTTATCATAGATACAATATTGGATTTGTCAGTAAACTTGATGACATAAATACAAATCTGATTTTATTCATTATTCCATTCAAAATAGTTGTGCCTCATTATTATTGGACTGATATTGGTCTATTTTTAATTGGTTTATTCAATTTATTGGTTAAGTAGCTATGGTTTTTCTCTTAGGTAGACCAATTTTATTTTATGCTTATTGGAGTTATTGGATGATGCCATTGCTTTGAAACATTCCAATATAGTATTGGTATGACCACACTTTTCTACTGTAGATTCGGCAACACTATATTTATATACAAAGCACCAATAGCCACAATCCATTGAATTGTATCTATGGATGAGGAATGTAGATACAATGACGGGTTGAGAATTTCGATTTATCATTCAAGAGAACAATATTTTGAGTGTCCCTGCTGGTGGCGCTGTGTAGCAGATGTCATTGTCACTACTTCTCAGGGATATCATCTTTGGAACTCCATTCGATCTGTGGTCATGGATGTATGAGATCACTAGGGCCATGTTTGGAATATTGTGGTGACTTTATAATGCTTTTTGTTGACAATTTTTGAGACTGCAAGCCGGAGCGAACACATGAAAATATTAACATATCACACGAAAACCTTGAAATCCACGAAAATCTTAACTATCTGGCTTACTGCAGCACTTTGGCTATGCTTCCTCAGTAAAGCTTTTGACTTATTTGCTAGCAACCCCTCCTCATTTGTAAGTTGTTTAAGGGCAAAGTTGGTCGTTATTAGGGGTCAGGGAGCAGAACGCGTAGCTCTGCAAACTAAGAAAAGTCCAAGAAGTATTTACGTTGAATAAAACCTCATCTCCATGAAGGCTGTGAACTGCGACATCTCTGTAATCATTTGAACAACTCAAACTGCCATTACATTTCTAAATTCACCCCCAAAAATCCACCTTTTATCATCCTGCCAATCCTTACTGTTCAAGTCAATTTGCAGTTGGAATCCTCAACAATATTGATTCTGAAGTGTAGGTATTACCTCTCAGGTAGCTCAATTATTGAAGGACGTGGGGCCGTTCGATGCAGGCCCGTTGAAAAAACCGTTTGGTCAGCAGAATCCTTAGAGGTTATTTAAACCGAAGTCATATAAGACACGAACGAATGAATAATTGGAAAGGATAACGTAGAAATGGCTTGGGTAAACAGAACTTGTCCCGCCGACGTACTACAGTCATATCGAAAATTGCCTCGGTGCATCATTACACATCTGCAGGTCAACCAATTTTATACTTTGCAATTATTGAAAAAATCAAGAGGATTCCGGCATTTCGCTCTGCGACATTTTTCTGGATAAATTTGACATCCTTTTGTACTGATGGTTTGAAATGTAAAGGCGGAAAAGAACGAAGTGGTCGAGAGACAGCAATGATCTCACTTGATCGATGTGGAGTAGAGTCATTAATTACCGTTGAGGACATTGATGATTTGATTGATGTTTGGAAAAGCTTACAGATCACGCATTTTTTCGATTGTTACTCCTTCCGGTGTTTACACATTTACGAAAATCAATTTATTTATTTCGACACTTTTACGTTTCAAAATCCAAAATGTCATTCCGGGCGAAAAAAAAAAACTTATAAAAACGATTCATTTGAAACAGTTTGTTCGAACTCATTTTCAGACTAAAAACTGCAGCAGAATGTGGGTGAAATGAGGTACTTGGGGGGATAGAGCACTCCATTTACCTCAAAATTTTGGTCAGTGAGTCATCCAGGTATGCTTTATAGGGATTGGCAAGGTTATTTTGAAGGCAAGTAATTTTATTTGAATAAGTAAAGAATTATAGACGCTGAATCCAATGGGACGGGTCCCAGAACGATTAGCACATACTGGAAGAGGTAATGGGTTAAAATGGCTACCTATCTACCGATTTGAAATGTGCGTTTTCGAGATTTCTGGTGCCAAGGCGTGTGGGGTATCATTTTCGACTAAATTTTGGACGCTGAATCCAATGAGACGGGTCCCGGAGCAGTTGGTGCTCCCTGGATGAGGTTATGGGTCCAAATGGGTACCTATTTACCCATTTCGAATGTGTGTTTTCGAAATTTCTGGTTCCTAGGCGTGTGGGGTATCATTTTCCACTAAATTTTTCCACGGGAACACTCCACACTCATTGTTGTCTCCCAAATTCTCCATGCCCCAGGCCCAATAAATAACCAACCCGTTCGAAAGAATTTGCAGCGTTAATTCTCCGTTATCCAACATTCTACTTTAACCCTTTAATTTCGAAACGCCTCCAATTCTTATCTGTTTCAATGAATAAAGGATGCTACCAGAGCGATGTCTTTCTCTTAAGACGTTTATATTTAAATAAATGAATCACTAAAACCGTCATACATTTTTCATGCTTTTTCTTTGTATAAGAATATTCTGAACGCAGATGAGGCTCAATGTTCCCTTGGTCCTGCAGGGCATTTATTTTTTGACAAACAGAATAATTATTCTTTATTCAACTTTAGCTTACACAACATTTAAAATCAACTTTGTGGTTTGCTTCTGCTTTTGTACATTTTGCTCACTCTCGACGTGATATTGATTTTGTTGCCTTTAACTTCAACAGCTTCAGGGCACATTTTTTTTCCGTAACAACTTGATTTTTGCCAAAAGTTGACTTGTGCTCAGTTCGTTCAATTATCAATTTATAGTGTATGATAGCGAATGTGATATTAGGTAGCTACCATCCGTGCTGGAACTAACGATCTTAGGCATTGTTGATCGTGTCGCATTACGGCCCTGCAATGAGTTCTGAGTTGGAAAGTCGGGTGAGTGTGACATAGACTAAAAGCTGGCCATGGTCTGACGATCTGAAAACCCGGCCCCTACCCCCCATACAAGTTTGAAAGGCCTGTCAGAGATTTGAGGACCGTCAGTGAGCCCCATAAGAAACGTAGCAAGTCTCAGGAGGGCAAAGTCCTTCTGAACTCCCGTTCAGGTGGTGAATTATTCGTAAGAAACAGTGATTTGACTTTCCGCGCAGACGACCAACATAAAGCCTACGATTAATTATTTGGGCGAATAAGGGTTGGTGGGTGAAGACTGTACGTGACACGGTGAGGGCTGAGTGGTGGGTTGTATGCCGTCGGCGGTACTCAGACTCGTATCTAATACCATCAGTGGTTGAACAGGACCACTATACGACTCCTGAGGTTCCTGAGGTCCCTAGTTGCTTTATCGATCAGGTTTCCGCGGGTGCATAATACATGCGACAGTGTTTCTCCTCCCGCAGTGGGTCGGGTACCGCCTTTGGGCTTATTGTCGGACCGCTGGGTGGCCTCTCCCTTTCATCGCACTGTCAATCCACCAACGTTTCCTGTATCACTAGACCAGAGCTCTCATCCAGTAATTAGAGCCATTTCAATCATTCACGGCTCCTTAGCCGCATTGAAAGCCCATTACGGGGCAAATACCTGATGAAATCGCATCCTTTTGGTTGCCTGTTCATTGAATAATCAACCTTCGAAATCATGCCAGAGGTCAACCTCTCCGTTTCACTACTAGATCAAAACATAGATTGATTAATCAAGGAATAACCGACAAAACCGAAATGTCCATCCGCGGTATGCCATCTCGTAGTAGAAAATCTAAAATTTTGGTCACGGACCTCATTCCGACTCTAGTTGGATCTCGAAACTTTTCAGCCCGATTGGTCCAAATTTTGGGAGGGTAGGGGTCAAAATGTGTAGTTCGAAAACCTATGTTTCCATGGAAAAAATCGACCTCCGATTCGACCCAAAATTTTCTTCAGGACATTTCAAGGTGTCCAGATCAAAATTAGCAAATGTCCGTCCTCCATCCACCGTCCGCCGTCCGCCATCCACGCCAATTATGGTAGTGGACAATTTTCTAAAAATCTGACATTTTCGTCAGGGACCCGTTTCCGGCTTTAGTTAGTCCTCGACACTTTTCAGCCCGATCGGGCCAAATTTGGGGAGAGCAGGGGTCAAAATGTATTTTCGAAAAATGGTTTTTCGACAATCTTAGCGTGTGGGGTATCATTGTCTACTAAGACAAATAGCAGAAGAATCTATGTTTTGGTTGGTTATTAATTGTATGTGTCCAGAAAAAAGTCAATTTTTCCGATTCCGCCCAAAAATTTAGTTTCGGGCGGGTTAGGGGTCAAATGTGTATTTTGAAAAATGGATTTCCGAGATTTTCGGCGATCTAGGCGTGTCTAGGGTATTATTTTCAACTAAACCTTGGACGCTGAATCCAATGGAATGGGTCTGGGAACGATTGGCGTCCTCTGAATGAGGTTATGGGTCAAAATAAGTAAGTATCTACCCATTTCGAATGTCTGTTTTCGAGATCGCTAGTACCTAAGCGTGTGAGGTATCATTTTCCACTAAATATGGACGATGAATCCATTGTGATCAGTCTTGGACCGATTGGCGTCCACTGGGGATTGGGAAGGGACAAAACGAGTATCTCCGTCTATTTAAAAAGTGGGTTTTCGATATTTTTGGGTACCTAGGCGTGTAGGAATAATAAACCATTGTAGAACATCAAGAATTTGTAAAGTTTAAAGCCTAGCAGATGCAATCAATTGATAATCTTCCAATAAACTAATAATTTTTCGTGAATTTCCGTAATAACATTGATATTTGTGGGCCCAGGCACTATTTGGGGAAGTAAATGAATGTATAAGTATAAATTTTTTTTTTTATATTTACTATGGGTATTCAGAAGGCTGAAATAGAAAGGAATCAAATTGAACATGTAACACCACTTTTTCAACAAAATGTATTCATTTGTAAAATAGAAAGTTGGTTAATTATTAGAAAATGGCGCACTAGGCAGGCGGGAAACAATCCACAATCCATCCAATGAATGTCAGAATCTGAGAGATAACATTGATAACACACCTCATCTTTTGACGTTTCTCATTTATCAACGCTGGCGTTTCTGCACGGGACAGAGTTACCGTAATAATGAATGTACCCAAATTAATCTACGATATTTATTATGTGTGGTGTTCAGAAGGTTGTACACCTAATCGACATTCATGAAAACACGGCGGAGCTATTTTTATTTTGAAAAATCTGTAGGGAAACGTACTTATTTTGCCCGCATTTGCGCACTGTAAACTATATTAGGTGTCAAATGATGATCATCCTTAACTGGATTCCCTTAGCCAACATTTTTCATTTTCTGGATTTTCCACTGTAGGTTAAAAGGTACTAGTAGCTGTCATTTACCTTTTGTACGTAATCATCGTGATCTCAATTATTGATAATTGCAATATTAGTGATTGACTCAAAGCGCCACGTAAAGATATGAATTCATTGATTTGTCTTTGTTGATGGGAAGCTGTTTTGAAAACGAGTAGGTTCGAGAGGAGTGAAGCCGAGTCTAAAGAGCTCTCTGAAATCCCAGTAATTCATTATGACTAATGACAGGCGTCTTGCTTCCCACCCAGACTACAGCAAGCGGTTGTTGTTCTATAATCCCTTCCGATTTCTGGTCACGTACGAAGAACTGTCTAAAACGTTGATTTATCTGTCGACGCTGGAATGGGATTGATAGGAGGTATGTGACTGGAAAGGTTACTTCGTGAATGGGCCCAAAACTTTGGCGCCTCTGAAAGCGATGGTCTACTGCAGTTCTCAAAATGGAGTATGGCAGGTAGGCTCCTAGGAACAACCAAAGGCGCCTTAGTACTGCCAACTTCTTGGTTGTCTTTGGATGGAAAGTTTCCTTGCTGATCAAGCCCATAGAGCGTACTAGTTGAATGGGAGGACATGTAGCTGCCGTTCAGCAGCCAAGTTGATGCCGATGATGTTGCGATGCAGCAGCACACCAACCAAACACGATACCCACAAAATTTCAGACGATATATTGATTGATTGTATAACGATAGCCGCAACTGGAGGCAGGGTATAAGTAATAATACGTTCCTAGTTGGTCCTCGAAGCATTTCAGGCTGATCGGATCTAATTGACAGAGCGCGGAGGAGGGGGGGGGGTCAAAATATGTTTTTTCCAAGAAAGGATTTTCGATATTTTTGGCGAATATTTCTTGTATCGTTTTCGACTGAATCTTTGATGCTGAATCTAATGAGACGGGTCCCAGAACGATTAACGCCCATCAGAAGAGGTTATGGGTCAAAATGGGTATCATTTACGATATTTTTGGCGATCTAGGCGTGTGGGGTATCATTTTCCACAGAATTTTGGACCCTGAATCGATCGGAATGGGTCCGGCACACGCCACACCCAATTTGAATCCGATGAGACGAGTCCCAGTCCGGTGCCCACCGGAAGAGGTTATGGGCCAAGATGGGTAACCTATTTCGAAAATGAGTTTTCGAGATTTTTGGTACCTAGGCGTGTGGGGTATCATTTTCGACTAAATGTTGGACGCTGAATCCATTGGAATGAGTCTCCATGCTGCTGAATTACTCCATGCTCTCGGATGAATAACCAAATCCTGTAAAGGATTTTTTTTAATGGTCATTGGGTAAATAACCGATTTTGGTAGGTCATTCCTTGAATAATCTACATATGTTTTCATGCCCAAGGTTACGAGAAATAAGCCCCACGCCTAAATCGCCAAACAGATTCGAAAATCCATTTTTTGGTTGGTTATTCCTTGAATAATCAACCTATGTTTTCATGATAATGGTCAACCTCTCCGATTCGGCTCAAAATTTTTTTCTGGACGTTTCATGATGTCCTGATCAAAAAAGGTCAATGTCCGTCCGCCGTCCGCCGTCCGCCGTCCGCCGTCCGCCGTCCGCCGTCCATTGTCCACGCCGTTTTTGGTAGTAGAAAATGTTCTAAAAATCTGAAATTTGGGTCAGGGGTCTGTTCCCAGCCGAGATGGGTCCTCGAAACTTTTCAGCCCGATCGGACCAAATTTGGAGGGGGTAAGGGGTATTTTGAAAAATGGATTTTCGAGATTTTGGGTGATTTAGGCGAGTGGGGTGTCATTTTCCACTAAATTTTGGACGCTGAATCCAATAAAAAGGGTCCCAGAACAATTGGCACCCACTGGAAGAAGTTATGGGTCAAATTGGGTATTTATTACCCATTTTGAATATGTGTTTTCGGGATTTCTGCTACCTAGGCGAGTAGGGTGTCATTTTCCACTAAATTTTGGACGCTGAATCCAATAAAATGGGTCCCAGAACGATTGGCACCCACTGGAAGAAGTTATGGGTCAAATTGGGTATTTATTACCCAATTTTATTATGTGTTTTTGGGATTTCTGCTACCTAGGCGTGTGGGGTATCATTTTCCACTAAATTTTGGACCCTGAATCGATTGGAATGGGTCTGAGACCCGCCACACCCACTGTTTCCCCCATTCGAGGAATAACCAACCCGTGTGTAAGAATTTGCAGATTTTTTTAAACCCGTTTTAACCCCTACTCCAAACCCCGCAACCCCAAATTTAGTCCGATCGGGCCAAGTAAGTATTCTATCTGGAAACCTCAAAGATAGGCCATACAAGAACGAGGTCCGCCGATAGAGTTAAACTATTTTAAAAGTAATTTGTAGCGTTTTAGGTTCACCCTTTCCCACATGTGAGAGGACTGCAAGGTTTCCCAAAACCTCTTTTCTCATTTAAAAAAACTACAATGGTTTTCAATTGATCTCGTGAAGCTGTTCGAGTAAAAAATTCACTGGGAACGGGCGCAAACAAGACGAACTGCACGTCAAATCACCACCGAACAGATTCAACCCTACTTTAAAAGCCCTTTTTCAGAATCCTTCGACAAGACGTTATCTGTTAACCTACTTCGTGCTCATTTTCCCTCGCCCTATTTACAACATCAATCCTTCAATTCACGCCTTGATATCTTCTAGTGAATTGTTGTAACGATAGAACGAAGCTTTGAGCTCGGATAGGTGCAGAGATAAACTCCTATTTTGCGAGCAGCGCCGGAAAAACGCTGGGAAAGCTGAGTAATTCTTCAAGGAGCCCATTCGGAGCGGAGATAAGCCCCACCGTGGTTGTGGGTAGGTAAAGCATTGAGGAAACCGAAAAAGGGATTCGCTTTACAGCGCTTTAACCTACCTGCGTTAGCCTGTTCTTAAATACGAACGGTTTCCTCTTTCCAGGGATAAAATGTACTCGGAAACTGATAACCACTCGCGGCCAAATGGCTATTTGGTTAAAAATACACAAACTGTTGCCGTTTTCCACCTTAAGTAGTGTACTATTGAATTCAACGATCAAAATATTAGAGACGTGAAACTTACTATCTACTTTGTCAAGCTTTCCAAGCCTCAAATCTCCCAACAAGTTATCATTACGTCACGCTTTTGCCTAAATAGAGAGCTGAGAGAATTTTTCTGTAACATTTTCTGAGTTATTCATCTTTTAGTTTAGTATTCATACTAAAAAAATGCCTTAAACCAAGGAAAAAACTGCAAATTCTTTTATTAGGGTTGGTTATTCCTCGGACCAGGAGCATAACGACTCATTCCAATCGATTCAGCGTCCAAAATTTAGTCGAAAATGGTACCCCACACGCCTAGGTACCAGACATCTCGAAAACCAGCATTTGAAATAGGTAGATAGATACTTATTTTGACCCATAACCTCTTCTGATGGGCGTCAATCCGGACGGTGTACGGCGGACGGACATTTGCTCATATTGATCTAGACACCTTGTAACGCCCAGAAATTTTTTTTGGGTCGAAATGGAGAGATTGACTTTTTGCATGAAAACATAAATTGATTATTCAAGGAATCCAAAACTGTATTCCCCTTTTACTTTTATGTTTTAATGTGTGTATAACCCAAAAACATAATGACGGCCAAGAACAAAAGGCTGTTAGAGTGCTCCAAAAAACCTGTTAATTCGCTCACATGCTGTCTGGGGTCATGTTTTTCTCTCCTTTATTTTCCTGGTAATGGATTTGTTTGGTATTAAATAAATGGGTATGTTGCAGAATAACTCCTCGTATTCTAGTCAATGTAGAAATAATACACAGTCCTTGGTGAGATTCAAATTTCCCGCGTATTTTCATGATTGAATGTATGGCCACTAGGTGGCAGGACAGGACCAACCTCAACATTCTCCTTAGACATCAGATCACATCATAATCATATGAAATTATGCACACAATTCAATGTAAAATGAGATACCCAGTAGTGCCAATAATGAGCCCCTAATTATAGTATTTGTGTATTTCTGGATTCCTATGACATGCATCACCTCTACTAAAGGCAAAATCTGTTATACCTTGAATACAATGTCAATTTGGTTGGATTTAAATTTGTTGAGACGAATTACATGCAGTTAATTTCTTGGAAAGTACACCCGCGAGTAGGATAAGGAGAAAAAGACGAAGGGACAACAACTAAACACATACAGTGTTACTGTAACGGGGCGGCAGAGTCCAAGCGCCCCGTCAAGAAACTTCGGCGGCGGGGTAAGGATCGAGCCCTCTCCCCTCCAAGCGCCTGAACCAGCGGGGCGAAAGGCGTGTCCTCATTGGACACATCGGAGTAGGAGGAGGGGAAGGCGACTTGACGAGTGGGCTGGGGAAAAGCTGGGCAGTCAGTCGTGTACGAACTCAAGTGAAACGAGGTTGGCCCCCCCTGCTCGCCATAATCTCGAGAGGACGAGGCGAGGCAGGGGCGGGGCGGAACAACCTGTTTCGGGGCGGAACAACCGGAGCGGAACAACCCCAGCGAAACAACCTGTTTCGGGGCGGAACAACCGACGCGAAGCAAATCAACCCCTTGTGAAGCTGGTGTTGTGAACGTGACCTGAGGGAACAAGTGTATCGTGGTTCCTTCAGGGTGAGAACTCGGGAATTGGGAGATCAGCCAATTCCTCTCCCGTAACAGTGGGCCCTTATACGAACTGAAAATCCCCCGTCGGACCCGAGTGTTGATTCGTTCGCGCCCGATTCGACGGCCAATAGTCCAGGTTCCCCACGCACCGCCAGTCGTCGGACCTCCGTCGGAAAGAGCCTCGCCTCCTCCGGCCTGGACGGCGTTCCCCTGACCGAAGCCGAGCAGCGAAGAGAACATCACCCTGTTGTCTCCATCCGAAGAAGTTGGTACACGTAAGTGGCGAAATAACTCTGTCTCGTACCCTCGCAACGCGAAAGTCGAATCTCTAAATCTGGC
Organism: Cyrtorhinus lividipennis; assembly: GCA_019603395.1. Taxonomy (NCBI): domain Eukaryota; kingdom Metazoa; phylum Arthropoda; class Insecta; order Hemiptera; family Miridae; genus Cyrtorhinus; species Cyrtorhinus lividipennis. The sequence continues at coordinate 3,989,277 of CM033999.1, read as the reverse complement.
CCAAGCCCTGACGTTTAGTCACCAGAAAGCTGATCGTAGAGTGTACATTGTAGCCATATTATTTAGTATTTTGTCTGTCGTGCGTTAGGAAAAGAGAAAGGAATTAGGGGAGGACATTAACAAATCACTTCCACTTTTACCGTTATTCAAACCAAACATTTTGAGCCTTCAGCTACCCCGTAAATTCATTTGGCCCTCAGCCCTTCACTTTTGCCTACTCAATAATTAGGTTACGTAATAGTCAATATCCTTCTCGGCCGAGACATTCCGTATTTTATATTTCTGTCAATTGCGTTTATTATAAGTCAATATTGAACCCTTGTCTTTTCAATCACGAAACCCCATTCCTCAGAGCTTGGTAAATTCAGGTGTACTTGGCGTCCATGACCGACCATTGCAGACATTCCGGACGGTAAGTGAAAGTCTTTAATCTCCCACTAATTATTCGCCTAGGTCTATTTTTGGATCCCTAGCCCGTTACGTGAAAACGACGGGTTACATTACCACGCTGTTTTCAATCACTGCAAAAATGTACTTCACACAAATGCACCTTGCTGGACAAACATATCTCATTGAGAGGGAAATCATTTCATTCATTCTTGGGGTTTATCAACCATCAATTGTCTGGATACAGCAGCAGTAGATCTGAGACGACCATATGCACGCGCTCCCTACTGGGCTAATGTTGCATTTCCAATAGGACGGATAACTAGACACTTGGGGTGGTTAGATGAGTGGTCCACAATCCGATGTAAGTTGTGCTGATAATGAGCACAGTGCCTTTGTGTTGGTAGGTACATCTGAAAAAGTGCTCTGTAAACACTTTTCAATACTGTTTGTGGGTTTACAGCCTTGATTTCATTGAGCCCTGTTATATTTTGAGATTCACGAATGCAAAGTCTTCAGTATAAAGCTTGACCTCCACTATCAACTTGTTGTGCCTAAAATTCAAACCACTGACGTAGACGTTCTCAAGGGTCACCCTCACCTTTATCCACCTCGAGGACACTAGAGAATACATTTGAATACCTTCAGAAGCTTTCAACGGGTTTATCGTGATTTGTGAGTTTCACCGTTCATTCAACTCCTTCGTGAAGTAAAGTGATGGCAAGTGATTAAACCCCCAGGTTCCGTTTCTTGCTCACCAGCATCAACCTCGCGGAAATTCCGCAAATTCTAGGTATTGATTGATTAGAAAGGTTTGACTGACAACGAGCGATGGAAGGAATCACCGCTGTGAACCCATTCCCATTAACTGGATTGAAAATGAACGCAACTGGTTCGTTAAGAAGTCCTTAATGAGAGCAGTCTATTGAAAACGCAGCAAATTATTACTCAATGGTTAATTGTTCTAGGTGGTTCTTGTTTGTGTGGATAGTATGTTTGGGCCTTCTGAATGGGTACACAACTACTTAATTGAAATAAATTAAAAAATATAATCAAGTTTTCCATTCCATTTCTCAAAAAGTCAATCTCTCCGATTCGCCCCAAACAATTTTTCTGGACGTTTCATGGTGTCTAGATCAAAATTAGCAAATGTCCATCAGCACTTTGGTAGTAGAACATTTTCTAAAAATCTGAAATTTTTGTACGTTCATGGCTCTTGTTGGTCCTCGAAACTTATCACCCCGATCGGACCAAATTTGGGCGGAGTAGGGGTCAAAATGTGTACTTCGAAAAATGGATCTTTGAGAATTTTTGCAATTTAGGTGTGTGGAGTATCATTTTCCACTAAATTCTGGACGTTTAATCCAATGAAAAGGGTCCAAGAACGATTGGCACCCACTGGAAGAGGTTATGGGTCAAAATGGGTATCTATTACCCATTGAATATGTGTTTTCGAGATTTCTGGTACCTAGGCGTGTGGGGTTTTGTTTTCCACTAAATTTTTGACGCTGAATCTAATAAAATGGGTCCGGGAACGATTGGTGCTCTTTGGATGAGGTTATGGATCAAAATGGGTACGTATCTACCCATTCCGAATGTATTTTCGAGATTTCTGGTACCTAGGCGTGTGGGGTATCATTTTTCACTAAATGTTGGTCCCTGAATCGATTGGAATAGGTCCGGGACCCGCTACACCCACTGTTTTCATTTTCCTCATGTTAAAGAAATGAGCCTCCATGTGCCTGGTACGCGGAATAACCAACCCGTGTGTAAGAATTTGCAGCGTTTTAGAATAACGCTTTGAGTTGATTCAACATCCAAATCTTCGGTCACAAACGTACTGATGCACGCACTGGAACTCCATATGCCGACATTTTACAGTGGTTGCCAGCAGTCTGCGCCCTCAGCGCCACCAACTTCAGTCTTACAATGCTAGTGCGCATGGGCGTCTATATCCTATTAGCCATTTACCAATGTTATAAGTAGGTAAAAAAAAACCTGCACTACGCAGATAATGTCAGTCAAATACACCTCCGTGATTTGAGTTTATGTGTAAAATTACAGACTCTGCGACGCAATATATATATGATCTGGACGGCTGAGGGATATTTGGGACTTATAATCTTTGAAATCGTAATTATTAATGTGTAAATGGTTCAGAGAAGATATACGAATACATAGATGAGCGTAGGTGTGTCTCATTTCAAGGATGATAGTAAACCAAAAGGAACAAGTTGTTCACTACGTAATAAAACCCGTCATGAACCCAATTAGTGTTGATTAGCTGATTGAGAAGGTTGCCAAGCAAATTGGCCTCAAGAGAAGTCATTCCACCCTATTTGCTTAGAAACGACTGAGATAATCACAGACTCAGCAGTCAGGGAGGACGAAAAAGCTGACTCTCCCCCAAAAGAGGGAAGAATGACGAGGACGTGCGTGGTTACGATGGAAGGAGGTTCTCAGATCTTGGCACGAGTTCGCCCGCAGTCTCAGGAGGCCGTGCCAAGCGTTACAAGGTTTCAGAGGGCGGTCGACTCCCAGCTGACTGGACTCTGTGGAAAATAGAAAAAAAAAGACGAGGAACGTTCCCTCGAGTCCTTTTTTGCTCGTCCTTCCCAACTAACTCGCTTTTCCCTTGTTAGAGTGTCATATCTTGTTGAAGTAATGGTGAAGGGGTGAGTTCACCCAATCGGACTGTATCCAGGTCGTATTCAGCTGTACGTGTTGAGCATGTCCGACTACTTTTAAGGCTGAACACCACCTGAACACACCCGAAGATGGATATCTGCCATTGTGATACGCTGCACAGCCACCTATATCCGTACTACCATCGTCAATCTCATCCAGGGTCGATTTACGTCTTCAGGCATTTCCGTATATTTTCATGTATTTATTTTCACCAGACCTTGGATTAAGTGATGCGTTATCAAAATTAATTGAGATAATATTGCAATGCAGTCGTATTGTTAATCCAACTATAGGTTCACATTGAACGGTTAGGGGAGAACACATAAACAAAATCAAAAGCTTATTTTTATTGGATTCTTCTTCAGTGTGTAATATGTTTTGAACTGATCAGAACTCATTTTCATCCATAGCAGAAGTGAGGAGGTAGATTTGAGGAAATCTGTGAGAACACTCTTCTGTGGGCTATGCGTTTTAGCCTGCAAAAGTTGGTTAACCTGCTGAAATTATGCATTGCTGCTGGTCAGACGGCGCCACAGCAAAGGTGACCCACCACTGTCTGCGGTAGCTTCTACGGATTACTGCGTCTGTTGTCAGTTTGTCCACAACATGTTGTAGCAACAACCAGGAAGAACCTAGACTTAATTTGGCCCTACTGTACAAAATAGTGGACATTTTTTCGCGTATTGACTGAGCATTTCAGTACATTAGACCATCAACCTTCAGGAATTTATTTCAACAAAATTGTTACCCTACCCTTCATAGAGCCAGGAAAAATAACAAACAAATAACGGCCAAAGCATCCCACGAAATTATTGTGTTTAGACCGCAAGACAAACCAGCTACCTACGCGGCCATTTTTAAAACACCAGCAATCAACGAGTTGAGCAGCTTGATTGCCAGGATTCTGTGAGTTTAACTCGAATCGCTACTGAGTTTAAAACCAAAATTCGCTTTGGGGAATGAGATGTCTATTAGAACGCTGATAACTTCACACCTAAACTTGTAGGCAAACTGTAGGGTAGTGGAGAAATTATCTATAATACTTAATTATCGTAATATCGTCAAAATTTGGTGAATATTTTCCTTTGGCAGTCATCACACGTCAAAAGCACAATAATCATGATAAGAATGATATCAGTAGAGGCGAGCAAGTGGTTGCTGTTTCATTTTTAATTGCCCCAAACGTCACGTGGCCCAATTTCATTCCTGAACGGATGGGCTCAGCTTCGTAACCTCAAAATGGGTTTATCCGAGTTTTGGTGGTGGTTAAAGACGCCATGAGTTGAGACTAAGAGTGACCCATTGCCATGTGAGTTTGAGGATTCAGCTTCTTCATAGGGATTTTCCAATAGACCAAATTAGTGTCCAAAGCCCCATTTATACTCCTAATATTTTTCGCGGAAGTTATTGCCCCTACGTCCGGAACTTTTTCCCCCACAAGGTAGTTAGGGTAGATGCCCCGACAAGGGCAATATCGTCGATAATTGTCGTGAAACCGGCAATTATTTTGTGACAATTTTTGGAACCAACGCCCGTAGGTTCAATTGCTCGTTTTCGGCAATTTTTCTGGAGTAGACAGCAGAAAAGGGTGAGATTCAAGGTGCTGGAGGCCTTTAATTTCGACAACAACGTTCGATGAATCGAACAATGACTCGATTTCTCTTCATATCGAGTGCTTGTGAAACCTCAGGAACGATTAAGCTTAGGAGGTATATCAGCCCTGGTGAGAATCGCCAATGGGCAAGAAGCTCAGCGTGATAGCAAGCCTCGTTGGTACGGGTATTGCACCTCTCTTATCAATGTCAAATCTCCGAATTCTGGGTCGGATAGAGCCCACAAGAAGCTCAAAGTTCGATTTGGACATCCTAGCAAAGTTCACGAACAGCCCTCAAGAACAACTGGTGGTGGATCCCGCGTAAACGCAAGTATAAATAGCATAAAGCAACTATAAATTGCTCCACTTTTTTTGAGCAATAAAATTGCCATTGAATTGTTTGTTGGTTTTAAAAATGAGAGAAGGGAAAAATTTGCCGAATTGCTTAGAATTGATGGAAATTTTAATTGACAAGAATTGCTCTAAGCCTACATATTCATGCGTCACAAGGTATCTAAATACCTCACCGTCCACCTTATGCCATCCACGGTATAAGATTGATAGAGAAGACTGATATAAGATTTGATGGCTGTCATGTTCACATTGGTCGTGCACCCCTAGAACGTTTGTATGTTTCGAATTTAGAACTCCAAACTATTTGCGAGCGCCGGATATTTAGTTGAGCCAGAACATTTGGACAACGTTCAGCTTTTCAGATGGTTTGGAAAAAAAATTTAATTCTCTTCGCAACATGAGATTTTACAAAGCGACATTAGGAAAGGGGAGCTTCTGCCTTTGAATAACAAGACACGATATCCGAAGGATAATATACGAAGGAAAGGATCAGCTGTACAGCCTCCAAAAGTAAGCTGCTCACCTAAAGCTAACAACCTGCAAGAAACCACTGCAAGTTTCCAAAGGCTTCTCGTGTTGCTCAAGAAATGATAAATTTGGGCCCAGTAACTAAGCTCGGTCGAGTTTCGAGAGGGTGGGCCGGCCTGGGGAGAAAAGTCATTTTAGGGCTCAAGTGGCTCAAGCATCCTCGATGAGCCTCTCTCCCTTCCGTCCTCCCTCGATCTGCCTCTTCAAGAGCATCCACCAAGCGCCAACATCTGAAGCACCTCAGAAAGTTTCAAGTGCCTTGTTCCAAAACAACGACCTGCAACAAGTTTTGGCTCGCGGTAAATGAACCATTACTCCTTTAGGGAGTCCATAAGGTTTATAATACTCTGAGGAGAATCCGTTGGGTAAAGGAGAGTTACATTTTCTCAGCGAGCTCACCACTTTGTAGTCGAGTCACTACAAAGTTACAAACACATTTGACACATAGCTACTTGGTAGGACTTTCGATTGGGTGAAATGTGATCGCATCACTTTACAGAGCAGAGCGGAAGAGTTCGAGTTAATAATTGCACTTATTTCTATTCGCTCATCCCACTCAAACATTTGGACCCAAGAAAAAGTGTGTAAACCGTTCCCCTTTTCGATACACACTGGTTCATTATTCTTGGAGAAACAATTTTCAACTTAATTTACGTTGGAAAGTGAGTAGATTCCAAATCCAAAATGTCATACCACCAATTTCCAACCTATTGCAAAACGCTACAAATTATTCCGCAATGGTTAGTTATTCCATGGAGCTCCGTGGAGGAGTCCAATCCACCTCAGCACAATTCAAGGAAATGAGTCGCATTTGTTAGGGAGAGCTCACCCCGCCAGTTATGCTTCCTCCCTGCTGCAAGCAAGAAGCAGACTACCTGAAAAGCAGGAATGATTGTTCCTTCATTCAGCAGGGCTCAGATAGAGAGTAGATTCACTACTTTGAAGCAGGAGCAGGGGGGAAACAATGAATGCGGAGTTTCCTGGACTCATTCTAATTGATGCCCAAAGTTAGTGTAGAACGTTACCCCATACGCCTAGGTTCCCAAAAACCTCGAAATCCCAACATCGAAATAGGTAGGTAGGAACCCGTACTGCCTGATACCCCACAAGCCTTGTTTTCAAAAATTGTGTTAAAAAACAATTTCTCCCCAAATTTGGGCCAATCGGGCTAAAGAAAGTTTGGAGGATCAACCAGAGCCAGAAAGAGGTCCCTAACCTGATATACCTGCGCTATACTGTTCCTGAGACCATGTGGCCCATTACAGTCATGGTTCTGCGCTAGATCATCTGGGAGCTCTGCTCTATGGCTCTATGGCGTCCCCGTATATCAGGAACCCCATCCTCTTCCGGCGTTCGCCTGCCTGAGGCAGCCCAGGATGGGAGAGGTCCCTAACCAGGGTCCATGCCTCTTATGATAGTAGAAAATTGTCTCAAAATCCGGAATTTTTGTTGTCAGGGACCTCTTTCTAGCTCCAGTTGGTCCTTGAAACGTTTCAGCCCGGTCAGCCCCAATTTGGGAATGGTAGAAGCAAACTGTTTAAAACTTGATTTTCGAGTATTCTTTTGGGAACTATGCATGTAGGGTATCATTTCCCGTGAAATTTTGGACGCTGAATCGATTGGAATGAGCCCAGGACAGTCCACACTCACCATAATCATGCTCTAAGGAACAATCAACAAGGAACAAATCATTTTGGAAGGACTAGCAATTTTTTTCCAATGAGGTGCCTACTTCTAAGACCTCTATCATACGTCTACACTTTTCCAAACGAATGAGATCTAGAATATCAAGCCATCTAGGAGTTTTTGAGTTGGCACCACGTATACAGTTTTCTCCTCAACAAGGTGACTTCCAAGATATTTGCTCTTGAAATTTGTTGAATGAAACATGGTTGGACGGAAATGCCTTCAAATGACTACCTGAGATGGGTACAAGGCAACTGAAAATCACCATAACTAGCAGGCGCGGCCAGATTGGTGACCCTTTCAGCTCATGTGGGTCTCTAGGGATCCAACTTCATGCCGAATTCTCTAGTTTCGAAACATTTGAGGTCACAGAGAGCACGCGGAAGTGGTATATTTTCAAAACGATAAACCCTATAGTCACAATACACAATGTTTGTCCGAGTTTGGAAACATTGTCTCAAGCTTCCGCTCTTGTTTCATCCTATTGTGCTTCCTTAGGGAGTTCTAACCATCTCGCCCTCAAGTTTTGTGTTTTGAAGGTAAACATTTAACCACGATATATCAACGTCAAAACTGCGGCCTCAGAAAGTCATTAGAACCTTCAACCCGACCCTTGGGTGACCATCACTCAACAGATCAGCCCACAAACTGCCGATCCGCCTTCCGAGCGTGTATCTTTCTAGGGTGACCAACTTGGTGTTGTTAACAGAAGACTAGAGAGAAGAGACTAGACTACATACTGTATTACAATAAGGGTAAGTAAATCAGGCTTTTCACTACAGTGTTTGATTTCATTCTCCCAGAGGTGTCGCGGGTTTGGTCAGCTGTCCTCCATTGGATAAGGACAACTCGTTTAGCCTATCTAGGGATGGCCCTGGCGAGAGGCTATGAGTCAAAATGGCTTGTGGAAAAATTCGTTTAAAACATTGTTCATCAACTTTTCATCAAATTTTTCCAAGTCAACGGGTCCAGGGGTATTTCAATTGGAAGAAAGGAGCGTATTCTACTTACAAAAACGTCCAATTAGTTTTAAATCTCGTTCATTATTCGTCAATTGAGCCAGAAATCCACGTCACCATATCATCGTTTCTCCCTCTGTTATGAGAAAGATGTCAATTCACACCCAGTTAATAGTTGCCTAAGTTCCAGCATCGCTTTAAAATTGCCATACTTTCCATATGAGTGCGAAGCAAGAAAAATCTGCAAATTCTTACACACGGGTTGGTTATTCCTCGAATGGGGGAAACAGTGGGTGTGGCGGGTCTCAGACCCATTCCAATCGATTCAGGATCCAAAATTTAGTGGAATATGATACCCCACACGCCCAGGTTCCAGAAATCCTGACACATACCAAATGGGTGGATACATACCCATTTTGACCCATAACTTCTTCCGGTGGGTGCCAATCGTTCTGGGACACACATCATTGAATTCAGTGTCCAAAATTTAGTGGAAAATGATACCCCACACGCCTAGGTAGCAGAAATCCCGAAAACACATAATCAAATTGGGTAATAAATACCCAATCTGACCCATTACTTCTTCCAGTGGGTGCCAATTGTTCTGGGACCCATTTTATTGGATTCAGCGTTCAAAATTTAGTGGAAAATGACACCCTACTCGCCTAGGTAGCAGAAATCCCGAAAACACATATTCAAGATGGGTGTATCTATGGGGCACTACGACACTAATTTACTAATATAATATTGAGAAAACGTAGGTAATTTAGAAGGCTATAATAATTGTATTAAATTGAATTAAATGGTACGAATAAAAAGCTCGGACAGTAAAAAGAATTGTAGGCAACTGCTCAAAATTGGTTGCTAAGTTTAACAGCTGGTTATAAACAACAGGATATGACGATGTGTTTTGTTTGTCTATTCGGCTGAAGTCACCCACATGGGTAATAAATACCCAATTTGACCCATTACTTCTTCCAGTGGGTGCCAATTGTTCTGAGACCCATTTTATTGGATTCAGCGTCCAAAATTTAGTGGAAAATGACACCCCACTCGCCTAAATCACCCAAAATCTCGAAAATCCATTTTTCAAAAAACACATTTTGACCCCTACCCCCTCCAAATTTGGTCCGATCGGGCTGAAAAGTTTCGAGGACCCATCTCGGCTGGGAACAGACCCCTGACCCAAATTTCAGATTTTTAGAACATTTTCTACTACCAAAAACGGCGTGGACAATGGACGGCGTACGGCGGACGGCGTACGGCGTACGGCGGACGGCGGACGGCGGACGGCGGACGGCGGACGGCGGACGGACATTGACCTTTTTTGATCAGGACATCATGAAACGTCCAGAAAAAAATTTTGAGCCGAATCGGAGAGGTTGACCATTATCATGAAAACATAGGTTGATTATTCAAGGAATAACCAACCAAAATTGAATTTTTGAGGGCGCGATTAAGTGAGATTAAATGTTGAACGAGGTTTACGCTTTCAAGACGGAGAATACTTTACTACGATATAATATTCCTTTACCATTCTTACTGAAGCCTTCCGTGAGCACTATGAAAAGGTTGTCAAAACCTATATTCACCCGCCTATATTCAGACACCTGCACTTGACAGCCAGACTGGTCCCGCAATAAACTTATATCTCTCAGATCCTTTCGTTCAATTTCATTTAAACTCGAATCTTAACTGCAGCAGTCGTTTATGTGGATTAATGGTGAAGCCATGTTGAAAAAAGTGACGAGCCGGTAAATTAATTCAAACCAAACAACCGTGAGGTGTACAAGAGGGTCATTGTTCATTTTTAATTTCGCCCAGGAGAGGATAAACTCCCTTGCGAAATTGCGTTAAAATCATCGCTCCCTCTGCTTCACAACCAAAACCGACGACGAGATTTTAACTGTTTTTCAACGACAGAATAATTTGAGGAAGGAAAACGAAACTGGGAGGTCGTGAAAACCACGTTACTGCCATAATAAACCCGCTTTACCGCGGATATTGTCTTTTAATTAGACTGCGCTCCACGAGTTGATGATCGGAATAATTAGACAGGTGAGATTCGCCTTGTTTCGTCGAATTCCTTGTTAAATGTGGTGGACAACGCTCGGCGCATTTCGGAGAAAAGTACTTTTATTTGTATATTCATGAATATCGATTACATAATGAAGACGGACAAACCAAATAATTACGTATAAGGTCACAAAGTCGGATGTGAAATAACCTTCACTCCAATTGTGGACCCAGCATCATTCAGAAATATATTTCACAGTAATACAGTCTGCAGCCCGTGATATAAGTTTACTGCTAATACTTTGGTAAGAGTTTGATTCCACATTATCAATATTGGTAAGAGAACCTTCAAACCGATGTACACGACAGGTGGCGCTCCAGTAGCTATAGCGGCCAACCCTGAAAGTCAGAGTGGCCAGACATTATGGCTGATTTAGGGGAAATTAATCAGAAAGCTGATCTCACTTCAATATAGGCGTATAAACATTCGTATGGAACGAGGAATATGATCGAGTCCAAACAGTTTTCACGAACTTTTACTTTGGGAGAGTGATGTGCATCAATACAGGATGCCTACACCGAGATCAAAACAAAAGCAGAAAGTAATCATAGTTCAGAACTACCGTTTCACTGTCCTAGCACTAAATCGCTCATAAACAACGAATTTGTTACCATCTGATCATTACAACTATTCAAACTATCAGAATACTTGCAAACATGCAATGCGTGTACCCTCGCTCTGTCGGAGAGATCTAGAACTAGAGAGCATGTGTCCCTCATGGACCCAAAAAGCCTGCATACCTAAAAAAAATTAACTTCAAAATTGTCTTTTGAAAAAAATAGCTAAAAACCAATTTGGTTTGGGTTATCTGGATTCAGTTTTGGAAAATAAAACCAGGCTGATGAGAAATGTCTATAGCGCCCCTGCGCAGTGGCAAAAACTAGCTGTGACAACACAGATACCTTCTACAACAGCCTACACAGACATCGGGGTGGTATTTTGACATCTTGGACCTTTTTCTGAATCTATATTATATTGAAGAGGAGACAATTGAATATCGATTATTTTCAACGATTGATGAGATGCCAACACGACGTGAGCGCAGTCATAAGTTTCTCCTATGAAATCTCTCTCTTAAGCGTCTAATATGTTTTGAAACTGTTCAGAATTCATTTTCATCCACTAGAGAAATGAGAAGTGGGGTATAATCAATCACCATCTTTTTTCAGTAGTCAGCACAACTTTTGCGAGCTATGCGGATTTTTGTTCTGCTATTGTTGATTAACTTGACGATTTCAACTGTTGCTAGAGGGCATACAGGACACTGACAACCCGCCTCTCTACGGATTATTATATCTGCTAACAGGTTGTCCATGATGACATAGCTAGCCATCCAGGGTATTTAATGCATTTTTTTAATCTTTCATTTAATTTCTTTCATTTTCTTCTGTAATCTGTCATCCATCACACATGATTAACAGTTTGTTGTCTGAAGGGATGGGGTATGAAAAATATATGAGGTACGAATCTTAACAGTATAGGATCTCTTCTAGAGCATATAATAAAAGTCCTGAATTGATCACTCATTTTCATCCACAAGAGAAGTGAAGACGTGGGTTTTGAGGAAATCTAGTGTCAGAACACTCTTCTTTGGACTAATCAAATTTTGATCTGCAAACGTTGCCTAACCTGCCAATGTCATGCATTGCTGCTGGTTACAGGACGTGGAGCAGTGGAGTCCATTGCAAAGGTGGCCCACCACTGTCTGCAGTAGCTTCTACGGATTACTACGTCTGTTGTCAGTTTGTCCTCAGGTTGTAGGTACAGCCAGAAGGAACCAAAACTTTCTTAAACCATACGGTACAAAGTTTGGAGTTTAATGCATTTTGATTGTACATGAAAATTATTTTTACAATTTTTCATTTACTCCCATTTGAACAAATTTAGTGCGGGAGGGGGGGTTGTGGTACAATCTGAATAACTCTTGAACTGATCAGAACTCACTAGTGTCATAACACTCTTCGGGGGGAGTATTCAGGTCTACAATCGTTGCCTAACCTGCCTTTCTAGCAAATTACTACTATTAATTATTATAGTAGAAGAGGACATGGAGGAACAGAGGCCACAGCACAGCTGCTGTCCGTGGTAGCTTCTATGGATTATTATGTCTGTAGTCAGTTTGTCCACGGGTGTAGTAGCTACAGCCAGAAGGAACCAAGACTTTTCTAGACCATACTGTACAAAGTTTTGGAGATTTTTGCATTTGTACGGCACATTAGATATGAAAGTTATTTTTAAAAAAATGTTGTTTACTCCCATTTGAACGATTTTGAGTGGTGGGGAAGGGGGGGTAAACTCGTGGGACACTTTTGAATTGAGCAGAACTTATTTTCATCCACCGGAGAAGTGAAGATTTGAGGAAATCTAGAGTCGGAACACACTTCTGTGGACAATCTTGGTTTTCGTCTACAAAAGATGCCTAACCAGCCAATTTCACGCATTGCTGCTGATTAGAGTGCGTGGAGCAGTGGAGGCCACAGCAAAGGTGACCCACCGCTGTCTGTGGTAGCCTCTATGGATTATTATGTCTGTAGTCAGTTTGTCCACAGGTTGTAGCTACAGCCAGACGGAAATAAGACTTCCTTAGACCATACTGTACCAAGGTTTGGAGTTTTTTGCATTTGGAGTGTACATTAGACCATCAACTTTCAGGCATGGTCATTACTTATGCCTTATTGGCTCGGAAGTCTTTCAGATTATTCATTTCTATTTGGAGGCCGTGACGTTGGAACTGTGCAAAACGTGTAATAATTGAAGTACATACTGAGGAAACCATTTGATGATATTGTGGCGAGCTGGCACCTGCGCCGGTCAAATGGGCTGCCGGCATTGCAGGGCCAATGATGTGGAGGGCGAAGGGTCGCTCTCAAACATTCGTGCCTTGTATTGAATTGGCTGGAACCTTCCCGTTTGCTCGAGACAACACATCGAGTTCCCAGAACCAGGGAAGGTTCGAGAAGGTTCTTGGCCAAGGCAGCCAGTATAAAAGAGACCCAGGAACGCCGCGCGGTTCAGTTCAATTCGGAGTCCGAATATAGACGCTTCAGGTTATAAATCGTGCCATGTTGTGTGATAAATAGTGCGACGACCGCGTTACAACCGTGTATTGTGATTGTGTCATTGTGTAAGTGCGCGAATGTGAAAAGTGTATTCAAGTGAACAATTGTTAATAAATTATTTACTAAGAACATAAATCGTTACAATATAATTTAGATGATGAGCTGTTCAAACGCCTACACCACTGACACGTACCTGTGAAGAACGAGTAAATAGAAATTTCGATTTTTCTGCTCATACTAAGCTTTCCACTAAAACGAATTGATCGCCTGAATGGATTAGGCGATTGTCAAGCGCGGACGAACTCTGCAGTACTCGAGTCCTTTTTGTATGGATGTCCTGTCCGAGCTCGAGTGGGACGACAATATAAATTTCGAGGCTCCTGCAAAAGTGTCGTTCGAAGGCGACAGGCGTCCTCGCTTCGTGGACCACCTACTCGGGAGTTGAAGGCTTTAGGACGGATTGACGGAAAAGGACAGGGAGGAAAATAGCCGATGTACAGACGGCACAGGATCCAAGTCTGCTGGCAAAGAGGCAGGGGGTTGACCCCATTACAGGCACCGCAAGGCCACCCCACGCTTGACACCCCCGCTAGTTTCGTCGATACTTCGAGTTATTGTCCCGTACTTATTTCCCCAGCTCGAAAAAGTATAAGTATTTCCGAAAATCCTCTTTCAACAACAAGAAGCTCCAACCTCATAAAACTGTCATTATGTTTACTATGTTCATTTTCCATTTCTCTCGCTCCGGTTTATTTTCCCTTCTTCGTTTGAACGCCATAAACTGGCACACGCTCCGTCACAAGATATCGTATCGCGTCCTCAACCTCGACCTTCGGTGGCCGATGTGCTAGTATTCCAAAAACTCCCTGTTTCAAAAGTGTCATCGCTGCAGCCTTGGAATACAGAAAGCAATAAAGTCGAGATGTCCGCCAACTCGCGGGAAAACGTAAAACAGCGTGGAATAACGACAGAATACCGCCGTATTTTTCCAACGACCAATAAAAATTCTGTTTATGATTTTGCATGCGATTCGTGTTGTTCGATTTCAGCAACAAATATAATATAGTTATGTAGGAGCGGGTGTTTTCGAGCCGTCAAAACCAAGATTCGTCATAAACCGATTCCCAAAATGTAATTCATCTCAACTCAATTAAAATCGCTTCCAGTTCCTGAAATGAATGTATTTCCAGTGGGTTCAATAAACAAACAGGTCATTAATCTAATTCCTCTTAATAAAATAACTCAAGTATTGTACGAGAATAAATAGAGTGTAAAACATCATCGTGTTCCATAACCCTCATTGTTATAAAGCCGTTGTTTTCGCCGTTTACGATAATAGCTCAGACCGCTCAAGGCAATTTCTAAGGTAAATTAATTTATACTTGATCTCTGCGTAATACTACGTATAAATAGAATGCGGTTTAGAGATACAAAATTCCAGGGTAGCAATTCAACTGGGAGCTTTCGTTCCAACGTTAAAAATATCTTAACGAGTCAAATGACACAATTCTCTTGGAGAAATTCGCTTGGAGAGTTCTACAAATTGATTTTTGATTAGAAAAAGATAAGAATTTTGACGTTCTTGAGTCTCACATGTTTTCACTTCGCTAGTAGAAGTCCTCTGAGGAACATTTCGAAAGAGGAATCTAAAATGACGCAGGAGGTTCTTCTCTTTGTTTGTCTTGTATTATTATGAATCCTGAAATTATTTGAGGTGATTAAAAGCGTGAATAAACATAACCCTTTCTTTGCATTCCTTGAACTACCAGAACGCAAGGCTGACCCATCAGATGCTATACGATGTTAACGTAAAGACTGCAATTTTAACCGTAAATCAACTAATAGGTTTTTTTTTATAATTAAATATTTTTTTTAACGCAATTATTGAGAGAAATGTTTTCTTACTACATAGCAACTTTTGTAATTAAAAGACAGATTTTCAGCCTTCAAAAATAAGGATCAAGAGTTATGCTCCTAAATTCCCATATTAGCTGAATATATTCCATTACTTCATCCAAAAATATTAATTAATTTTTTTTTGAAAAAATCGTGTTGATACTTAATACAGTACATATAATATTGTATACCTTGAAAGAAATTCAATTACGTCACGTTGAGGCGATTCATCATCCATGACACAACTAACGCCCCTCAATGCAGCAGCAAATGCATCATATACCGCACACATCAACAATTTGAGGGCAAATGGTCTCGCTGATGGTATATGTTTCTATATCAACAAGTTGTGCTGCATGGGAATCCAACTCAAGATATGTCACTTATTCAAAATGTGTTTTTTGAAAAATGGATTTTTGAGATTTTTGGCGATCTAGGCGAGTGGGGTATCATTCTCCACTAAATTTCGGACACTGAATCAAATGAAATGGGCGCCCTCTGGATGAGGTAATGGGTCAAAATTGGTGCCTATCTACCCATTACGAATGTGTGTTTCCGAGATTTCTAGTACCGAGGCGTGTGGGGTATGATTTTCCACTAAATTTTGGACCCTGAATCGATTGGAATGGGTCCAGGACCCGCCACACCCACTGTTTCCCCCATTTTCCCCATGTTGAAGAAATTAATCTTCATGCGCAGTAAGAATTTGGAGCGTTTTATTTTTTCAAAACTGTCTTGATGTCAAATTTCAAAAGGCGAATTGATACCTGAAACACGGTCTATCACACACTTACCCCGTCTCAGTTTACAACTTGAATTACATACGAAATAGGCTCCACACTTGCCCCATTCAGGCAGGATAAGTGTGTAGTAAGCACAAGAATCGTATAACTGTTCAGATAACCCTCAATCATGGATAACTCTCTCAAACCGGGTACAGGATACTCGTAGGAATTCAATCAAGAAAGAAACAAAAGTTTAGCTGTAAAAATGAATTCTTCCGAGTCTACCAAAGTTGAACTAGGCAAATTATACTCTGCACATCCCCGTGACAATTCGTTGAGCGCATCAAGACTTCATTTTGCGTTTTACAAGCTATCAGAGAAGAGTAAAAGATCACAAGAGGGTGAATATGAGCTCATCAAAATCCCTCTTTTCCGTTATAAACCATTTTTAGACCGACAAATCCTCAAATTAGGTTGGAAAATCCTCAATTCGCCTCGTAAAAGCTGTATGAATGTAGTGAAGGTTCGTATCAATAAGATCTGTGTCAACTCGTGCACGAAAATCGCCCAAACATCCACCAGTAGAACCATTAATATTGCCTTAAGCTACATTTTGCTACATTTATCGAGCGCAGAGGGAGAAGCAGTAGGCGATATAGACGTCGTGCGCGGAGGCTCTGGGAGGATTATGGGATCTGAAAGAGCCCATTCCAAGTGGAAAAAAAAGAGAAAAAGGATCGGAAGAAGAAAAAGAAACACACGGCCCACTTTCATTTCCTTCCTCGCGCTAAGTTAAAGTCTCGCAGTATAGTCTCATATTTACATGGAGTGCGCGGCGGGAAACGGCACCTTCCTAACTATACCGCCCGTATTGATGCCGGGGTGAAAGTGATAAATATTTCCGACGAGTTATTTCAGCTCCTCGACAAAGTTGGGAAGCATCATGCGCACTGGAGCGCTAGAGTTGGTCCTCTTTCGTGAGAAACTGGGAAATGCAGACGTTGTAGCTCCAGGCTCTTCTTTCTCTTTTCTCTCCCTTTTCCATAATGAAACGGAATTGTTCCTTTGTTCTATCTCCGAAATTTTTCTCTTTGTTTCGACGAATTTACAAAGGAAACGTGGACGAGTCAAAAGGAACCTTTTAACCCCGTCGTAACCGGTGAATTTTGAGAGACAACTCCACCCTCAGTCCGATCGCAACCACCACAAAGCGATAGTTATTGTGAATCATGAAAGAAGAAACAAAAGTACAAATTCTGCAGGAAAAAAAGTCCACTTAGAATACCAGCAACCAATTCTGGCTTGGTCTCTGACAGTGCGTTGTATTTTTCAACATACAGTAGAACTCCAATTATCGGAATAATCAAATATTCGGATAATCGGAGTTTCTTTTAAAAAAATTGCCATTAGAGAGAAAAAAGCTACGTTTTGATATTGCACTATTTTTTTATTGAATTAAATGTAAGAAACATGATGCTTTTTCACTTCAGAAATAAACACTTCATCATACCATTCGGTAAACAAAGCTGCAGTCATCCAGGCCATGGGTTGACTTTTGTAGGAGAGTGGAAGTTTTTCTACATTTTTAAATGCTCCTGGATTTTTTAAAAACGTTTTTCTTAACCCGCTTTCTTGTTTGTCCGCGAAATCTTTCAACTCAAATTTCGACCATTTATCGGCAATCTACAGTTCTGAAACTTTACATATAGATCAGAACCAGATGACAATGCAATATTATAATACTTTGATGATGATTTAAAGAGCTTCTTGAGTAATTTCAATAAAATAAAATTATTTAATGACAGGGGGGAATATCTGCATTGTTCATCGAGGTTCTTCAATAAAATTTTACGATTACAAATTTCTAACGAACAAAACTAAAAAGTAGAAAATAATAGTACAAGAATAAAAAAACTTTTATAAAAACAACGTTTTTCATATGCACTAAAAAGTAGAAAATAATTTTCCTATGAGCCTGGCAGAATTTCTGAATAAATTGGTCACATTATGGTAACAGACTTTATAACAATTTCCAATTCTTATAAAACGAAAAATCTGCAAATTCTTACACACGGGTTGGTTATTCCTCGAATGGGGGAAACAGTGGGTGTGGCGGGTCTCAGACCCATTCCAATCGATTCAGGGTCCAAAATTTAGTGGAATATGATACCCCACACGCCCAGGTACCAGAAATCCTGACACATACCAAATGGGTGGATACATACCCATTTTGACCCATAAATTCTTCCGGTGGGTGCCAATCGTTCTGGGACCCATTTTATTGGATTCAGCGTCCAAAATTTAGTGGAAAATGACACCCTACTCGCCTAGGTAGCAGAAATCCCGAAAACACATATTCAAGATGGGTGTATCTATGGGGCACTACGACACTAATTTACTAATATAATATTGAGAAAACGTAGGTAATTTAGAAGGCTATAATAATTGTATTAAATTGAATTGAATGGTACGAATAAAAAGCTCGGACAGTAAAAAGAATTGTAGGCAACTGCTCAAAATTGGTTGCTAAGTTTAACAGCTGGTTATAACAACAGGATATGACGATGTGTTTTGTTTGTCTATTCGGCTGAAGTCACCCACATGGGTAATAAATACCCAATTTGACCCATTACTTCTTCCAGTGGGTGCCAATTGTTCTGGGACCCATTTTATTGGATTCAGCGTCCAAAATTTAGTGGAAAATGACACCCCACTCGCCTAAATCACCCAAAATCTCGAAAATCCATTTTTCAAAAAACACATTTTGACCCCTACCCCCTCCAAATTTGGTCCGATTGGGCTGAAAAGTTTCGAGGACCCATCTCGGCTGGGAACAGACCCCTGACCCAAATTTCAGATTTTGGTTGGTTATTCCTTGAATAATCAACCTATGTTTTCATGATAATGGTCAACCTCTCCGATTCGGCTCAAAATTTTTTTCTGGACGTTTCATGATGTCCTGATCAAAAAAGGTCAATGTCCGTCCGCCGTCCGCCGTCCGCCGTCCGCCGTCCGCCGTCCGCCGTCCGCCGTCCGCCGTCCGCCGTCCATTGTCCACGCCGTTTTTAGTAGTAGAAAATGTTCAAAAAATCTGAAATTTGGGTCAGGGGTCTGTTCCCAGCCGAGATGGGTCCTCGAAACTTTTCAGCCCGATCGGACCAAATTTGGAGGGGGTAGGGGTCAAAATGTGTTTTTTGAAAAATGGATTTTCGAGATTTTGGGTGATTTAGGCGAGTGGGGTGTCATTTTCCACTAAATTTTGGATGCTGAATCCAATAAAATGGGTCCCAGAACAATTGGCACCCACTGGAAGAAGTAATGGGTCAAATTGGGTATTTATTACCCATGTGGGTGACTTCAGCCGAATAGACAAACAAAACACATCGTCATATCCTGTTGTTTATAACCAGCTGTTAAACTTAGCAACCAATTTTGAGCAGTTGCCTACAATTCTTTTTACTGTCCGAGCTTTTTATTCGTACCATTCAATTCAATTTAATACAATTATTATAGCCTTCTAAATTACCTACGTTTTCTCAATATTATTTATTAGTAAATTAGTGTCGTAGTGCCCCATAGATACACCCATCTTGAATAATGTGTTTTCGGGATTTCTGCTACCTAGGCGTGTGGGGTATCATTTTCCACTAAATTTTGGACGCTGAATTCAATGATGTGTGTCCCAGAACGATTGGCACCCACCGGAAGAAGTTATGGGTCAAAATGGGTATGTATCCACCCATTTTGTATGTGTCAGGATTTCTGGTGCCTAGGCGTGTGGGGTATCATATTCCACTAAATTTTGGACCCTGAATCGATTGGAATGGGTCTGAGACCCGCCACACCCACTGTTTCCCCCATTCGAGGAATAACCAACCCGTGTGTAAGAATTTGCAGATTTTTTAGAACATTTTCTACTACCAAAAACGGCGTGGACAATGGACGGCGTACGGCGGACGGCGTACGGCGTACGGCGGACGGCGGACGGACATTGACCTTTTTTGATCAGGACATCATGAAACGTCCAGAAAAAAATTTTGAGCCGAATCGGAGAGGTTGACCATTATCATGAAAACATAGGTTGATTATTCAAGGAATAACCAACCAAAACGTTGGGCGCATGTACTCAAACATCAAGATCTTTCTAATACGCTCACATTTCTATAAAATGAAATTTCTTTATATTAATTCAGTTGACATAATATTCAGTTAATACAGTTTCACGGAATTGAATTGTGAACATTAGAAATCATTTGATATAATCATATGCAATAATACGAATTAACGAATTCAAAATTTTTCATATAAATGAACATTAAAATCATGATTTCTACAATAATTCTTCAAATACATATTTGTTAAATAATTTTGCAGAAATAAAATTTTACTTTAAATGAATTAAATATATTCATAAGTTGCTATGAAAATGTTTCATTTACAATCACAATTAGTGATTTATAAATAATATAATCATATGTTCAATTATATTAATAATTATCATAGATAATTTGTAAAATTAATATATTGTCAGAAATAAACAGTAGTTTAGTTTACCTCATATAAATCTCATATTTATATGATTCTAAAATGAACATTCATAATAATAATACAAAATGCGCCCAACGTTTTTCGTTTTATAAGAATTGGAAATTGTTATAAAGTCTGTTACCATAATGTGACCAATTTATTCAGAAATTCTGCCAGGCTCATAGGAAAATTATTTTCTACTTTTTAGTGCATATGAAAAACGTTGTTTTTATAAAAGTTTTTTTATTCATGTACTATTTTGATTTTCCTATCAAACCTTATGTCCAGGGGCACTAGATTCCCATTTAGAAGCCAAAGTGGTTTTTGGTAATGCTTTCCAAACAAGGCCAGTTTCATCGGCATTATAAACAAACTCCGAATCATTGGATTCTGCTGCAGTTTTTACTTTTTCAATAAAATTTTCAGCAGCTGCAGAGTCTGCTGAAAGCTTCTCACCAGCCAAATCTAACTCGCGTACACCATGCCGGAATTTAAAGTTCCTTAGCCAGCCGTTACTAGCCTTAAAAGATGAATAACCAAGCTTTTCTGCTAAGATTTTGGCTTCTTCACAGAGGTTTGAACCTGAAATCGGATTTCCCATAGAACGTTGCTGCAAAAACCATTTAAACACGGCATCTTCCAAATTTTTGTTGGTTGCTGTCTTCATTGTTTTCCTGGAGGAACTTCCATCTTCATTTTCAAGCACCGAAACAAAGTTTAAAAGTGTTGACTTACTGTTTTTAATGTCACAAATTGTTGCTTGTCCAACACCATAAGTCTCAGACAACTTCTTACCCGTTACACCTTTATCGAGATGCTCTATAACATTTTCAGTTTGTCCGCTAACGATAGCTTCGCGGGGGGAAGAAAAATAGCGCACTTAGATTTTTTTTGGTCAAATTTTTTTCTGAGTGATTCGAATAATTGGCGTTTCGGATAGTCGGAGTTCGGATAATTGGAGTTCTACTGTCGCTCACACGGAAAGTTGTAAATTTTGAGTTTTCGAGAATTTTCGATAGCTTTTGAATCTTTTCCACAGAACGCTTAAAAGAGGTCTGCACACTCCAATAAACTGACCCAATTTTCAAAACAGTCATTCTGCCGCCTCTGTTTATAGTAATCCGACAATATTGACAACAATATGGTTCCTCAATAACGGCCAATTTCTTCAGAAAAGATCCCAATTTATTGTAGTTAACATTGTCAGAATGGCTTGAAATACCATAGAATTGGAAACTAAAATAATTGGCTTCTACTATGAATTGAATACCAATAATAAAGTAACGAACACTATTCATAGCACAAGAAGGTCAATTAAATGAAAAAATGAACTGATGTTATGATATTATTGGCTCAAAAAAAGATCGCATACGCTCAACATATTGTCGATTTTATTATTGTGAAACATTGAAAATTGTCTTTTCCACTTGGAAAATTTATAGAAAAACCTCGGACTAGGCGCATGGAGACTAATTTCTTCAACATGGGGAAAATAGGGGAATCAGTAAGTGTGGCGGGTTCTGGACCCATTCCAATCGATTCAGTGTCCAAAATTTAGTAGAAAATGATACCCCACACGCCTAGGTACCGGAAATATCAAAAACCCACATTTAAAATCGGTAGATGGATACCCATTTTGACCCATAACCTCCTCCAGTGGGCACCAATCGTCCCGGGACTCGTCTCGTTGGATTCAGCGTCCAAAATTTAGTCGAAAATACCCCACAAGCCTTGGTCGCCGAAAATCTCGAAAATGTATTCTTTGAAAAACACATTGGAGTTGATGATGGAATTCTAATCTGTTATCTCTGTTTGGGGATCCTTGCTATGCAATGACTGTCAATATTGTTTGTGTGAGATGGTTCTTCCACATTATCACCCGCAGTCATCCACTCTATAACCCGATTTTCTCAGAGGATTGGAAGAAAATCGATTAGTTTAGAAGCTCGAAATTGAAATGTTAATTGCTGGAAGGTTCTCACTTCTCACGTTGGACACTTCGTTCCTTTGTTTTTGTTTGGTAGGCTGATTTCTATGGCGTTGTATTTGTACAAATAGAGTATTCAAGCGATTCTTTTTGGTTTTGGAAACATGTAAGTGATGACAGGAGGTTACTGCCACTGCATTTTTGGGGACAATATACGAGGAAGGTGACAGATTTTTTACCTTATTTATTCTCAATTTCATTGTTTTGGTTGGTTATTCCTTGAATACCTTGAATTTGGATTTCATGCAAAATGGCAATCACCCGATTCGGCCCAAAATTTGTTTCTGGGCGTTTCAAAGTGTCTACATCAAAATTCGCAAATGTCCGTCCACCGTACGTCGACTATGGTACTAGAAAATTTTCTAAAAATCTGAAATTTTGGTCAGGGACCCGTTTCTGGCTCTAGTTGGTACTCAAATCTTTTCAACCCGATCAGACCAAATTCGGGTAGGGTAGGGGTCAAAATGTATATTTATTACGCATTTTGAATATGTGTTTTCGAGATTTCTGGTACCTAGGCGTGTGGGTATCGTTTTCCTCTGATTTTTGGACGCTGAATCGATTGGAGTGAGTCCTCATGCTCCTGATCCGAGGAATAACCATCCACTATGTAAGAATTTGCAGCGTTTTTTACTGACTTAATTTGGTTATCGAGCAAGGGGACAGGAGACCTGCCCAGGTAACCTGTACTTATCTTTATATTTTTGTAGGGAGGGGGTGGGGGTGGGTTGCAGTACCTTTAATTCCAGGGCCACGCTACGCCAACCTTAGACTGGAGTGATTGATATTTTCGGCTTGTCACTCTCACTACTTTTTGGTACCTGACCCAAAATATCAGATTCATACAAAACAATCCTCTAATTTCCAGAATAATGAGATTTTTGCGATGGTAAAATCTTAAAATTGTATTTAGAATTGGGGGCAATTCCTACCCCCGAAATAAAAAAATCGTTGAATTTGAAGGTAAAACGCCTCAACTCGGTTCAAAAACATCTAAAACTTGTTGATATCGGGTATTTTTGGTGGTGAAACGGCTTAATTCAGCGAAGATTGGAATAACTCCTTGAAATGTTAACTCAGCTGATTTGGAGATGAGTTCTTTTTCCACTCAGATGACTTATCAATGACGTGATAAGTACGAATATCACCCTCTCGTTTTTGAAGGCAAACAACCTTCGTGCTTCAACTTCAAAAACATGGCCGAAAATACGATTCGATCTTATTTCCCCACCTTATATAGTTTTTGATTTCAAAGTCAATTGTTTTTCAATGTTTCTTCTCGGTAATTTTGATTTGAAGGGAACTTTGACCTGATTTCTATAGAAAAGTAGAAAAGTCGATTTCTGAAATACGTGGTTTTCTGAGGTGAGGCGTTTTTGCATCACGATGCAGCATTTTGCAGCACCTGTGGAGCATTTAGATGATGCAAATAGGTCCTTCTTCAAAAAACCACATTTCTCAAGCATTTTTTACGCGATGTACATACTCAGGAGACCTCAAATACGAGTGGTAAATGCCAAGAGCCTTCGATAGTTTTTCGATAATTTGCAGGTTCATTCAAATTGCTCTTGTTGGTATGATAAAATCCAAATCAGCGCGCTTTTTGATTGTTCTTTATGAATTTAATAGCCCACAAAACAGCTACCCACACAACCACATTCAGCAACTGTCAATTTTTCGTTCAAGTTCACGTTTGTTTTGGAGCTACGGCGATTTGATCAGAAAATCGAATCGATTTGTTGCTATTCGCCGAAGCAGGAATTTACCGAGCGATATAGCGGTTTGGAGAGTTTACTTCGGACATCCCTACTAACCTTTTCCACTTCGTTCGGTTTGCGGTTTACTCAACCCTGTTCCGTGGTTTTCACGACCCGAAGCAGTGAGGAAGTTCGAATTGGGTATTTGCTTCAGTCAGAACAAGACTGAATGTTTGTTGCTATTACGATTTATCGATCCAACAACATTTACTGTGTAGAAAAAAATTAATTATTTGTACTTTTATGCAAAAAAAATTTTTTTTATAAATTTTCCAAGACTTGTCGTTTTAATGTCAATAATGATTCTAAACCAGCTCCCACACACGGACTGCATACTTTTAGCATGACAAAATACATTGTTGTTTGTTGTGTTCATCAGATGCCCACCTACAAGTTGCCTACATGTAGATGACGCATCATGACGCACCATGTACGAGCGTCTCGAGATTCTGAGTTTAGTTGAAATTATTCGAAAGAGCTGAAATATTTCTTTAATTGGATCGAAAAAAAATTTATGTTCCTAGCCAATTGTTCTACATGGAATGTTTTTGTTCATAATTTGCATTAAGTATACGTTTTGCTTTCCATGTTGTTGCAAGTTTGTGTTTTGCGTAATTATAAAATGTATTTATGTTGTGCAAAATTAGCATGGTTTGATTTTGGTATTGTTAATCGTAAAAAATGACGTACTCTTACTGTTGTAATTGTGTATAACTGCTGTTTAGATCATCCGAGTGGGCCCTAATTTTTGATTAAAATAAAGTCGAATAATCTAATTTTTACTCACCAGATTTCATGGGACGGTGTAGAACATTTTGGAGGATAATCGTGAAACCACAACCACACTGAACTCACGAAATCACACTGAGCACACTGAGGACCCGTATACAACTGGTGAACCCGACGGACGAAAATTCGGCACTCGGGAGCCCAAGTAGGCCAGCTCTCTGCCGGGGGCGGTCTGTCGAGGGGTTGGAAGCTCCACCGTATGACGGCACCAGGGGGGTGAGAAGGGTGCGGAAGGGACGTTTCACCCGCGACGGCGACCAGGGGGTGAAACGGGGGTGAAACCGCGAGAGCGACGGCGCAAGTCCCCGCCCGCCCGCAGTTCTCCGGCCCCGCACTTCGACTCGCGAGTGGAGAACGGGGGAGGAGGTAAAAATCGACCCGCTCCGCACTAAATAGCCCCCCCCCTCTCTCCCCCCCCCCGCCTTCTTCCCCCTTTCTTACAGACCTCGCGGTGGAGCTCGGCGGAACGGAGGCCTTGGAAGACGTCGTCTTCCGATTTCATCGTCAATCGCCCCCCTTAATCCCGAGTCGAGCGACAAATCTTCCTTCCAATCACGTCTCCGCTCACCCCGTAAATCCGCCGATCAGTGCCACCCCCTCCACCTCTACTACTACTTGGAATCATTTCCGTTTTATCGCTGGCAATTATTCAAATTACCCTGAAACAATTAAACGAATTCAACATGTGCTTTCCACTTTAAACGAACATGTTTCGTCCATGCACAAATACTCCAACAGTAAGACCCCTCTTGAGAACCAATTTAACCGGTAAACCCGAAGTTTCCCTTTGGAAAAAATGATTTTTTGTTCAAAAATAATTAACCAGTTTGTATTCCATCAGATATCTCGTATAAACAAGCTCATTCTATCCTATTTTTCAAACTCTACATCACTTCATAATCCACAGGCTGCATCAAGCTGGTATCGTTGACAGGCTAAAACATCAACTTTTTGGCAGATAATTTTAATTTTGGTTGGTTATTCCTTGAATAATCAACCTATGTAATACCACAAGTACTCTCCGATAGGTGCCAAAATTTGACAGTATTCGTTTCATGATGTCTTGATCGAAAAAACATTGCGAATTCTTCCGAATGATGGAAGAATAAGGAATGGTTGGATATTCCTTGGAGCAAAAGTAGGGGGGAAAACAATGAATGTCCCGGATTCATTCCAACAATTTTGGAAAATATACCGCCACGAGCCTAGATACCCCGAAATCTCGAAAACCCACGTTTGGTAGGTAGGTGAGATACCTATGTTGTAACATGCGGTAACATGGCGACTACTTATTAACCCGTAAGTAACAGACAAGGGAAGACGACGGTACGAGATAACCTGGCCGGGAACGGAGCATAGAGAAGGGATGCGGCGCTCACGAAACATAAAGAAGGGATTCGTTATCCGTCAAATCATCAATATTTACTAAAATGTCAAAAATCCAGTGGAAAATGATACTCCCCCCTCTTAGTTGCCAAGATATCCTAAAAATCAAGTTTCAAATTTCAGACCTTGAAAAAAATTCACGAAAACCCACGTTTATAACAGGTACGTTTCTTACCCATTTTGATCCATACCCACCTCTAGAGGGCACTGATCGATCCAGGACCCATCTCATTGAATCCAACACCCAAATCGTAGTGGATAACAATACTCCACATGTCGTCATAACGTCTCAAATCGATTGTGATGGGTCCTGGACTGAATGCTACATACCTGAAGAGATTAGTGTATTATTTTCATTAGTTTGGTAATCATGATGTACCCAATTATACATCAAACAGAGAGAAAATGTTTGGTAGATCTGTGAAGAATAATTTTGTATCAAGTTCATCTGCCTTAGCTAACTTATCACTACAAATTTGACTGCAGAACCCAAACAGTTTTGAGTATCCTAAACCAGAAACCAGGTTCTGTTAAAATTTGTTAGATTTCTGAGTTATTCCAAATCTGTTTTAGTACTTCAGCCAATAAAGTTGGTCAAACACTTGGTCAATATGTAACCCGTCGTTTTCACTTAACGGGCTAGGGATCCAAAAATAGACCCAGGCGAGTATATAGTGGAAATTAAAGACTTTCACTTACCGTCCGGAATGTCTGCAATGGTCGGTCATGGACGCCAAGTACACCTGAAGAGTATTCTAGGTTGTCCAAATATGTATACCAGAATTTACCAAGCTCTGAGGAATGGGGTTTCGTGATTGAAAAGACAAGGATTCAATATTGACTTATAATGAACGCAATTGACAGAAATATAAAATACGGAATGTCTCGGCCGAGAAGGATATTGACTATTACGTAACCTAATTATCGAGTAGGCAAAAGTGAAGGGCTGAGGGCCAAATGAATTTACGGGGTAGCTGAAGGCTCAAGGATGTTGGATTGAATAACGGTAAAAGTGAAAGTGATTTGTTAAGTGTCCTCCCCTAATCCCTTTCTCTTTTCCTAATGTACGACAGACAAAAATGCAAAATAATACGGGTACAATCTACAACTATATGATCAGCTTTCTGGTGACTAAATGTCAGGGCTTGGGCCAGATTTAGAGAGTTACGACTTTCGCGTTGCGAGGGTACGAGACAGAGGTATTTTGCCACTTACGTGTACCAACTTCTTAGGGTGGAGACCACAGGGTGATGTTCTCTTCACGAGATAGAGGTATTTCGCCACTTACGTGTACCAACTCCTTAGGATGGAGACAACAGGGTGATGTTCTCTTCGCTGCTCGGCTTCGGTCAGGGGAACGCCGTCCAGGCTGGAGGAGGCGAGGCTCTTTCCGACGGAGGTCCGACGACTGGCGGTGCGTGGGGAACCTGGACTATTGGCCGTCGATCGGGCGCGAACGAATCAACACTCGGGTCCAACGGGGGATTTTCAGTTCGTATAAGGGCCCACTGTTACGGGAGAGGAATTGGCTGATCTCCCAATTCCCGAGTTCTCACCCTGAAGGAACCACGATACACTTGTTCCCTCAGGTCACGTTCACAACACTGGCTTCACAAGGGGTTGATTTGCTTTGCGTCGGTTGTTTCGCTTCGAAACAGGTTGTTCCGCTTCGGTGTTTCGCTTCGGTTGTTCCGCTCCGGTTGCTCCGCCCCCGTTGTTCCGCCTCGCCCCTGCCTTGCCTCGTCCTCTCGAGATTATGGCGAGCAGGGGGGGCACAACCTTCTTCCACTTGAGTTTGTACACGACTGACTCCAAAGCCTTTCCCCAGTCCGCTCGTCAAGTCGCCTTCCCCTCCTCCTACTCCCTGGGTGTCTCTCGCCACCCGTCGCCCGACCAATCCGATGAGGACACGCCTTTCGCCCAGCTGGGTCAGGCGCTTGGAGGGGAGAGGGCTCGATCCGTACCCCGCCGCCGAAGTTTCTTGACGGGGCGCTTGGACTCTGCCGCCCCGTTACAAATATACAAAACCTTCCAAGCTCTGTGGGTTGAGCTCATGATCATTATTGGTTAAAAGGGTCCATTTTGATCCATGGATAAATCATATGTCTAATAAAAGCTCGATTTCCTTTGTTCATATTCCTATGAGACTATCAGATACCTATCAGAAGACAAATTTACCTTCTTACTGGAGAAGATGATCATCCTCAGGCTGGCACAACAGAACAAATAAGGCACACTTTCACTTGAACATATTTGGGCACTGATCCAGGACGACCCTAGAACCCATGTTCTCATGGTTTGTACCCAAACTGCACTAAAAGCCGGATCGCGAAAAAACACAGGAAAGTGAGGGAAAACAAGAGATAACTTGGACCGCCAAGGACATGACCAAACCACAGGGGCAGTGGAATGTGGAAGAAAACTGAACCCAAGTTCATAAATGCTGTACCTGCACCCTCATCTTGGGTTGTGGAGGGGCCACTTTCACACAGAAGTATCAGTTCTCAGAATGACCTGTACTTTGAGGAGAGGTTGACAGGTTGAAGACCTAATATCACCAGTCCTTCTTGGAACTAGTCATCAAAACTCCTTGTCCCCTCAAGTTTCACACGGGGAGCTCCTATATATGGGAGCGTATTTCGCTCCTACTACCGCGCCTTTCACATGGCTCTCACTCCTACCTACCACCCTACACAGGAAGCCCCAAGGCCGGGTACACACATTGAGGATTCCGGAGAGGATTCCTCGTTGATAGATTCCTCTCCGGCCGACGGACCGTGTGGACGGGTCGAGGCCTTCAGTTGAGGCGGACCGAACAGGCCGCCAGGCCTTTCCAATTTTTGGAAAGGCCACCTGAGGCCGGGGTTCCGGTTCCCGGAATTGAACCCCTTCCTTCACGTGTGGATGAGGTGATCGGTTGTCACAGTGGTCGTTCCTCGTTAATTTTTTTCCTGGAAAGGCCTCTCGCGTGCCGAAACCTCTGGCCGAAGCCTCCTGGTTTTCCCGTACGTGTGGATGCTCCATCCGGCTCCGGCCGCCTCAGAGGTTTTCCTCAGAGGAATCCCTCTTTGGAATCCTCTCCGGAATCCTCAACGTGTGTACCCGGCCTAAGCTCAGTCGTAGAATGGATCGCACGCTCATAGTTTTGCACGTTTGAGCAATAATGAATTGAGTTCCAATAATTCGATTTCCTTACTTTTTTTTCAATTCAATTTAAAAAATACAAATTAAATTTAAAAAAAAAATACTTTCAAGTATTGTAGGAACGTTTGATATGTTACATTTTGCATTAGAATCAGATGACTCATTTATTTCCTTTGTTCATGGTTGCAAGCGGGGGAGGAGACTATGGCCTAAGAGCCATGTAAAAATATCGCGGTAAATTGCATTGACTGAATGCATCCGTCTCCCTCTCCGAACAGGCAACATACAGTGAGTGCTGTTACGATCCCCGCGTCCAATAAACGGGAATTTTGGCGCGGTTATGGCACTGCTCGCCCTCTTTTCCCTCGTCATTTGTCAACTGGGGAAGAGAGCGAGAGCCTTTTTCGCTCCTCTTGTGGAAGCCCCGACTCTTCCTTTTGCATTTCGAAGAGGAGCCGTGGCCCCCCGACTCGAGGTGCAAGAGCCGTCAAGGCTCCCGCTCCTCATCTGGAAGCTACATTGGACTCAATGCATTCTGGTGATGAGAGCCGTCCTCTCTCTCGGGAGCGAGAGCCAAGCTCCCCGTGTGAAACGGGCCTTAGGGAGCCAGGAACATTGAAAACCCCTGCTCACTTCACTGGGTATTTTTCGCGACATATTTACAATACAATACAAGAGTATTTTCAAGACAACATATTATTTCTCATTATTGGTAACCTTCCTGGGATTTTATGTTATTTCTCCTATTTTCCCTTCCTTTTTGGTTGGTTATTCCTTGAATAATCAACCTATGTTTTCATGATAATGGTCAACCTCTCCGATTCGGCTCAAAATTTTTTTCTGGACGTTTCATGATGTCCTGATCAAAAAAGGTCAATGTCCGTCCGCCGTCCGCCGTCCGCCGTCCGCCGTACGCCGTACGCCGTCCGCCGTCCATTGTCCACGCCGTTTTTGGTAGTAGAAAATGTTCTAAAAATCTGAAATTTGGGTCAGGGGTCTGTTCCCAGCCGAGATGAGTCCTCGAAACTTTTCAGCCCGATCGGACCAAATTTGGAGGGGGTAGGGGTCAAAATGTGTTTTTTGAAAAATGGATTTTCGAGATTTTGGGTGATTTAGGCGAGTGGGGTGTCATTTTCCACTAAATTTTGGACGCTGAATCCAATAAAATGGGTCTCTGAACAATTGGCCCCCACTGGAAGAAGTAATGGGTCAAATTGGGTATTTATTACCCATGTGGGTGACTTCAGCCGAATAGACAAACAAAACACATCGTCATATCCTGTTGTTTATAACCAGCTGTTAAACTTAGCAACCAATTTTGAGCAGTTGCCTACAATTCTTTTTACTGTCCGAGCTTTTTATCCGTACCATTCAATTCAATTTAATACAATTATTATAGCCTTCTAAATTACCTACGTTTTCTCAATATTATATTAGTAAATTAGTGTCGTAGTGCCCCATAGATACACCCATCTTGAATATGTGTTTTCGGGATTTCTGCTACCTAGGCGTGTGGGGTATCATTTTCCACTAAATTTTGGACGCTGAATTCAATGATGTGTGTCCCAGAACGATTGGCACCCACCGGAAGAAGTTATGGGTCAAAATGGGTATGTATCCACCCATTTGGTATGTGTCAGGATTTCTGGTACCTGGGCGTGTGGGGTATCATATTCCACTAAATTTTGGACCCTGAATCGATTGGAATGGGTCTGAGACCCGCCACACCCACTGTTTCCCCCATTCGAGGAATAACCAACCCGTGTGTAAGAATTTGCAGATTTTTAGTTGTAGTCCCTCAAGATTAGTTGCAAGACTGCACAGAAGTTTATCGGTAAAATCAAAAAACATGATTCTCTTGCCGCATTTTTAAAATCAATCAATGGCATCAATAAATCCTTCCTCTACCCCATTGTTTAAAACCTTAATTACATCCTCTCTCAATACTAATGACTTAGTTAAGGGGAAAATTATTTCGGAAATGTTGAATTTTAATACGGACAAGTATAGATGTTGAGTTATGAATGAAAGACCAGAAATATGGGAATGCTGTAGAGCTGAGTGTTATGGCCCAAAATGAACTTGGAACAAATATATGATTGTATTTTTAAAAAAAGCGTGTTTCGTTTTAATTCAATTTAATTCGATGTCCAATCTACTGGATGGTAGGCATTGGGTCCAAGTCATGGGCATTCTTCTACTTCTTCCATCAATGAGGAATCTCTTGAAGGGCGGCTTTTGCTCCTTCACAATGAACTCTGAACCGTTACAGTTTTTTATTTTCTTGCCAATTTGAACAAAATTTTTCTCGATAAGCTGGAGCGCGTGTGAAAATGTTCCGTTTTGGAAGCTTTAATAGGGACGGCACAATCTTTCGAAAAATGGATAGAGCTTTTCGAGCTTTTTGGCGATCTAGGCGTTAAAACGGCCATCTATCTACCTATTTCGACAATTCTGGTAACTAGGCGTGCGTCTATCACTATCCTTTTAGAGTTTCTGGTGCTTCCAACTGGTATTTGTTCATCACAACACATCATAAAGGAACAAAAAAATAAGACACGAGATAAACATGCTAATATCAGTAACAGCGTGAGTTAGACCATTGACGTTTCACAGAAATGCTTGCCTTAACTCGAAATTCTCTCGACTATGGTTGATTTATTACTTATTGTGGGATTTTAGTGGAAAATAGTGTGTTTGGAGTGTCCCAGACTCATTCCAGTCGAATCAGCGTCCAAAATTTAGTGGAAAATGATACCCCACGATCGTCCAAAATTTCCAAAATCCATTTTTTGAAATACACATTTTGACCACCTCTGTAAATTTGGTCCAATCGGGCTGATAAGTCTGCCATATAAGCCGTTTTTGGTAACTGATAATTTTCTAAAATTTTAAAATTTCGGTCAAAGACCTCTTTTCTGCTTTAGTTGGTCCTCAAAACTTGTGTGTCTTCAAAATGTGCGTTTTTAAAAATGGATTTTTGAGTTTTTCGGTGAGCTAGGCGTGTGGGGTATCATTTTCCGCTAAATTTTAGACGCTGAATCGATTAAAATGAGTCCCCATGCTCCTGGCCCGTACTAATAACATTAACAGTTAACATTAACATTTTTCCATCAGTAAAAAAAATGTGTATTGGCTCTTAGAGTTCCGAATGTCTCTGCTCAGCGATTCTTCAATGACGTACGACGATTGAGACATTCATCTTCTTAGCCGTTGTTTTCTACTTCCAAAGTAAATTTATTCTCATTCGTTTTTTGATCATCCTTCGTGCTTTTTCCGTCCTCACGGACCGATCACTGTTTGTCAAACACAAACGTTTGATTTATTCCCGAGGATTTCAACGATTAGAACATTTCGGAATTTTGATTTTACGCTTTCTGAAGGGCATTACAATGGAAAAGTGTACTTAACAACTTTGTTCGCGCTCCATCTCATCAATATAAATCTCAAACAATCGTGTTTTGTTTGCTCAACACCCCAGATAAATACACTCTCAGGGTTTTTTGGTGAGAGCGGTTGTTGCTTCGGTTCACGTCTTGAGGAAGAATTAAAATAAATTACAATACCACTTCCAATTTTAAATTACGGAACTTTCAAAAGTATAGGGTAGGACTTTCAGATTTCCCTAAGCTAATTAGACTTGCACCCTACCGAGCCATTCCTCTCCAGCCGTCCTAAAGTTTCTACACTCAGAACTTGTTCTTCTGAAAAATAATCTGAATGAATTCGGCTCTAAACTCTTTCAGGTAATTGTTATGGCGCCCTAATTTTTCGTGTTGTTAAATCAGTTTTAACAACCTCTTTTCACCTGCGATAACATATAGGATTCTAATATTATGATGCACTTGACACATTACTACGATAGTTACCTATTCCATTGCAGTTCTCGTTTTATATCACAGAAGAATATATGGAGGATACAAAAACTTTGAAGATAAAAACAATGAAACCAAGGAAAAAATGAATCTTTTATGTTGAAACTGTATAATGCCCTGTATCAGCGTTGAGTGTCATGCTGACTTGAACATCAACAGATTTCATTCCCCTGATCCAATTCCACATAAACGTACTAAAAAGTACCTAATAAGAGTCAGAAGGAAGGAAACACCCATTGCCAGAGTTGGGTGTAACATCATTATTTTCTTCCGACCTGAAGTTAGTGTATAATTAAGAAATACTCTTAGAGTGGTTGCTCAAACTCGAAAATTATAATCAAAATCAATCAGATTCAAATAGGATGTAAAGCTTTTCCGAGTCGAGCAAAGAATTTTCCAAGTCGAATTAAGATTTTTCCAAACCAATTTGAGAATTGGCCTTATACGAGTAAAAGCCTTCACAATAATAAAGAGAGAGGGAGTTTTTCAAACTATAATTCTTCAAATAGTTTTTTTGACAATTCAAGACTTTTATTAGAAATAAAATTACTGAAACAAAATGGAAAAATATCGTTTTTTAAAAAATTAATATTGATATCAAAAGGAAAACGCTGCAAATTCATTCACAGGGGTTGGTTATTCCTCGAACCAGCACCATGGAGACTAATTTAAACCTCGGACCAGGCGCATGGAAATTCATTTCTTCAACATGGGGAAAATGGGGAAACCAGTAGGTGTGGCGGGTCCCGGACCCATTCCAATCAATTCAGGGTCCACAATTTAGTGGAAAATGATACCCCACACGCCTAGGTGCCAGAAATCTCGAATACACGCATTCTAAATGGGTGGGTACGTACCCATTTTGACCCATAACCTCAACCAGTGGCCGCCAATCGTTCTAGAACCCGTTCCATTGAATTCAGCGTGCTGAATTTAGTGGAAAATAATACCCCACACTCCTAGATCGCCGTAAATCTTGAAAACACATTTTTCGAAATACACATTTTGACCCCCTACATAAGTTGATTGTTCAAGCGGAGGTAACTTACGATAGCCTATTTCCACCAAAAGTGATTAGTAGATACAAGAATAAGGAGCAAGCGGTAAATTCAGAAGTGAGTGGACGTACCTATTACTGATTAGAATGAGCAAAAATT
Organism: Cyrtorhinus lividipennis; assembly: GCA_019603395.1. Classification (NCBI taxonomy): domain Eukaryota; kingdom Metazoa; phylum Arthropoda; class Insecta; order Hemiptera; family Miridae; genus Cyrtorhinus; species Cyrtorhinus lividipennis. The sequence continues at coordinate 3,954,702 of CM033999.1, read as the reverse complement.
AATACTTATTTAGGCATGAGACGTTGAGAGATATTAAATTTACAATACAGTGTACAATAAAATGTATATTGGAATTTACAATAGTATTAACACTACCGGTTGTTATAAATTTATTCAATATAAATATATAAATAAATTAAATTGCGTACCTCAACCCTGTACCCTACCCTTAACCACTATCACTGACAGAATCCCTGCCAAGCTAAAAGAGAACAAGAAGTACACCAGTGGTTCCACCAAGTTCCACACAACCACCACCACCATTAGAAAACAATCATAAGAATCCAAAGGCTAGAGAACACGCGGTTAAATAATTTTTAATGCCAGTTTTGAGCGGTTGACTGTGCTAGTGCAGCGGTATGGAGCGCATTCTAGTGGCAGGACTTGGTTTCGTATAATTTTTCGATGGTTTACTTCATTTTGTTATGTTTAAGTTGGTTACACGTACTTCGTTTCCGTCAATAAAGGTTTTATTTTAATTTATTGTAAATTCTTCTAATAACCAATCCAGAAGAACCCTACAAGTTTGAGAGCCCAAGAGGTATCAAAAGCTAGATTTCTGTAATCGGCAGTCGCCGCTGTAATGCACTAGTATTGAAACAATTTACATCATATCACCATTCTGAGGATCCAAATTGCGAATATGTCAGTCTGTACAACATGACGCAATGCCTACAGGAACAGGTCAGTTTACAGAAAATCTGGACATAAGACAACAAAAGAATCTGACCTTTTGGCAGCAACATATGCATAGTTATGGTGGACCACCACAAGAGCGCTGCAAACCATGGGGGGAGTTTTTAACATTGACTGATAATACATTGTCCAAGTGTAGAGTATATGTTTACAGGAAGTAGAGTCATGATATTTTGTTTAATTTTTTGCTGTTGTAATTTTAGGTATACATAGATAGTGTGTACTACCAAGGTGAATTGTAACAATTGATGAAATTGGACGCTCCTTATACATTCTTTTTTTGTCTGTGACTAGCCTGGCATACTGGTAAATTTAAGTAGAGTTTTATTAGCCCAACACCCTTGTTAATCATCAATATTTATCAGAAGATCTTCCCATCTATGAGGGACTTGTTGCCAAACCCTCATACGACCTATGTCACCATAACGACGACTTCTGCGTCATTTTAAAGTGCACGCGTCCCCTAATTGGCCTTAATTAATGCGAAAAAAAGTTAAAGAACAAGTTTAAAAAAGCGACTTGGAAAAACAAAGACAAAACGCAGATGAGGGTGAGAAGATGGCGCCTGAGGATATGAAGAGGGCGAGAGGGGCGCACTCAGGAATAATTAATCCCAGACAACCCCCTTCGCGAAAGTGGCAACGGCTGAGAAGAGAGAGAGAAGCGGGATTTCGGGAGAGGGGGGAAAATCTTTTATTCACGCATCGGACTGGAGGAAGTAATCTTGGTCCGAGTGCATTTTGCATGACGAGGGCGTGAGAACGGGACTCGGCTAGGTAGGATCTGAGCGCAAGTGAAGACGCGAGTGTAATCCCTATGAGACTGAGGTTTTTGCTCATCTGCAGAATGAACAGCAGTAATTATTACTCTAGACAGTTGGCTTCTTTTGAAAAAGTATCAATCAACACTCGTGAATCACTAATTCAACACTACCTTTACAGTAAAATAGTGCGTTTTGACATTTTATGTCTTCTTGGGGAAAATGAGAAAATTAGGAAACAAACATTTCCGTTCTTCACAAAATTTGTTTTTGCTATAGGTACGATAGAACACTGTAAAAACGCTACAAATTCTAATACGAGGGTTGGTTATTCCACGGATCAGGAGCATAAAGACTCATACCAATCGATTTAGCATCCAAAAATAAATAGTCTCACACACGGGTTGGTTATTCCTCGAACCTGACGCATGGAGATTCATTTCTTCAACATGGGGAAAATGGGGGAAACAGTGGGTGTAGCGAGTCCATTCCAATCGATCCAGGGTCCAAAATTTAGTGGAAAATGGTACCCCACACGCCTAGGTACCAGAAATCCCGAAAACAAATTCAAAATGGTTAATAGATACCCACTTTGACCAATAACCTCTTCCAGTGGTTACCTAGGCGTATGGATTATCATTTTCCACTAAATTTTGGACCCAGAATCGATTGGAATGGGTCCGGGACCCGCCACACCCACTGTTTCCCTTTTCCCCATGTTGAAGAAATTAGTCTCCATGCGCCTGGTCCGTGGAATAACTAACCCATGTGATTAGATTAGATTAGATTAATTACACGGGGGTAGAGGGGACGTCCATCATCGTGCCCGTCCCTCGCACTTAGACCTAGTGGCCCATTGTGCTAACCCCTGGAGCTCATCTTGGCCGAAGCTCCGTGTTCCCGACTAGGTCCAGCAGAGCTCCGACCAGGTTCTCCTGGTTTAGGAAGTCCCCTCGGTCCAAAGTACCGAAGGTTCAGAAACGCCTGTGTTCCAGGGCAGGACAATTTAATCTCTTGGACCCATCCGTGTACCATACCAGATCCCCTGGCAGCACCCCCGGGGGTCCCTAGGTCCAGGCTCCTCTCCCTGGGATGACCACATTGAATCTCCTTCCAGTTAGAGGTTTCCTCTTGACAGAGTCAGAGGGCATGTGCACTAAAGGGCACTCCCTCACCCTGTCCAGAACCGTCGCGTGCCCCTTCCCCTTGGAGGGGCGCCAGTCTCGGTAACATTGGAGGCGGTATGCCGTCCCATTCGCCACCGAGGTCCCCCAGATGTCCAGTGGGGGGAGATCGAGAAGTGTCTCCATCCCAGCTGTAGGTGCTGTCCCAATGGCCCCAGTAATTGCCAAACAGGCCATCCTTTGGATGGTTTCCAGGGCCTTGGTTGCAGTCACCTGCTCCGTTTTATTCCACCAGACAACAGCGCCATGTGTGATCCCAGGGCGAACTATTGTCGTGTGTAACCAGGAAACTATTTTGGGGGTCAGCCCCCACGTTTACCCACATGCCCTTCGCACAAGTACGAACGTCTTCTTTGCTTTCTCGCATGTCTTCTTAAGGTGGGTGTTCCAGGTTAGCTTGGAGTCCAGCGTTACCCCCAAGTACTTGACCACCCTCACTGTCTCCAGGTCCTCCCCGAAGAGTGTGACTTTCCAGAAATTGTCTGGAATTCTCCTCCTGGTGAAGGGTATTAGGGTGGTCTTTGAGGGGTTCACACTGAGTCCCTCCTCTCTGCACCACCCTTCTACCACCCCCATGGCCGTCTGCATGAGGTCTCTGATGGTATCCTGAAACTTGCACGACACAACGAGAACAAAGTCGTCTGCGTAGGCCTGGCACCAGAATCCATTGTCCTCCAGTCGTCTCAGGAGACCATCCGCAACCATGTTCCACAGGAGGGGGGATAGTACCCCCCTGAGGACACCCCCTAGTTTTTCGCACCAACCCGTGTGTAAGAATTTTTTCTTTTTTAATCTGAAAAATGTAAGCAAAATAACCGTTGATCTTCCAAGGGCAGGTTCAGAGCTTGATCGCTGAGCCCACATAAGTAACAACATGGAAATGATTCAGATGAATCATCCGGGAAAATCCTATGTGCCTCTCATCGACGGACTGTACTGAATCGGACTATACCAGTATTCCAATCCTGACTTGGGTGAAGCGGTAAAGTCACCAGTTTATACCGGTTTGTTTGAACGCGCCCGTCGTTAACATTCAATGAATTCAATAGCGATCCAACATGACGATATTGGGCTTTTTGTGACTGTGAGCCAACTGACCCAACCGCATTTACACGGAGGAAATAACGTCAACAACACGGGCTATGAAACAGGCTATGTAACGCTCTCAATAGCACTCTGCAACATCGGAAAATCTAATCGGAAAAACGAACGCGGCAAATTGTACGTGTCAGACCCCTCAGTTGTGCCTACATTAACAAATCGTATTTTTTTATTATCACGGTAGCTGTTTTCCTTTACAACTTTTACTAGCTGTTCCTTGACCCGTGCATTTGCGATAGGTGACTAGATTGGATTTGGCTTGCCCTTGCTGATACATACATTGTGAAAAGTGGAGGTATACCTAACCCACTGAAACATTCACGAGGAAGAAAGGAAAACCTGGTAATGAAAAGGAAGAAAAGGTGAAGTTCCTTTTGCCATAAATTTCCCATAGTTGTTGCGGTTGAAAAATTAAAATGTTCTTCGGAAATGAATTTTTGGAGAAGATTACATCGAGCTGACAACATTCCAGGAAGGTAGATTCAGGGGTATCGCCCCTACCCGTGGGACCCTCAACGAAAAGAATAAATAAGGTAAACACAAATAATAAAAATTTGAAAAGTTGAATTTAGGCGCAATCTAGATTCGATTAATAACCAATTTCATTGATTCTTTGTGTCAGGTTCAAATCAGAGATTAATCATACTAATGAGCTAATCAAATGATTTTCAGAATCAAATATCTGGTATCCGAGTGATCTTATTAATAAAATGACCATTCGAGTGTAAATACAATCATATAGTGCAACGATCCAGCCTAAATGGACATTGCTACTTGCAACTTCTGCCGCTCTGCCATCTTGATTTGAATTACTTGCTGACTTTTCCTGGTTTAAGGACTTTTATTTCTCACATTTTTAATATAATCACTAAAAAACACCCTCAAGTACCGTTATAGTTCAGTCACATCTACCGATACCGGAAGCTTCTAGACTATTCAGAAATCGATAATCCCATCTAAAGGATACTAGCGACCTTAAGCCATGAGTGCATCACTAACTCGCGAATGCTGAAAATTGAGTTTCCTTAATTTAATAATTTCCTCAATCTGGCCCGCGATAGATTTACAAAACGAAATTGCACTGTTTGCAAGTCAAAGCAAGGTTCCTCTCATTCCTGGAGTCCAAATACCTAGCGTTAGAATCATCCAGGAGAGCGCTTTTTGAATACCAGAGTCCTCTAATAAGAATAAAAAAGGATTCAAATGTTTGTTCACATTCGAAAGAATCGAATGAATTCAATAATCTTATGACAAATTCGATTTCGCTTTTTTGTCCTAATCGATACTACAAACTGACCGATAGAGGTGATGAACCGGAATCGATTGATGTCTATCGCATTTCTATTTGTCCTGAGTTTTTTGGTCGCCTCCTTTCACTACTCTGTATGAATTAAAGGTATTCTTTTGTACCTTCGTTAGTCATGTTGCTTATGATGGCCCAACAGCCAAAATTCACTCAACATTTTTTTCGAGGAAATAAATGACTATAAATGAACCATTTCTATCAACCCAGTTGAGTTTGGGGTCGGAAAATGCGACAAATTCGACATTATTCTCATTATTCATTGAATCCCGATTGCCACACAGGTATTAGCAATGTATTTCGATCAGAGGTGACTGGGGTGTCAATTTCTGTGTAATTTTGGTCGCCGAACCAATTCAGGAACAATTAAAATATCTTTGAAGTTAATTAAAATGCAGTGCTATTAACTATTGAAAATGCATTTTGGTTGGTTATTCCTTCAATAATCAACCGATTTTGGTAGTAGAAAAATTTCCAAAAATCTGAAATTTGGGCCAGGGATCCGTTTCCGGCTCTAGTTTGTCGTCAAAATTTTTCACCCCGTTTGAACCAAGGTTGAGAGGAGGGGGGGGGGTGTAATGTGATCTTAAAAAATGGATTTTTCGAGATTATTTATTGGCAATTTAAGCGTGTAGAGTATCATTTTCGACTAAATTTTGGATGCTGAATGGATTTTAATGAGTCTCCATGCTGCTGGTCAATACCAACCCCTGTAAAAGAATTAGCAATTTTTTTTCAAATTACTTAAACATCAAAATATTTATTATGAAAATATTTCACAATATAATAATTTTAAATCAAATTGAATTTTACAACCACCTTATTAATGTAAATAACAATACTTATTCACGTTTCAATTTGACAATTTCAATTTGACATTCCAGATTCGTTTTCCAATGAATTTACTTCGTTACGACTTATTTCACTTAGTGAGAGCGACGGGCAACATGTATCTATTTATTTAATTATAATTATCAATTGTCAAATCCGCATTTAACCCACTGTGATAATCGATAATTGAGATTATTGGGGGATCATCACTCATTAATATCAGATTCATTTTGATATCGATCTTAAAGTTAAGATAAAGTGAAGTAAAATGGGCGAATGTGCGCCATACCATCACGAACGTTTACTGCAGTTAGTTCAAGGAATAAGCCAAAATGCATTGCTCAGACGAAGTTATGTAAATTTATTGTATTCAAGAGAATACAGCGAGCTAAATTGAGTCAATTTGCCATTTGGACTGTATTCCCGAATTACTCGTTGCTACCGGAGCTTTGTGCCCACTTCCTTTATCAGATGCACTGCTGATTATTCGCTTCATCGACCGGAAAATCCTCTTTCCAGGTTGAGAGGGTGGTTTTCCATGCGTATGCAGATTGTAGTGTTTTCCCCGCTTCGTCTGGAAACCACGACTACGAAGTAAACGGATTAAGTCGCCCCTCCCGCATTTTCGACCCCGCGCCCGCAGTCCTTCAGCTTCTGGGCCTCGTTCTTCGTATTGATCTCCGTGTTTACATCCCCTCCGCGGACCGTCATAGGTTTTTTTTATTTCTCCTTTGTACCTGTGTCTTTAAGTTTGGTGCGTGCTACGAAACACGATGACGCAGCTGTAGCGTCATGGAAGGGGCTCAGCCGGACGTAACCTAGATTCAAGAGGGCGAAACAGCTCTGTAGCTGCCCCTCCCTCGGGTCACGTGGTGAACCTCCCTTAATCCTAAGCATTCTACTTCATTTTGTACAAAATACTGTGCCAGAACAGCAGGCCAAAAAAATAGGTATAATTTAAACAATGAACTTCACCTTTGAACCATTGAGCCTTTAATAAAATCACAGGAGTTAGTTATTCTTCGGACCAGGCGCATGGAGACTCATTCCAATAGATTCAGCGACCAAAATTTAGTGGAAATTGATACCCCAGACGGCCAGATTGCCAAAAAACCCGCCTAGGTACCAGAAATCTCGAAACCCCACTTTGAAATAGGTGAGTAGGTACCCATTTTGACCAATAACATCTTCCGATAGGCGTTCCGGGACCCGTCTCATTGGATTCAGCGTCCTAAATTTAGTCGAAAAAAATACCCCACACGCCTAGATAACCAAAAATCTCAAAAACACATTTTGACCACTACTCATTGGAATAAGTCCACACTCCCTGCTTTCCTCCATTTTCTCCATGTGCCTAGTCCGAGGAATGACCTACCCCTGTAAAAGAATTTGCTGCGTTTTTCAATTGAACATTTCGTATTATAATTCAACCCCCGACGGAACTTCGTTTTCCTTTCTGACTGAACCCGACCATTTAGAATTCAATGACCGAAATAGGCCTTTAGCCTTTTGGGCAAGAACTCGAGGGTAATAGTCGTTATAAACCGAATCAACTTATAGAATTCACTCAGTTCTCTTAGAAGAACGAGACTGGACTATCAAAAACCGCTGACTAAAAACTACCTTGTACCGAGCAGCTTATCTTCGTCTCATTACAGTGGCGAATGGAAAAATCAAATTCGAAATTGACGCAGAAATTATAGATAATTTATTCACAACGATGAAATAACTCTAGGGTTGTTGCATATTAAGGAAACTCTTTAGAGGAAATTCTGAAGAGTGGCTCAAATAATATTAGTTTGTACTTCCAATTCACTTTAGCAATTCACAATTCAGCCCCAACTGTATTTCCATCAAAGCGTTTCCTTCGTTGTTGATCGTAGTAAACGTTGTACTGTGTACACATAACCTTGGAAATGACGTAACCCTCTCCCTCTTTCGGGAGTAAAGCCGCAGTAGGAGTTTGGAGAGTTTTGTTTATATTTTATTGAAGCTGGGAGAAAAGGCTGCTTCTTCGCAACTTAGAGCGATTTAATTTTCACTGACTGGGAGCTTTGGCTCTTTCATGCCTCGAATAAGCTCTTATTCCCTCTCCTCTTAGCTTTAAAAAAAAAAGGCTGTTTCCGTGGAGAAAATTCAGTTGTGAGCGTTATTTTTCCATTTCTACGCTAAAACCTTCGCATGGAAATCCTCTTCCTGCGCTAGGAAACACTGGATTGTTGTTAGTTTGAGAAAGTCTTGTCAAACCTCCTCTATTTAGTCCCTGGAGAAAATCAAATTAACAAAAAACAGTTAGTGTGAAGTCTCCTGGACTCATTCAAATCGATTCAGCGTCCAAAATTTACTGGACAAATATTTCCTGATTTTCAAGGTTGTTGTTGTTCCATGCTTGAGGGGTATAATTATCCAATACCTAAATCCATGCTCACTTTTATCTTCATTTTTCCCATGGTCCTAGTCCAACGAATAAGTACACTAAACCCAAGATAATCTGCTCTGCCATTAATTCAACAAGAACGAAAAGCCAATATCGACAGGTTCACACTGAATTTTTATTTGTATAACAATAGTAGGCCTCCACTGGCTCTACCTACACGGTGAACTCTAACAGCAAATATAAAAAATCTGCAACTTCTTACACACGGGATGGTTATTCCTCGAATGGGGGAAACAGTGGGTGTGGCGGGTCCCAGACCCATTCCAATCGATTCAGGGTCCAACATTTTGTGGAATATGATACCCCACACGCCTAGGCACCAAGAATCCTGACACACACAAAATGGGTGGATACATACCCATTTTGACCCATAACTTCTTCCGGTGGGTGCCAATCGTTCTGGGACACATCATTGAATTCAGTGTCCAAAATTTAGTGGAAAATGATAAAATCTAAAAATCTTAAATTTGATCGGAGACCCATATCCGGCTCTAGTTGATCCTCAAAACTATTTAGCCCGATCAGACCAAATTGTGGGAGGAGGGGTCAAAATGTTTCTGATAAATGAATTTTCGAGATTTTCGGCGATCTAGGCGTGTGGGGTATCATTTTCCACTAAATGTTGGACGTAAAATCGATTGGAGCTAATCTCCATGCTCCTGGTCCGAGAAATAACCAACCCCTGCGGATAAATTTGCAGCGTTTTTGCTTCCTCTTTCACCCCCGTCCAAATCAGATTTCTCATACGGACCCGCCACTCCAGCACCACTAGTCGAGCACCTTTGGTGTCAAGCCAGTTTGTTAATTTTCTCCTTGAGTCACGCAGAAACTTAGTCAATTTTTGCTTCAAGTGCATCGAGTTTATTCAGATTGGCTAAGATTTGATCCAATTTAACCGAATTGGATTGAGCAGGTTTCCTCGTTTAGTCCCATTTTGCTCACGTTTACCTATCAAGGTGTGCCGCCTGTTCGGGAGACTTATACTACCCTCACCGCTTCAACGTCTTGCACTTTAGCCAATCTAAAACTTGAAGGCGTATGAACCGTATTCGTCTTCCTTCTTCCCATATCTTCCCATATTATCTATGATTTTGTTTCCTTCAGAAAATGTCGTAAAATACTCAGCCTTAGATAAGTATGGTTGTGATTTAATTAGTAGATTTATGTAGTTAATTATGAACTCCTCAAAATCCTCGGCAAATGTTCAAGATTGTCTGTTTTTGAAAAGCCGCTGAGAGGTGTGAACAATCAAGTTACGCGGAAACTGATTCTAAACTGCACCAATTTCCTCAAAATCACATAAAGTTGTACTTCAAGCCCTAAATTCGCTAAAATTTTGCTGCATAAAACAATTTTTTTTCCAACAACCACTTTTTTCCGGACGTTTTTATTTAAAAAGGAAGAACTATAATACAATAGGATACTTACATGGAATTCTGAACAAGTTTTCCTTCCGAAAAATTCCCGCTGAGGCGCATGCGTCCTAACATGGGTGACATCAAATGAATGACGATGATTTTAAACGAAAGTTTTAAACTTAGGACTCTGACCATGCCAATGCTAATCAAACAAATCCAATGAACGTCAGAGAGATAGGAAGTTAAATGATCTTTCTAACGGAATAATTAGATCGAAATTTTCGTTATTAATTGAAATTAATACGGGAATGTAGGTGAGTTAAGGTCAAGGTCTCGAAAAAATTGTAAAAAGTTGAATAACTTGAAGAAGAAGTATCTAATGAAAAAGCTCATTGAGGCCTTTTATTGTAAATTAATTGTAGAATCACCCCATGACGTTTAGAAATACCAAAATTATTTTACCGCCGCAGTTTTAAAATCGTTTGGTTATATCATCTACGTACAAACCAAATACTGTTTCCTCTTCTCCTTCAATTCAGCGGAGATTCACCTGTATGCTAATAGGTGGTCGGATACTGTTATCGACGTGATTGCGAGAGTCGTAATGTGTCGTGATGAGTTGTCTTGAATAATCTCGAAAGTCCCTCGACCCAGTATATCTTTCAATGGAAGGTCAAACAAGGAGTAGGGATACGGACGCGATAGTCTACTAAACTATTCAGTTAAACCAGTTCCCAAATTAACCTCCCAGAGCCAACCAGTTGAAACTTCTCTGACAACTGCCTCATTGTTACCGGCGAAGTCGATATTATACGTGTTTATTTGACTTTATTCTGAGGTGGAACATTGTTGTGTAGAGTTTCTGCGTGTTATCCTCACAGGATCCCAGCTTATTATAAGCATAAGGTGAATTTGTACAGTCACGTACTATATTTGTGTGCAGAACATCTACAACTCAAAGTCGTTTCTTATTACATAGAGCTGATATTAGGTAGATTTTCATTACGCAGGAAACAATCAGTAAAAATCACTCTTCAACCCCTAGTAAGTCATTTCTGATAAAGCGTCAAATGAAGCTAGTGGCAGCGAGTGGACGATGGCGACTCACCCTATGGCGAGATATTCTCTCAGGGACGACAGCCACCTGCAGGGCCAGAACCCTTTCAACCAAATCCGACAAATACATCATCAAATCACCTTTCAATGATGTCATATTGCCGAAATGTTCCTTACCCCAACTTGTTTGGGAGCCGCTGAATAAATGGTCGGACAAAATCGCTGTGGTAAGTACTCAGTACTCATTTTACATAATCGTCGACATATAATGCCAAATTATCGCTTTTACAACTGTAAAATTTTACAACTTCCTCAGTTTTTGGTTAAAATTCCTTGAATAATAAACCTGTCATCATGACAGAGGTCAACCTCTCCGATTGGCGCCAAAATTTGAAACAATACATCTCACGATGTTCGATTTTAATCGATGAAAACCCAATTTGGTCCGTTATTAATGCGCTAAAATCGCTTGTCGGAAGGTCGACAGCCTTCAAAAGGTCGAGTTTTACTATTCACGCAACAAGAAAAGTCTCATAGTACATTTTGGTTGGTTATTCCATGAATAATATTAACCTATGTTTTCATCAATCAATCTCTCCGATTCAGCCCAAAAATTTATTCTGGACGTTTCGAGGTGTCTAGATCAAAATTAGCAAATGTCCGTCCGCCGTAAACGCCAATTTCAGAATAGAACACTTTTTTAAAAATGAAATTTCGGTCAGGGTCTCCTTTCCGGCTCTAGCTGGTCCAGACCAAATTTTCGACCAAATTTTGGACGCTGAATCAATTGAAATGAGTCTCCATGAAGCTGGTCCGAGAAATAACCAACCCCTGTGGTGAAATTTTGGAGTTTCTTTTTGGAAGCTTTGTTTCAGAGTTATTCACGATTTAAGATTTATTCTGTGTTTTCAACCTGACGTCACTAAAACGCTCTTAATTCCCTTAATTTACAAGATAATCTCAAATCTGACTACTCCATTAAAAAGAGCGTTTAATTTCCCTTCTGATGGGCCCCTCAACGTCTCCAATAATTCAGTATCGATATTATATTCACTATCACTTCAGCCATAAATATGAATGGAAACGCGAAACCTGGTCCAGCTGGGTAAATGAAACATTTTCCCCACAAAATTTCCGCGTTCATTCATGGAAAAACTTCTTTAAAAAAAAAACAGCTTTCAAGCAGTATTAAAATTTATTTTTTTGACATAATGTAAGGGTGAAAGAAGTGGAGAAATTGGATGATTTTTACCAATATCGGTTCGGCTGTCCCGTAAAAATGTGTATTTTCATCCTCCATAAACTTGAAAGGTATGTACCGACTATTGAACTATTTTTCAAGCTGAATTGAATCGTGACATTTTCAAGTACTCCCATTCCCCTGATAATGAGTAGGTAATGAATGTGTAAACTCTTGAACAAAACTCGAGGCCTGTAATTTTTCTGAAGACAATGTTTCCTTTGCTAAGCAGACAAGGTTATCTAGTATATTAAGGGAGTTATGGGCGTTTGAGTGACGTCAGGACGAAAATACGAGAAAAAACCTAAAATCGTAACGAACGCCTCTAAAAAGAAAAGTCCTGAAGACACTTTTCGTTGCAAATGAGTTGTAAAAATCGACCCCTTAAAAGGCTGTTAATCTTAAACGGTAAATGATAGGCGCCGTGGCTGTAGACCGATTTCATTCTGAGTTTAATACAGCACATTAATACCCGTTGATTTCAACACTTCTTTACTGAACTGAATATTGCTGTTGAAACATGAGAATTTGGAGTCTGCAGATCAAATAATAAAATCAAGGTGGCTAGTCACGTAGCGATACTTTCGACATTTACTGATATCGGTATTTTCATTCAATATTTCCAATATTGAAAATAATTATATATCATTACTAGCTGACCCGGCAAACGTTGTTTTGCCATATAAATAATTTCCTGGGTCAGAAGTGACACCTGTAGACATCTCCTAAAACTATGATTTTCCCATAATATCTGTGCTCGGCCTGGGAAACATGTAGTCAACACTATAGCGAATAGTAAACGAATTTGTATTGGTGTACAGTCCAATGCAGCTTCAGCAAGCATGCATTCCCACTAATTGTCGTATTCCAGCTAGCCGAGTGCAAGGCATGCATCATTCAACGTTGGATATTGTTGCCCATTCGCTTTATGTATATCTTGAAATGATAATGGGACAGTAACATTAACCAACAACAGTCGAAGATAAAAGCACTCCGTGTGCCTTGGATTGACTGTAAATAATCCCCCCAAGGCGTTTGATTTAATGCAACTGGTGAGCCTTGCTTGCGGGGCATCCATGTTTTTGTTTGAGTCCATGTGAAATAGCGTACACGTAGGATGTACACTTAGGATAGACACCAAATTGGAACAAAAGTTTGAAAATAAACAAAAAAAAATTTAGGGGTAGACTACTAGATGAAAAATAGATGTTGGCCGATTCTCATAGATACCGGATAAGCACAAAAAATTTCATCAAAATCGGTCAAGCCGTTTCGGAGGAGTATGGCATCTAAAACTGTGACACGAGAATTTTATTTATTAGATTGTGTTAAATAATATTAGAACTGATTCCAATACGCCTTTATTAGCGGAAAATATAAGGAACGACAGAATACATAGAAGGAGTCTTATCAACTGATAATAGAAAAAGAAAGTTGTTGTCGTTGTTGTTGTTTTGTTGTCCAACAGATTGAAATAATGCAAAATTGTTGACAGAAATTTTTTTACGATCCAAGTTTTCAACACATTTGCTCCGACAAATAAAAAAGTTAATATCCTGTAACATCGAAACCATAACATCGATGTCAAAACATCGATCTTCGTAAAACATCAGACCTATACTCTCAATTTTAAACGTAGGTGTTCCTGGAGCCGGTACATCGATGTCGATGTCCCAACACTGATAGTTACTTTTTTCTGGTAAAGATTGGTCGGAATAAAGACATGACCAAATACATAAATTCTGCTGGCATTGCAGTTCAAATGTCACAACCTGTTCCGTAACTCCCTCATGCGACAGCGTGCGTATATTCATCTATCCCACTCTGCGGCAGTATAATCCTCCCATCACTTTCACCCAACTGCCCAAGCTTGACGTAGTATCTTCCAGCAAAATTATTCTAATTTTTCAGCAATGTGGCATCACTGGCAAATCTTATTCTTACGAGGAGTTGAAAAGGTTCTCCCGCCAGCTGGCTTATGCGTTGTTAAAATCTGGGCTCAAACCAGGAGACGTTGTCACCGTTATCATGCCTAACATTCCCGAATACCCGGTCATTGTTTTGGGAGCGATGGAAGCCGGCTTAGTCGTCACTGGTATCAACCCAATATATTCTGCTGGTAAGAAAAAGTACTATTTTAAAGCCTTCGTGCGCCACTATCTATCGGGTTAAGACGCCTTATTTAAAAACCCGCACGAATCTCCTCCTGAGAAACTCGAAAAATGTCAGTAGAGACGGTTTCAGTAGCTAAGTTTATTAGAGGAAATGAAAACTATATAAGCCTTCAGCAACCGTCCCCTTTTGACCATCCTCTCCCTTTGTCCTAAGAGAATGCTAAAACGTCCCGATTTGGAAAAGAATGCCAAATGTTCTCCTTGAGCCATTTCCGAATTCCCTGGTCCATCCATAGCCTTACGGAACAACTTTCCATTAGGTTGTGAAAGAACAGGGCACAGAATGGTGAAGTAGGAAAGGCAGGTGCTCGCCTCATCAATAACACACTCTACCATTATCATTCATTGAACCTAGTGCTGGTCAATACCACACAATACACTACCAAGAAGGTTCAAACAGCATTATAAACTTCCCCCAGTTTGCAGCGATCCAAGTGTTTATCCACCATAACTAATGCTTATGTCGCTGCCAATATGTCTGTGGCAACTGTATTATTTAGTAATGTTATTTACAACTTTTCTGTTAATTGAACTGTGGGCACTGTGTCTTTCTGTTTTCAATTGGAATCCATAGAATGGTGATAGGATGTAAATGGATTAGATTAGATTAGTTACACAGGGGTAAAGGGGGCGTCCACCGCCATGCCCGCCCCCCGCACTTAGACCTAGTGGCCCATTGTGCTAACCCCTGGAGCTCATCTTGGCCGAAGCTCCGTGTTCCCGACTAGGTCCAGCAGAGCTCCGACCAGGTTCTCCTGGTTGAGGAAGTCCCCTCGGTCCAAAGTCCCGAAGGTTCTGAAACGCCTGTGTTCCAGGGCAGGACAATTGAAGACGATGTGAGACGCTGTCTCCTCGTCTTCGCCACAGAATCTGCAGTCAGGGGTACCATTGCGCACGCCAATCCTGCAGAGATACCTCCTGAAGTCCCCGTGTCCTGTAAATAAGCCAACGGTGAGTCTGAGGGAAGCTCTGTTAAGGTTAAGGCATCTCGTGGCCCTATCTTTGTTAGGACCAGTCATCATGATATGACCGTGTTCTTGCCGCGGTGTCCGCTCCCAGCGCCTCTGGTGCTGGGAGCGAACCCAGTTTGCCACCCACCCCGATAGTAGGGTGCGGAAGATTCCTAGGCATGGTTCAGGTCCCGTAAAAACAGTCCCATGTGAGGACTACCTTGTTTGTTCCACTCAGTAGTTGGAGGGCTTCCCAGCACTCAAGCACCAGCCTCGAGTCAGAGCTCGATCCCAATAAGGCCTTGAGTGCTGCATGGCTGTCAGAGAAGATGTGGATCCGCCTACCTCGGTAGGCCCTCCTCATGTTCTCCTCAGCACATTTCTCTATTGCGAGCAGCTCAGCCTGGTATACTCCGACCCAGCTACCAAGGATGTAAATGGATACTAGAATGGTTTTGCTGGATCAGTTATTAGAAGAATGTACAGTAAAGGGCAAGGCTCTATAAACACGTTCAGTGCAGGCATCCCAGATTTGGGATGGCACATACTTGCCAGCCATGAAGCCATTCCAGATCCAAGCTACTAACTAATGTGATGTTTCAAGGAAAAAAAATAATAGGTAAACTAGGTGGGTCATAAATTCAAGAGTTTTATCTCGTCTGTAATATTCCTATTTGAGGCAGCATAATTAGGAACACGTAGGTGTTTTATATGTGCTAAGAGGTAGGGGCTTGTGGTAGTTCAGCATAACATACCCCAAGATTTTCCACCAAGTTGGTAGACCCTTTTGAGCTCAAAAATGTATGGTCACCCTGTCATGCGCCTTGGGAGCACCAGTATTTTCTACTATTTGTCACTGTTCATGTCTAAGTGAGATCCTATAAATTAATAATTGAATGGTCTTGACCTATGGTCAAAAAAATTGTAAGACTGGCATATGAAATTATGGTATTTTCACATGCTGGAAACAACAGGTGACGAAGGTACGTTTCGAGACGATTTGGACTCATCTTTAGGTTTATTTTTCAATTTTGTGTTCTCATCTGGTTTCAACTTTTGCAACGACGTCTCGGAGACACTTTTTGGTACGGAGTAACAGCAAATAGCAATAGTACCAAGGACGGACGAAATGGCGCATGTAGCGATGACAGCGTATGTGAAATATACTGTCGCCTTGGGTGGTTTGAAATGCATTACGAGGGCCAGGACGACACCTGTGGTCACCTTATCCAGAAAGCTCATGTAGCCGTAGATGAAGGCACCATTGTTGATGTCATCGCCGATGTATTCGGCAATCAAGGCCAGGGCTGTTATTTGTAACAATGCCGAGGCTGCGCCGAAGAATGAGGCAACCAAGTATATAAATCCGTGCCGGTATGCGTCGGATTTGCCAAAAAAAGTCCACACTACTGCCCCGCTCGACAAAACTGTACCAATCGAATAGGTTAGTTTTCTGCCAAGGATGTTGTTCATAGGCGATGTGATGAACGATGCTATAAAACACACGATGTTGAGTACCAAAGGGACTGTAGCTAGTTCGTAGGTGTAGCTCTGAAGAGACTCATGTAGATACATGGTCAACAAGGCCTGAACAGACACGACGAACACCCTCGTACTCAAATAAATCACCCCAATGTAATGGACACGCCATTTAGAAAGAGTCACTCGTACCGGAGTTTGCACTGACGCAACTTGGCTCGATTCAGAACTTACTGTGCGGAATTTTGACGCATCTTCAGGCACTATCAACAAGAAGACGATTGAAGTGATGACACCAAGCACCAAAATCGACGCAACCACCAGTTGAAAACTCAAAATGTCATCTTGACCCAAACTTCGGTGATGGTCTTTTTGAAACGACGTGGAAATCCATTGTCCGATGTACGTGAAAGAGTTGCACATTGCTGTTAATGTGTTGCGCAGGGCTAAGAGGAATGTTCTCTCGCCCTCATGTGGAGTGAGGTCAGCGGCCATTGCTAAATGAACTGTTTGTACTGCGGCCCAACCAAATTGAAAAATTATTATGAACGCCGAATAGTAAAGCATTTTCAGCTCATCGAGACAGTCTTGGCAGAGAAAACATGGGGAAAACATGAACGGCTTTGTACAGACGACCATGATCGACCCCAGGACGAACCAACCTTTCCTCTTTCCAAACCAATTCTTCTTCGAGTCCATTTTCTGTTGGGTTGATCCTCGATCAGAGAGATAACCAATCACAGGGGTTGCGCAGGCGTCGGTTACTTGCCCTATGATCATTATGATGCCAGTTACCGTGTGGGAAAGGCCGATAACAGCTGTGTAGAAAACCAGTAAATATGTGAACCACAGGGATGCACAGAGGTCGTTCAAGACGTGGCCCATCGAATAACCGAAACGTATCAAGTGTGGAAGTCTCTCGGGTTCTGCCAGGACCCTTTTACGATAGTGTTTGTAGTGCCTGTACCTCGCCAGAAGCCACAGCTTGTACGACTCCATTGATTTTGACAAAACTGAACGGTTCATCTCTTCCACGTGCTTCCTTGGAACCAAATCGCAATAATTCAACACTTTACTGCAAGACTAAGTTTAGCTGTCTTTGTCAAATATGTCGACTATACCGAATACTACAATAATATCCATTTGTTGAGCAGTAATTCTCCCACTTAGATCTAACTCACTGCAGAGTGCCAAATGTTTGATAGAGCCTTGTTTGGAGAAAAATCTTCTCTTTTCAAAATTGTTGGATTTGATGGTTAATTCCTTTTACAAGAATTTCACTTGATAAAACTTAGTTTCTTCAAGGACGAGAAAAGACTACTTTGTCGTCACCAAGGTTCTTGCCAAATTGGGAACATATAAATGGTGTCTTACTATCTCAATTTTTTTTTCCAAAACTGACACAACTGTTTATAAAGGCGAGTCAGAACCTCAAATTATTAGCAAGTAAACCCATTTATCATCAGATCACTAGAACTCACCAGGGTTTGCAAGCTCTATTAGTACAAAAGAAAATGGGTAGTTTGAATATAGTTCTTTCTGTATAAGAACTCAAAATAATCCTCCCTTCCTCCCCGCTGTAATCAGACCTTGTGATGGGGCAAGTGGCAGTCTTCCTGTCATTTTAGGTATTTAATTACTATTCTTCCAAAGCATTGTGCCTTCATAACCTCAAAAACCTGAAAACATCTATCATGAGGATCTAAAAGTGAAATATTGTGGAGGGGGGGGGGGGAGGCTCTGAACTCCTGTAAACCTAGGCATAACCTCTACCTGCTGTAGTCGTTGTTGGCCCATTTTTTAATCACAGCTTAAGCCCATGGGGTGGCTCACTTGCTTGCAAGTATGGTGGAACTTGCAGAGTTTCGTCTTTCTTTTCAATCTTTAGTCATGGGCTCGTTGTGACGTCACTTCTGTTGAAACAGAGACTTTTCATGAGTGATTTTCCCGTACAAAAAATGTTTGTTCACACCATTTACCCACGCAACATCAATTTCCAAGCCCAAAATGCAATATTCTGGGCAAAAGACCGATTTTGTCAGTCATGCATGTGTCCCTAATTGAAAAATGGCTCAAAATTGGCACTGGAACATAGAGTGAGATTTTTGTGAATATAGGGATGTGGAGCGCAATTATTCGTAAACAATATTGTGGACATTGAATCGATTTGGGATGGTCTGTGATCAATTGCTGAACATTGGGTACTGATGAGTCAAAAAGAGTCTTTGGGAAACAAGTGCATTTATTTTATACAATTTGTTCGTCCATTTTTTCAAAATTCCAACATGGTACTGACTCTGAAGAAAGATGCAGAGTTATGCATTACAACATAAATTGCAGTTTATTTGGGTTTTTTGGGGCTCAACTCGAGTGAACGGCGATTTGGCTCGCGAGATGTAGAGTACCTGTGTCAGTAGAGTGAGTCACAGTCACATCTACTCCATTTAATATCTTCATATTTTATTCCTTCCTCCCAGACACCTTCCCCAAAAAGCTAGGACCATGAATAAAATAAGTACATTGAGGATCTCATATTTTTCACGTCGACAGAGCCTCAATGTCAATAGTTACCTTACAAATGCAGCACGCATCTGAATAACATTAAACCTCAGGAGAATCTGTGTAGATCATACACACTATCATGAGATATATACCTCTTACCTTGGGGAAAAACTTACTTCAAAAACTGTTTCTTTCAGAGGAGATACAATTTCAAATGAAGGACAGCAATAGTAAATTCGTTATCGTTCATCCGGACCAACTGGACAATCTCCTTACAACTAGCAAGGGTCTTGGACGCGACATTAAAATTGTATGTGTACACGACTACGACGGTCGGTTTCGACCACTTCCTAAAGATGTGATTGGTTTCAGCGATTTCGTGGGTAAGTGAAACTACGAATAGCATACTAGTGTTGTAGATGATTCTTAGTTGTTGATAATTCCCATATTTTAACAAAATATACTGCGTTCGATTATTAGTTAAAAGATAACAACATTTTCAATGCATTTTCTGAGTTTAGCACCCTCCTTTGAAATCTATCTAGAACACTGAATTTGTATGATACTAGCAGCACTAAGCAGCTTTAAATTAGAGACCCAGGCTTATTACAGGTCCTTCGTGTTTCTTATTAAAATTCCATATTCTAGTTTTTTCAATAATTTCCAACGCACTTGTTTTTCAAGTTCAGAGAGAAATTATTGAGCAACTGAAATTTAATGATTTCAATCACTTGACTCTCTTCTGGAAAGCCCTGATGAAGGGGAATAAGTATTTCAAAAAGGAGAATTATTGTTATTAGTTGGAACCCTTAGCCCGTATTGAATGGTCCTTTAGGTATGAATTAATCACATTCCGTTATAATATAATCCTTGTCAGTATTAAGACTTAGATACTCTTATACCAAGTATTGTCGCTTTCATGGGTGTATTGAAACAACCTTAGGTGAATCTTGATGAGGGCTAAAAGAGAGTGACTGGCGTTTCTAACTTACAGATTTTGTAGGAAATTCGATGCTGAACAAAAAAGGTCCTCATCAACAAAGTCCGATTCCTAAACGTTTTCCTGATATTCCGATTTTCAAGGTTTTTCATGAAATTCAGTACTTACTGACACCCAATAAATCCCTGAAAAATTAATTCTAACCCAAACGTGAGGGCACCACTTGAATCTATGTGAAATTTGCTACTTAAGACGACCTCGGTCAATATCATGAAAAAACTCACGTCAAAGTAGCATCTCATTCTTTGCTCCTTAAAAAAGTCGAGAATTTGTAAGTTAAAGAAATGTAGAATATGACGCCTTCCTCCATTTCTGCTCTTACTTTTTCACATTCTCCGTACAATTTCTCGACTTCCTGAGTTTTTTCATGGTATCGATTAAGGTTGTATTATGTAGCAAATTTCACAAATGATTCGAATGGTGCCTTCGCATAGTAGAAAAATTGATTTTTCAGGGATTTACGTCAGTAAGTTCTGAATTTCATGAAAAACATTACAAATTGATATGTCTGGAAAACAGTTAAGAATTGGACCATGTTGAAGAGAATTTTTTTGTTCAGCATTACATTTCCTACAAGATCTCTAGTTTGTATCACGTGTAGTCAGTCACCCAGTATAGGTTATTAAATAATTTGTCCTTTGACTTACGCACAAGACTTTCTCAGGTCAAGAGGATGTGAGTGATGATCAACTGAATCAGTTAAGGGGAGGCCCCGTAGACGTAGAGGCCACTGCTCTGCTGCCATACTCCAGCGGAACGACAGGTCTCCCCAAAGGTGTTTGCCTCTCACACAAAAACCTCACGGCAAATGTCTCTCAGGCGTGCTATCCAGACATCCTCCCTGTCGAACCTGCCACAAGTAAGTATCTGAGGAGTCAAATAGGATTGCTAGCGATAGTCCGTCATGAATACTATGAAATTATTTGTCTTCTTCAGAGAACAGTCAATCTACTGTGCCAGTAATTCTGCCATTATTTCACATCTACGGTGCAGTAATTGTAATGATGAGATCGCTCGTACAAGGAGCAAAACTGGTCACACTCCCGAAATTTGAACCAAAATCCTTCCTCAAAATGTTGGAAAACAATGATGTAAGTTCTTATCATATCCATTATAACAACTTGAAGAACTGTAAAGCACTGCGGTAGTTTAACATCCTATTTCATTTTTCAAAACCTGGCAACATTGACTGATCCAAGAGCGGGACTCCTTACGGGATTTCAAATAGAAGGCACAAGTAAATAATGTTTTAACCATGTTATTGCTTTATTTTTAGTAAGGACAACAATGTGTTAGTCTTTTTGGAGGTATTTTGGGAAAAATACAAATAAGAAAAAAGTTTTCAGATAATAGGAGTCTCCTGTACAGTCCGTTTTAAGTGGCATTCTACAGCTTTTCCAAGTCAAATTGAAAATTTTCCAAACCAATTTGAGAGTTTTCCAGACTGAATTGACAAATTTTTTAGGTGAGACATTAATCGGAGATAAAATTACTGAAACAAGATGAAAGCATACAGTTTTTTTCGATTAGAGAAAACAGATTTAAAGTTTTTTAGATTAGAACATTCTCAAATTGGTTTGAAAAATCTCAATTTGACTTGGAATAGCTATATTGTGCCAGTGGAGAACTCAGAGTATAAAAAAGGCCTTTGGGTCATACCCAGTCAGAAAAACTGTGTATTAATTCAAAAAGCCATTCCAGTTTTGTGATATTCTAACTACAAAAGGTAACTACTGAAATGTTAGGTCACTTACTGTGGGTTTGGCAATTTGAGAAAATGTTGATGAGTAGTTGAGTTGGAAGAATAATAACGATGCCAATCAAATTGATGGATTTAATTTATGGGAAAATCAAGTTAGAACACAAAATTAATAACTTTTCAAAATGAGTCAAGAAATGAAAACACCAACAGGGGACACTAAAACAGCTGAATTCAGCTGTGTCTTCTTTAAATGGCATCTCATTCTGAGACCCTAAGCATTCTTTAGGTTGATTTTCCCTTCTACCGAATGAGATAGCTGGCGAAGGAGCTCAACCATGACATGAATTTGTATACTCCACCACATAAGGCCTTAAGTGCCTTTGGTGCGTTAAGAAAATAAAATTGGTTTGAGCCAAGACAATAGCATGGAATGATGTCCATTCTGAGAGGACCACCACTGAATGGGATCCAAAGCTATGTTATTACAAAAGGCTAAAAGAAGAATAACGCCGTCGCATCATTTTGGAAAAATGCATGCGTCTGAGAGCAAAGTTACTACTTCAAAATACAAAAGACAGAGCTACGAAACAAAAGTGCAGCTGAAAGGTCCCTGCAATGGTAGTTTGAATAAGTGAATGTATATACAGCGGTGCTCTGATGCAATGGATCTTAAACAACATCACGGGGCATAAACTGATTATGCTATTAAAACAGGTTGCACTGATTTGGCAATCATTCCACATTTACTGGTTTGCACGCACACAACACCAATTGTTGGAGAAAAGTCAAGAAATCTGGGTTGGATCAAGCCAGGCAGAATATGAGAGATGTCTGGCATGGTGGTGGCATGTTGATACGAGATAAGCGTGTGACCTCTGAAGAAGAATTTGGACGATTCCGGGTTACTCGTTTACTAATTATCCCCTGGAAGATGTTCAACAAGGCATTAGTTACGGTCATGATGGCATTACTGCATTCTACAAATTAATTGTAAGAAAGGGCTCCAGTGAAGCATCCAGTCAATTTCTTTAGTAGGTTCTCATTCAAGCATTACTCAACTATCTTTAAACAATTCATGTATAAAAGTGTTCAGGTAATTGTAGAAGGCGAGTGGGACGGTCTTTCGGGTGTTCCACCCCTTCCCAACAATCTCCAAAACGCTCCAGTATGCCATTGCGATGAGAACTGGCTTGCCACAGAATTTTCGAAGTGGACCCTTTACCCACCCTTCATCAGCATGGAGCGCGCAGCAATTGGAGAGCAACGTGTCATTATCAAATTGCATTCAAAAAGTGGCAAGAATGGCAGCAAAATGTTTACCGATCTCCGTGATGAATGAAAGCGTCCTGAATAACCCTCGTTCAGAACGTTCTTCCACTCTAAATTCCGACCAAAACGTGGAAAGTACTAAACTTTGCTTCACCATCGTTTAACAGTCCAGTCTGAAGAGCTCAATTTGAGCAAAACTCTAGTCCACGACGTACTGAAAGAAAATCTTGGGATGTTGAAACTGCGCCAAGATCGTTCCTAAGCCTCTTTCCCCAGAACAAAGAGCACAAAGAGTGGCTTGCTATGAGGACTGGTTGGAAGCCAAAGAGGATAAGGGCTTTTGAGAATAAAATAATGGTGCCGTTGTAAAGCTTATTTAAAGGAGATGTTTTCAGAAAATTTGCTATTGCCTACATGAAGAATATTCTGTATAAAATGCAACATAGTAAATTTACCAAATTTCGTAAATTTTCAATTTATTTCATTTGTGGATGGTGCTCCTTTGACATGAGTTTTCCTCGTGGTATCGTCCAAGGTCGTATTAAGTAGCACATTTCACGTAGATTTGAATGGTGCCCACACATTTGGGGTAGAATTAATTTTTCAGGGATTTATGGGGTTTCATTGTAAGTAAATGAATGTATGGATGGATGAAGTAATGAAAAATCTTAGAATAAAAATATTTGGAAAAAGATTAGGAATCGGACCATGTTGAAGAGGCCCTGTTCTGTTCAGCATCAAATTCCCTACAAGATCTCAAAGTTTGTAACGCGGGTAGACAGTCACCCTGTATAAGTTTCAAGGAAAGCAGCAAGTGAAAATTCAACCCTCCTGAGATTGTCACAAACATACTGTGTTCACAACTTGATTAGTATTGGATTGAATGAACTTGACATGATGCTTAGAAATGCCAACATTGAGTCCAGCATTCCTTACATTTACAAGAAAACAAGAAGTAAGACCCAGAGTGTGTAAAGCATTTTTCAGTGCCCTGACTGTTATGGTGAAATTAATGTTCCCTTCAAAGTCAAAACGTCAAAATTATTATTGGTGCGCTTGAAAATTTGTTGCTGGGACGGACGTTTAAAATATTACAAGAGATTCTTACATGACAAAGAAGGGCTCAGTGCAACCTAACAACAGCTCTAGAACAAAACTCACCTGCATAAAGCTGATAAACAGTTCCTTTTCCTTGTTTTTCTGATACAGAATTGATAGTTCTGACCATCTGCTCTTCTTCCTCCCCCATTGTGACCCAGACGCGAGTAGCATTATCTCCACTTAGTGAGCCAGCAATGGAGAAGACAGAACCAGTATGTCCTTCCAGCTGGTTATACAGGGTTTTAGCCTGACCCAGAGGCATCTTAAATAGGCGTGGGGGGTTTGCTGACGATGAAGAGCCTTTGGGCAAAGTCTTGGTTGAAGGATATGGGCAATTATTGGTTGCATGTTCGTCAGTAAGTCTGCAGTTGTAACATAAATGCATGGCTCGACAACACGTAGCCTTGGTATGACCTTTCTTTCTACAGTAAGAACAGTACAAATTTTTTTGAATCTTTGAAGAAGCGGAAACACCACGACAGGGAGGCTTAGATGTTGATGCAGTCTTATGTTGAGGTTTTGATGGAGTGGAAGAGCTGAAGGACAATCCCCCCTGACCACCTCCACCACTCCCTCCCAGTGATACACCCCAACTCGGAGGTGTGTCAACTTGGGTCTTGGATATGAAAGCAGAATTTACCGTTGATGACTGATCGTTCCTGAGTTGCTCCTTGAGGAGCATGTCACGCAATTCAGAAACAGAGAAACAGAACCTGTGAAGTTTAGCCTTCTCATATATGGCAGTCCCCTCAATGGAGTTCTCAAAAATCAGCTTTGCATGTTTAGGGGATAACATGTCAGGACTCAAGCTTGTGAGTTTTGCCAGAATGTCGTCAAAACGTTTCAGAAATTCGGTTGCATTTTCTGTTTTTGGGTCAAAACGGATGGTATTAATTTCTTTAATAAGTCTCATCACTTGATAAATGGGAGATGAATCACACGTCCTCTGTAACTTTATTAGTATTTCCAAAGGATCTGAAATGTCATGGACAAGATCCTGAAAGAATTTGGAAAGCGATTCAAGTATGAAATACCTTACTTTTTCCCAAGCTATTTCGCAATTGCGTAGTGAGAAATCGGATGGGGGCGATTTAAAGGGGTCGAGAACAAATAACCACTTCTCTTTCTCCAGCTGGCTAATGATGCTCTCCTTCCAATTCTCGAACTGCTCTTTCTTCTCTAATTTTTGATCAAGGGGTTGGAACTTAACAGTGTCAATCCTTTTCACTTCGTTCATGTCACTCTTATCAGAAGACATTGGGGTTTGGTCTGAATGGCTTTCAGGAAGGTTGGGATTGCCCGGTATTTCTTCAGTAGGGGCTGAGGTATTGGAAGAAGGCTGTGGAGCATGGCAAGTTGTCACAGAGGGCAACTGCTCACCCACTTCCATTGAAGTGATAGCCGCGGCAGAGCTTGAGTCAATAGTTGTCAATGATTCAGACAGTGTTGAGGGTTCAGTCATGTTGAGTGTAATCCGCTTCCTTGAGGATCTGGAAAAAAGAGAATTGTCAATAGCGCTTGATTCAGAATATCCTTAGTTCGAACTATCTAACCTGTATTCAATTACTTGCTAATTAATGCATACTAGGAGAAAGTTCAGAAAACAGATGAAACAGAGTTTCTCCAGGACAGAACAGTATGGCTTCTGTTAATGGCGAGCACTGCCACTGTTAACTTTAAAAGAATAGAAGGCACTCTGGTTGTCTGCATCACAGCATAGGAGGTACAGGGAGTTGAGTCAGTCCCAAAAAGATAATCTGACGCTTCATTTTGAGACATTGACAGGAATATTTTCACCCTCGATCGCAAATACTTTGTTGTCCCTGCTGTGTCCAGAACCTTGAGTCGTTTAGCGAAAGGATCTCGTCCCCAATACCATAAGCCCGATTCAAAACTATAGTGAAACACCACGCTCTGCAGGGGCTGACAAAAAGAGTGATGATTCGAAATGGCTCTTAAAAGTCTTGATGACCCAAGGGAAATAAACAAGATGTGCATGGCTTTTTATTCACCCTCTCTGAGGTTTGTTGGGCTCAAAACTGCAGCAGACTTTATAACACAAGCAGGGGACAGTGGAAGATTCGTGATAACCACAGCTGAGCTTTGTTTCTCAAAAACAAAGACAGGTTGAGGATAACTTTACCTTGGTGTGCTAAATCACGGATTTAACCAAAAAATGAATGTTCAACCAGAAACCAAAATATGATAGGATACCTACAGAAACTATCGACAATAATATGAACGACCCGAACACTTTTTAGATAAAAACTGGTCATTTTTTAATGTTCCAAGGGACAAAATTCTGTGTAGACTCTGCAACGATTTGCACGGGAAAACTTGAAACTTAACTCCAACGAATTGACGCCACTAATAAAATGTTGAGATTACTCACCACCATGGGTTTTGAGGTTTGATAAAACTATTGATGAGTGGTCGAGTCGGAAGAATAACTACGACTTCATTTGAACGAATCAATTTACTTAAGGAGAAGATCTCCAAGAAAAGCTCCAAACCGAGAACTATTAGAAAAGAGTCAAGAACCACAAATCAAAACAGATTCCACCAGAAAACAGAAGAATCTGATAACATAATGATACCGTGGGGAGAATGGAAGGAGATGAAGGCCGGCGGTTTCCACTTTATGGTCTTGACAGGATTGCGGCATCTCACGTAGGGAGCATACCATACAGTACCTTCAGAAGGTTCAAAGCTGGTGCGGGAGGTAGAAATATATTCCATTTCACTTTCTGGTATACTGGAGGAGCGATCTGAAGTGAATGCTGCCTTCACGCGCCAGGCGCGTGCGACGCGCACAGATTGGAACAGAGCTCACGCGCAGAGCGCGTGACCCGCAGCGAATGTGTTAAGTCTTCCGCCGTTCCTCCTTTCAGAGGCATTTAGCTCCTTCACGTAACTTCCCACTTCACTCAATTATTGCTTTGAAATTTGAAGTGGACAGTTCAAGATCTGTCGAGTTTTTGATGTTCAATATACTCATTTCAACCGTATATCTCTTATTTTCTCAGAATGTAGTATTAAACGGAGTTCCTCCCATAATTTTGTTCCTCGCTTCCCACCCCTCCGTCACGAGTTTGCATTTGGAGCGTTTGAAGATTACTATGACCGGTGGCGCCCCTTGTACAGATGCTGACATTCAACAGTTGCAGAGCAGGCGAAAACATCCCTTTATCCAAGGTTGGTTACTCAATGATTTGCTCCATATTTTTTCAGCACCAGATAATTGTATTCTTTGTATTTGGAATTATTCTAGGATACGGCATGACCGAAAGTAGCCCGCTTCTAACGCAATCGCCCGTTTATTCGACCAAATATTCATCGATTGGAAAAGTTATCAGTAACACGGAAGCCAAAATTGTAGATATTACCACTGGAGAAGCATTACCAATCAACCAAACTGGTGAACTTTGCTTTAGGGGCCCTCAGGTAAGTAAACCATACGTATTTTGAACTAAAATCGGTATTCGGTTCGGCTTCGGTATTTGTTGTGGTGGTCTCGTAGGTACACGCTCGTATTGGATGATATCTTCGGTGACTAATGGCGGGCTATCAACTGAATTCCTTGGTCATGGGTTTAACATTGGGTGGTAGTGTAAAATGATGACCAGGGAAGTGAACCAAGCAAGCCCAATATGTATTCATAATTCAAGAATTTAAAATCTGACATAAATATGTACCTAAGGAGCCGCTTTGCTCCTGCAAATTAAGTAAAATCTCAATTACTGGATAGAAAAACAGTGCCTACGCCAGAAAAGGCTTCTGGGGCCCTCAGATATGTTAAAAAATTATATAATTACCTAAAGGGCCACATCGCGCTTCCAAATTAAGTAAAATGTCAATTAATGGTTTGAAAGACTTCGTGCATACATCAGAAAAGGCTTCAGGTAAGTAGACAAACTAAGTAATTACCTAACAGACCACTTCGCATTTCCAAATTTAGTGAAATAGTAATGGATGGTTGGCAAAATGTAGTGCCTACGTCAGAAAAGGCTTCAGTGGCCCTCAGATGTGTTCACAAACTATACAGCCATTCATTCTTCCAATGTCAATCAATGGTTGAAATCTGACATATATGTGAACCGAAGCAGCCGCTTTGCTCTTGCAAATTGGATAGAAAAACAGTTCCTACGTCAGAAAAGGCTTCTGGGGCCCTCAGATATGTAAAAAAATAATTATATAATTACCTAAAGAGCCACATCGCTCTTCCAAATTAAGTAAAATGTCAATCAATGGTTGGAAAAACTTTGTGCCTACGTCAGAAAAGGCCTCAGTGGCCCTCAGGTAGGTAGAGGAATTAAGTAATCATCTAAAAGACCACTTATCTCTTCCAAATCAAGTAAAATATCAATGGATGGTTGGCAAAATGTATAGCCTACGCCAGAAAAGGCTTTGGGGACTGCCAGATAAGTAGACGAACTAAGTAATTACCTAAAAGACCTCTTCGCTCTTCTATATATAGTGAAAAGTCAATTAATTTATTGTAGTGTTGGGTATCAGTTTAGCCTAAAAGAGTTACAAAGCATGGAGTGGCTCCAGGTGGCGGTCCCCCATTGCAGAGTGAGATCCTCCCTTGGCCAACAAAGAGCAGCTAGATATAAGGAGGCAAAGGGATTCCCACTAGGCTGAAATCTGGGGAATCGAATCCCATAAAGCGAACGAAGCGAGTAATCACGCATGTGGAAAATAATAACGCGAGCTACCTCCATCGACATAAGGATTTTAGCTAGTTTAAGCCAATGATTCCTCATTTACAATGGTTAGGCATGAAGCAGGTTTTTACTGAGAGATCAAAATTTTGTTTTAATTTTCAAAGGTGATGAAAGGATACCATAACAGGCCCGAAGCGACTGCTGAAACCGTCGATTCTGAAGGATGGCTTCGAACTGGCGACGTCGGTTACGTCGACGCTGAGGGCGATTTCTTCGTCGTCGACCGGATAAAAGAGCTCATTAAAGTCAAAGGCTTCCAGGTGAGATGAGAGCTGGTGCTGGTTTTTGAAGGGTTATTTCAGAAAATACTTTACCCACGACAACGATGAGTTTACAGGTTGTTTTGGAATAAGCCCCATCTCAGTTTTTCACGTTTCTGCATATCGTTAGTCTTCTACGTGATGGAGGGACGTCTTTAGAGGGAACAAGTTGGTCTCAAACTTTTTAGCCTGATCGGACCGAATTTGGGACGGTGGGGGTCAAAACGTGTTTTTCAAAAAATGGATTTTCGAGATTTTCGGCGATCTAGGCGCGTGGATTACTATTTTCCACTGGATTTTGGACGCACTGATCTCAAAACAATTGGCGCCGAGCGGGAAAGGTTATGGGTCAAAATGGGTATCTATCTACCTATTTATAAAGTGGGTTTTCGAGAACCTGGAACATAGGCAAGCGGGTTACAATTTTCCACTAAATTTTGGACCTATGAACAATATAAGAAATTTTAGAATAATAGCACATGTAGATTGGAAAGTCAACTCTTGCTGATCGTTTGATAGAAGAATGTAACGGTCTTGAGACAAGGGAAATGATCAATCAGGTACTTGACTCAATGGATATAGAGCGTGAACGCGGAATCACAATCAAAGCACAAACGGTAAGACTTACATTACAACTGCAAATATTTGTAATAAATATTGTCTCAACCTCATGGACACACCAGGGGCCTATTCCTAGAAACTCTTCATTCCTCATTCTGCACTCAGAAAATCTAACTCTTCACTCTACAAAAACGTTTTGTTCCTAGATTGTGCAGTGTTATGAAGAGGCCAGAGTGAAATGAACGGTGAAGCAGAGTTGCACAGTTCTTGGTGTTTTACATGAGTCCTGTCCCAAGAAACAATTCAGTCAAACAAAGAGTCAATACTATACATTTCAAATGAAGATTTTTCAATTTTTTTGTAGAGTATCCAATGACTTTGCCATAATTTACAAGATAATTTCTATTTAAAATATGATTTTGGATGAATTTATCAAAAGAGGGAAATTGAATATTTTGATTGGTAATTAAGGACAATTTTTGTTTTTCACAAATTGATAGAGATAATGTTCCATTTATCTTCATCAAGCTGTGATAGGTTAAAACAAAATGGGTTACTCTTCAACTCACTCTGCATTTTGAGTAGAGTAAGAGAGTTGTGGTGAAAAGGAAGTTCTTGTACTGTACACAACTTGCATAGTGAAGAGTATGAAATCATGAGTTGCAAAGTGGGGAGTGAAGAGTTTCTAGGAACAGGCCTCAGGTCATGTTGACTCTTCATATGAAGTCAGCCGAAGCTTAGCCGCATGTGAAGGCTCACCTGAATTGATTGGAATGGGTCCAGGACCCGCCACACCCACTGTTTCCCCCATTTTCCCCATGTTGAAGAAATGAGTATCCATGCGCCTGGTCCAAGGAATAACCAACCCCTGTGAAAAAATTTTGCAGATTTTTTTTTTCTCTCTTCGTCACGCACTCAAACCTTAAGACCTTAGTCCTTAGTGCTCATTCAAATCACCTTTTTCCTGTCTATCTGCTCACAGGTAGCTCCTGCAGAACTCGAAAGTTTATTAAGAGATCACCCTGACGTCGAGGACGCGGCAGTAACGGCACTTCCATCGTCAAAATGCGGAGAAGTTCCCATCGCCTTCGTCATCCGAAAACCCACGGCTGTCGAAACGTTGACAGAAGAGGCTCTGAAGAGCTTCGTAGCGGCCAAAGTCGCCAAGTATAAACAAATTTCGATCGTCGTTTTCGTGGATTCGATTCCCAAAAGCTCGACAGGCAAAATACTGAGGCGGCAGCTGAAAGAAATTGCCAAGAAAGATTACGCAGAAAGTGCGGTGTGATTTTGCTCTGCAAGCTGCTCCCGTCATTCTCTAGGTAATCAATAAATTTAATTACACGTTGTGTTGAAAATAAATAAGTAAGCCATTTCTTGCACTGTTCATGGCTATTTTGATTAAATTCTATACAAAGTGTCCCCTCCTAAAATCATAATGCCAAATATTTTTTTTTAACCTTAATATTTTGTGTGCAAGGAACTCAAGTATCATACAACATGCGCACCCCGCGTGTAACTGTCACTAACTTAATTTTTCAATTGGGAACCCCAAATTTCGGATTCTACCCGAAAATCTGATCCCTCAACCAACTTTTTTGATTGCGCGCAACTTATTTCGTGAGCACGCAGAGATGCGCAACCCCGAAATTATCAAATGATGGTAATGATAAACTCTAAAGGTGTGGCACTTTTATTTCCGCTGATTTTCTATCTGTTTCTTGATTCGACCAAGTTTTTGCAAAATAATAACCAAAATTTGTTTATCTCGTGTGAAAAAATCATCTTTTTTTAGTATGTTTGCTCATAACATTTCATAGGTGGAGGGGATTATTTCTACCTATACCCCGTAAAAATCTGAAAAAAAAGCGCCTAAAATTTAAAGAAAATGAACAAAACGAGAAATCTACAAATTTCGGTCAATATTCCGTAAAAATGGAGGAAAATCGAAAAACGGATAATAAAAAGCGTTAAAAAAGTAGAAAAATTATGTGCCACACTACCTACAGAGTTCACACCATCTACTATTGTACAATAATGGGGATTGCGCAACTTTGCATGCTCGCTAAACAGGTTGCGCGCAATTAAAAAAAAAAAAAAAAAAACGCTGCAAATGTCTTTACAGGGGTGGTTATTCCTCGGGCCAGGACCATGAAGACTCATTCCAATCGATTCAGCGTCCAAAATTTAGTGGAAAATGGTATCCCACACGCCTAGGTACTAGAAATCTCGAAAACACATTTGGGTTGAAATATACCCATTTTGACCCATAAACTCTTCGGGAGGCGTCAATCATTCCAGGACTCGTCTCATTGGATTCAGCATACAACATTTAGTCAAAAATGATACCCCACAAGCCTGGATCGCCAAAAACTCGAAAATCCATTTTTGTAAATACACATTTTGACCTCCTTTCCCCCCCAAATTTGGTCCGATTGGGCTGAAAAGTTTCGAGGACGAACTAGAGCTGGAAACGGATCCCTGACCCAAATTTCAGATTTTTAGAAAAATTTTTACTACCGGTTGTAGCCGTACAGATGAGATTGAGGTGTCTACTTCTATAAATTTCTTCCCATTGATGTTAAGATGATCTTCTATCAAGACCGCGTGTTGGCCGTTACTTCTCGCCTTCTTCATCACCGGTAACAACGTGTTTCGTCGTAGCAATATGGTTGATGAGAAATCAAGAGATGGTGTATTCCACAGCAGTCCAAAACCTCGCATAGCTCGTATTTTACTGTCGTGACTGTTGAATTTGACCCTCAGTGGTCTGGTTTGTGTAGTTTTTTTTTCATAGCCTGTACTTGCTAGACATTTTCAAATTGGCTGAACCCCTGTGGTAAAGGACCTAAGTTACCTGAAACGACAATAAATGGATTGAATTGATATCCTGACCCTTCTCTCCAAAGGAGAACTAATAAAACTGAATTGTCTTTCTTCTATTTATTCGTTTTTCAACTTTATGATAAAAGAACTAGTAAACTCCTTGTAGTGGACTGCGGTAAATTATTATTAATAATGAAAGAAACAACTAGCTTAAAAACCGAACTTTAGTACTGAAAACTCAATTTTTAAGCAATCAACTTGAAAATTATGAATTTTTATCTGCTAATCTATGAGTAAATGCATTATTACTGGCTTTGAATGTCCCTGACCCTTTTCCTTGAGGGCGGCTGTTGTTCACAACGATGAGTATTGAGTAGAAATCATTTTAACAAAAACAAAAATGATATATTTGTAACTTCTTCAAATCACAAATCACTAAGACAACGCAACGTAATATATATTATATAGGTATTCGCATAAATAATAGTCTGCTCAAAAAACAATATTTGTAAGGATAAACACCTAGTAGGCAATAGTCACTGATAAAGCCGACGAAACCAATAAATTTACATAAAAATACAAACGAAATTATTTACACAGACAAAACAAGTCGAGGACCCACTTTACAAAACCTATTCATTTTAGTCTTTTCTAAAAAATGCAGACCCCCATCACAAAAGTATCAGTTACAAATATTACGTTGAATTCACGATAAATGTTTTTTTTCCATCGTGCTTTTTTTTTTCAGCATAATGCGCAACGAAATTTAGCTATTTTTGGTTTTAGCGATGAAAGGAAATTCAAGCGTTTAATATGTATTCAAATATATTTTTATTTCAATAGTTGAATGGGAAAGTACAATTCAGTGACAACAAGACTGGATATTTACCGCTTTGTTTCAACCTTTTTTTTTTTTTTAATTTTTGTGGAAATTGCGGGGTGGAAGGGTTGAGGAGGGGGTATTATGCGAAATTAACAGTGTTATTTCCGGCAATATTCGAACTGATGAAAATGTAACAAGTAGACGAGGAAAACCCACAAAAGTTAGTCGATTCGTGGAACGTAACAAATTGATTAAAGGCAGGGAATTGGGTCTTTTAATTATTAACACATAAATATACCGAGTGCGGAAAAAATGTCATTGCATCCCAGTTATTATAACGAGTAACATCACGGGTCCAGGAAAAAACTAGGTCGACAACACCGACGTCTTCAACGCATCTTATCTATAGGTTTCGATTACATGCGGAAAAAAACTAGGGAAAAGCTATAACCTGATTTTATTGAGGAATGTCGTTGATACTAAGTCACCCTCAACTGTAGGAGTTATTCTGAAATGTGACAAGGAAACGATGAAATCTTGGGTAGGTTTTACGTAATAGAGATCAAACAAGTCATTTTTGGGGTGAAGGGAAGAAATAGTACGACGGCGAGTGATCCGATTTCCACGTTATTTCAACATCACAACAATTATCTCTGACAACAGTGATTTTTCCTTACAAACGAGTTTAGTAAGGATGATTAGGCGGTCGTGACACAACGAAATTCGTACATAGGAAGCAAAGCTGGAATTCAACGAATACTTTATGTAAACGAGATAGCGTCAGTAAATCCCGTGTTTCACTACATAATTCCAAACTGGCCGAAAAATCAATTTATTTCCTCTATTAAGAGAAAAAAATTCGACATGGATTCGTTGTGAAATGATGTACTGCTAAACGCTTGACTCCTTTACAGCACTTTTCGACTCTACGTTAGGTAATTCCAATTAGCTTAAAATTATTCATGAGTTAAAACGATAAAAGTGCACAATTTTTATGTTACCTACTGCATGCATTTTTTGGCTAAATCGGGGATTACGGTTCCATTTAGAAAAACTTTTTTTTTTCTTCATTTGTTTCACTCAATGAAATATTGTATTGCAAGAGAAAAAGGAAGATTATGCACAGTGTTGGCGGTGGCGGGGCGGCTCAACGCAGGTCGGGGTTGTCATTGACCTGTTTCTTGATGCGAAGAAGAATAGTGGTGTACCACTGGTCGAGCCTCGAGATGGAATCGTAGTCTTTGACCGCTTCGGTGAAACCGTCAGCGTTTTGTTCTTCAATGTGATCGATCAATACCTGCGAACGCACGGATAGACAACGTGAGGAACGGTAGATGTGCAAATAAAAGGCATGAAATTAAGGTTGACCCAGCAAGGAGCACTTTTACATACCCTAACAAAAATTAATGAAATTGTGCACATTTTTTAAATTTAAAACTGCTTATTGGACCTCCTGGAAAAATCCTCGAACCAGGCGCATGGAGATTCATTTCTTCAACATGGGGGAAACAGTGGGTATGGCGGGTCCCGGACCCATTTCAATCGATTCAGGGTCCAAAATTTAGTGGAAAATGATACCCCACACGCCTAGACACCAGAAATCTTGACACATATACATACACATTTTGACCCATCCCTTCTTCCGTAGGGTGCCAATCGTTTTGGGACCCACTTCATTGAATTCAGCGTCCAAGATTTAGTGGAAAATTATACCCCACACGCATAGGTACCAGAAATCCCGAAAACATATTCAAAATGGGTATTAAATACCCAACTTCACCCATAACTTCTTCCAGTGGGTGCCAACCGTTCTGGGACCCATTTCATTGGATTCAGCTTCCAAAATTTAGTGGAAAATAATACCCCACTCGCCTAGATCGCCTAAAATCCAAGAATCCATTTTTCAAAAAACACATTTTGACGCCCAAATTTGGTCCGGTCGGGCTGAAAAGTTTTGAGGACCGTCCTAGGCCGGGAACAGACCCCTGACCCAAATTTCAGATTTTTAGAAAATTCTCTACTACCAAAGTCGGCGTGAACAGTGGAAGGACATTGACCTTATTTGATCTAGACACCATGTAACGTCAAGAAAAAAAATTTGAGCCGAATCGGAGAGATTGACCTTTGCATGAAAACATAGGTTGGTTATCCAAGAAATAACCAACCAAAACGGCCAATATTTCACCTGTGAAGTCCACAATGGTTTTATATCCCAGTAAAACCTGCTTCCAGGGCCCTTGGAGTGTGTATCTACTTATACACCCCCAAAATTACCACTGACCATTTGGATATTTGCCTTTTTTGACCCCTTTAGATCATATCTGATTTTCTTTTACCCTTCCTGACCATTTTTGGCGCGGTAATTTTGTGGAAAATGTTATCTTACACGCCTTGATTCCTAAAATTCTTAACAAAATATTTTAAAAGTCCAACAGGACCAATTTGAGCCATAAGGAGTAGGTTGATCTTGGCAAGTCATTTCACTGTGAGAATTTGGTTGTTGACATGTATGCAGGTCAGTAGACACTCAAATTGTGCAACTGATTGAACGCCACACGCCACAGACCTTAATCGCCAAAAATCTCGAAAAATCCATTTTTTATAAAAACTAATTTTTACTCACTTGAGGATATTATATAGGTGAAATTACATATATTTTATGTTCTTTGAAACTCGATTTTCGGAATTTCTTGGTTGAATCCAATGAGATGGGTCCAGGAGCGATTGGTGCCTACTGGAGGTGGATATCTATCAATTAGGGAATTCACGTCCACCTTCTGCCGTTTTTGGGGTAAGCGAAGTGAACGACTTGAATATTATTGCCCTCAAAGATGGAAGCGAGTGATATTGATTGGTGTTACGGAAAGACGGAGAATTGATCAGTTAATTCCTTTTCAGGGAACTCCAGCTCATGAAAAATTACGACTACGAGTCTATGTCGAATGGCAGAACGTCATAGGCAACAAAGCCTCGCGACGACGCCTTATAACCGAGACTATAATCTAATCAAATATTCGTCTCACCTTCAATAATTTGCATTCTCTCGAATCTTGGAAGGCCGGGTAGAGTTCGTTATATCTGTCTATCGCTTGTTGCGCGTTGAGAACGTCGACACATAAGTGGCAGAGAGCGGCCCTGAAGAAGTATTCTTTGGCGCTGTATTTTAACAAGGAGCTGTCGAGGGAACTTGAGGCGACCTTGAATGGAGTAAATGAAGTTGACAATTAGAATGCGGCAGTTATTTTACGATGAAAGTTAAATTGATTATATTTTACAGGGTGGAGCGCGCAAGACAAATGGATTTGTAAAGGGCGCCCTACCGGACTGAACGGTCGCAGTTATCTGGGGTGGGGTTCATTAAGAATATATGCATCCCTACAAAATGGTAGTCGTTCAGGAATTAAAGCCACGTGATTACGAAGCAAGACAAATCGCGAGTAAAAACATGCTTGCTGTATTGCCGCGAGACGCTATTGTTTTCTTCTCTGACGAGGCACAT
Source organism: Cyrtorhinus lividipennis (assembly GCA_019603395.1). NCBI lineage: Eukaryota > Metazoa > Arthropoda > Insecta > Hemiptera > Miridae > Cyrtorhinus > Cyrtorhinus lividipennis. The sequence continues at coordinate 3,917,863 of CM033999.1, read as the reverse complement.
TTCCATCTCAGTGGTTGTGTCAATAAACAGAATATGCGCTACTGGAGTGAGACGAACCCCAGAGAGCTCCACCAGAGGCCTCTTCACTCTGATAGGGTAACAGCATGGTGTGCAATTTAGAGAAATGGGATAATTGGGCCTTATTTTTTCAAGAACAACGGCAGGACCGTTTCCGTCAACTCGGCGCGTTATTTAACCATGATTCTGAGTTTTTCTTGCCTGCATTGGATGAAATGGAACTGGACGACGTCTGGTTTCAGCAGGACGGGGCAACCGCCCACACAGCACGGACAGTGAAGGAGTTTTTGAGAGGAAGGTTCCCTGGGTGGCGGGGCACAGAGGAATTGAGGGCAACGAAAAAGCCGATGAGCTGGCCAGGAGGGGCTCTAAAACCCCCTTTGTGGGCTCAGAGCCGGCTGCAGGTTTGCCCAAAAGCTCCTTCAGAGCTGCCATCAAGGAGTGGACGCACAAGAAACACACCGACAGATGGCGGAATATTGAGGGACAAGTCCACAGTAAGCGTATGGTGGCAAAACCCCATCCATCACTCACCAAGGACTTACTCAGACTTAAACGCGGCAACCTAAGAGCGATAGTTGGCTTACTAACCGGCTTCGCTCCTCTGCGTTTTCATCTGAACCGCAAAGAGGTGACAAAACTAACAACTCTATGCAGATTCTGTGAGGAAGCAGACGAAACTGCAACTCACATAATCTTTGAGTGCCCAGCACTCACATCCCGCAGATGCACCCTCTTTGGGACACAAACCCCAATGAGAACCGTACCGTGCAATAAGTTAGTCCACAATTTAACAACCCTCATCAGGGGACTAGGGCTGTTTGTGGACTAAAGAATGAGACACCTAGAGAAGCACAACAAGCCACCAGGCTTTTGCGCCTGGGGCCCCCCATAACCCCTCCTCTAGGTGCCTTTTTACCATTTACCATTTCCCTGGGCGCCTCATCTCCCTGAGAGGCGATTTGAACTGGCCAGCGTGGTCACCAGATTTAGCCCCTTGCGATTTTTTCCTGTGGGGCCACCTCAAATCCAAGGTTTACAATGATCGTCCCAGGACCCTAGAAGCCCTCAAGAACAACATCAGAGCGAACATCGCCAAACTACCCATTGAAATGCTCCAAAAACTTCAGGAAACGTCTTCTTCAGTGTATTCAGAGAGAGGGCTCCTATTTGCCAGATACGCTATTCAAAACCGTATAAATTTAAATTTTTAATACTAACATATAAGGAAAAAAAAAAAGTTCCGTAATTTGTCATTACATTGTGATTGTTTTCATTTTGTAATCCATCTGTCTTGCGCGCCCTGTAAAATACAGAAACCGTTTCAACTTACGCCTTCGTAGATCTGAATGGCCTTATCGTAGTTTTCAAGTTGAGCTGCGTATTGAGCGACCTTCAACATGCATTTATTAGCTGATGAATTGCTCTCTTCGCCTTTGAAATAATCGGCAGCCTGTTCGTAGTGTTGAATTGCCCTTTCTAAATCGACTGCTTCGCTTTCGTACATCTCCGCGATGGTTTGGTGGTGTTTGGCTGCCATGGTGAACCTTCCCATGTCCGTGTAGATCTCGATGGCTTTTAGCAGGCAGTTGACACCCTCTGAAAATGAGAGTTGTCAGGTCGATGAAATCTAGGTGAAGGGATGGAGTTGAGGCAAAATGGGTATATAAGTAATTTTTCCTCTAAAAGCTGATGGTTCTTCGATGACTTGTCACAATGCAGTGTAAAACAGAGAACAACTTCTAACATTCAGTACATCTCTAAAAATGCCTAGGTTTCTGGCTTTCTACGTCATCAGCCGTTGTGTATGAAACTGACAACAGATACAATAATCCGTTTTTCGAATCAACCACATCCACTTCGACGTCCGAGGTGATGCAGCATCAGGCGTGGTTACTTCATGGATTGGTGACCGCCGGTAAGTGATGCCCAAGAAGCTTTTTGCACTGGCTGTACCCGTAGAGGGAAGGATTTTCGCGATGGACGCCGACTAAAAGCGGCCATTAACGGTCCGATTCGTTGTACAACTTAGTAGGACTAGTAGGATTGTTTGCACAACTCACGCTCCGTCTTTCTCTCTGACTGGAGGCCTAACTTCAGTCCCAGTCGTGCACAGTATCAGGCGCAGTTAAAGGAAACGCTGCAAATTCATTCACAGGGGTTGGTTATTCCTCGGACCAGGCGCATGGAGACTCATTTCTTCGACATGGGGAAAATGGGGGAAACAGTGGGTGTGGCGGGTCCCGGACCCATTCCAATCGATTCCCATTATGATTCATAACCTCTTCCAGTGAGTGCCAATCGTACTGGGTCCCTTTTCATTGGATTAAGCGTCCAAAAGTTTAGTGGAAAACCTAGATCGCCCGAAATCTCGAAATAACTTCTTTCAGTGGGTGCCAATCGTTCTGGGACCCTTTTCATTGGATTCAGTGTCCAAAATTTAGTGGAAAACCTAGATCGCCCGAAATCTCGAAAATCTATTTTTCAAAAAACACATTTTGACCCCTACCCCGCCCCAATTTGGTCCGAACAAGACGAAAGGTTCGAGAACCAACCAGAGCACAAAATGAGTCCCTGACCAAAATTTCAGATTTTTAGAAAATTTTCTATTACTTGAGTCGGTGTGAACGGTGGACGGACATTGAACTTTTTTAATCTATGCACCTTGAAACGCCCAGAAAATTTTTTTGAGCCGAATCGGAGAGGTTGACCTTGATGAAAATATAGGTTGATTATCCAAGAAATAACCAACCAAAATGGATTTTCGAGACTTTTGGCGATCTAGGCGTGTGGGGTATCATTTTCGACTAAATTTTGGACGCTGAATCCAATGAAACGGGTATTGGAACGATTGTTGCCCACTGGAAGAAGATATGAGTCAAAATGGGTACCTATCTACACATTTCAAATGTCTGTTTTCGATCTCTGGCACCTAGGCGTGCGGGGTATCATTTTCCACTAAATCATAGACGCTAAATCGATTGGAATGAGTCTCAATGCTGCTGGTCCGAGGAATAACCAACCTTGTAAGAGAATTTGCAACGTTTTTTACTTAGGTAATCGTTAATGAAGCGATTGCAACTGAAACTGCAGCGATTTGTCCACGTTTCGAGTTTTGATCCTGGCTTCAGCTTTGGCTTCACTGGTCTTGTTTTGAACTCACCAGATCATTCTACCGATTTTCCAAGTAACGTTTCATCAGTGTCCTTGCTCCTGTTACCAACCATTATTCTATTCCAGTTTCTCTCGGGCGATTGCTATTAGCATAATCATCAGGTCGCACGAGCTACTTTTGATTGTTCCATTATTTCACACTATTAGTTTGAAATTTGAAAAACAACACCTTAACTGTTACATCTCAAATACATAAATGATAACGCTAATTATTTCAAGATGACGTTATTTCGTAACGGTTCATGATATGACCTAGTTCATTCATATCCGTCTGTGACACAGACTAGACAAGGTTGGTTTCAAAACTACTTTGACATAGGCATATTTCTGCAACCTCACGTCAACGTTCCTATCACTAATCATTCAGAAAAAGAAACCCCTAACATCAGTGGAAAATTGTCCACAATTTTTTAATATTTGTTTACCGTTAGGATCCGCTTTCTTGTAGCAGTTGGCAGCATCAACGTAATTGGAAGCTGCATCGTGGCGACTACCAGTTTTTACGTGGAGATCTGCCGCTTGACAGAATGCGTTTCCAGCGTTGGCCCATTTTTTGGCCATTTTGAACATGTTGGCTGCTCGTGTGTAGCATTCAATGGCTTCTTCCACCTTGGAGGAGCCTCCCCTGTAGAAAGAATTCTCCAGTTTTTTATAAAGAAAACAAAAATAAATCAGATTAATTAGGTGTTGAGGCATCATTTTAAGAATGATTTTGGCTCTCAAGCTCGAAGCAGTATGCGGTTTTGATTTATATAAGCCGATAGATATTACCATTTTGCTCAGGAAACAGATAACAACCAGTTTGAAAGTGCATTAATGACTAGAATCCCACGGTACGACCTTGGAGTATATTTTTGGCACAGTTTTACCCCACAGGACGAAATCATCAACTCCATGAATGACCCTACGTTGGTGTATAAAGCCAATTGAGCTCATCATAACAGGTAGGGTTGTCTGTAATACGCAAGATACTCCATAAGTCGGGCGGTGTTTCCGAATATTACCAATATTTCTACGCAGCAAAAGAGAACATTTTCACCCGAAGTTTCTTTCAAATTGTAGTGATTGTTTTTGGGACCTGTTCGCGAATAGTAGGACAATGGCCTCAAGTGTTCGGACGGGCCAAACCGCCCCCATAATACATCGTGGACTAAAATCAATTGCAGTCGTATCGATTACACCATTCAACTAGGAGGTACGCTTTTGGAAAATCAAGTTCCCAGTTTAATCGGCGCAGATTAAAGCGAAATAAGCGAACAAGGATATCGGCGACGACTAAATGATAAGAAGACGAAAAATAATTGAGGTAGATTGTGAGGAGTGCTCGTGGTGGAAACGAGGAAAATGTCTCACCCGAAGAGAGAGTTGAAAAATCCCTTCTGGGTTGTAAGTTTCTTCTCAGCTTCGGCGATGAGTTGAATAGCTTTCTGTTCACTATCCGCCATAATTGCGAATACGCGATTTCAAATAAAACTAACAGAAAACTACTCACAAACCGAGTGAAACAGGGTCGAAATCTAAATAACGAATTTTTCCTTACGACGAAGATCCGACCGTATTGACAAAATGTTTACACCAGAAGTCGAAAGATGGCAAAGTTATCATAGGACCGTCTGCGCATGACCGTGAGTCACGCGGTATGACGTGACGTTCAGATGGTTTTTTGGGGGTTTTCAATGCTCAATATTTTCTCTCCAGCTATATAAATATGGTCAAAAGAGTTGAAATATCAACTTTATTACATTTTGGATGCCAACTATTTAAATATTTTTACTACAAAACCCCTCATTGCAAGTTTGATTACGAAAAAGTTGTGTTTTTCACAGCTAAACCAAGACAAAAACAATTGTGCTTAAGGTGTGGGCGACAACGATGATGATAATTTTGATAACCCTGTTTACGTTTTGTTCGGGTTGTTGTTTTTTACCCCCACGTGAATCTTGTTCTTTAATAAATAATTCACTTCAATTCCTTGCACAAGTCAATTCCTATTCGGCGTGTGCACATACATCAACGAAGAAACAGTTTCTACATTGGTTGTTGCTTCCAAATTCGGATTTAAATTGACTACAATTAAAAATTCTATGAATGATCACATCATCAGGATGTAACTGACTGAGTGACTGTTGTAGCCGCGAGTGTGTTTGTTCCAATTTTGGGTATAAAATTCAAATTTTTGACACTCGAATTCGCTCCACCAAAAGCATGAGCTCTCAAAAAGGTAACGTGTCTCGCAGTAGACCTCAAAAATACAAAAATTCTCGCGCTTTCAAAAATGATCTTCACGACACGACGCCGCGCACCAAACTCATCAATTCCCTCGAAATTACTGACGTTTGCCCAAAATGTAAAGGCGTGCTCGAGTGGAAAATAAAATACAAAAAGTATAAATTGATGAAGAATGCAGCCACGTGTACCAAGTGCAGTCGAAAGAATGTCACCAGCTCTTATCGTATTATGTGTAAAGAGTGTGCAGAAAAGTTGAACGTGTGTCCGAAGTGCGGATTGAACGAGGAAGAACGAAAAGTTGAAGCTCAACTCTTGAAGAAGACACCGTCCACAAAAAGTGTGTGATATGAAGTGTCAATTGATTTCACTGTGACGCCTATTAAGCTATTTGATAAACGCTGCAAATGTCCACAGGGGTTGGTTATTCCTCGAACCAGGCGCATGGAGATTCATTTCTTCAACATGGGGGAAACAGTGGGTGTAGCGGGTCCCGGACCCATTCCAATCTATTCAGAGCCCAAAATTTAGTGGAAAATGATACCCCACACGCCTAGGTACCAGAGATCTCGAAAACAAACATTCAAAATGGGTAGATAGGCACCCATTGTGACCCATAGCCCCATCCAGAGGGCACCAATCGTTACAAGGCCCGTCTCATTGGATTCAGCGTCCAAAATTTAGTCGGGAATGATACCCCACACACCTAGATAGCGGAAAATCTCGAAAATCCATTTTTCAAAAAACACGTTTTGACCCCTATCTTCCCAAATTAGGTCCCATCGGGCTGAAATGTTTCGAAGAACAAACTAGAGCCAGAAATGGGTCCGTGACCAAAATGTCAGAATTTTAGAAAATTGTCTACTACCAAAAACGGCGTGGATGGCCAACTTACACACATGCTTATTTTGATCTAGACACCTTGAAATGCACAGAAAAAAATGTTGGGCCGATTCAGAGAGGTTGAGTTTTGAATGAAAATATACTTAAGTTGATTATTCAAGGAATAATCCAACCAAAAACGCTGCCTGTTCTTCCATGATGGTTGGTTATTCCTTGATGCAGGTGTAGGGGGAGTGTCAAAGACTCATTCTAATCTATTCAGCGTCCAACGCTTACTGGAAAATTAATCCAAAATTCGTCCAAAATTTATTGCTTTGTGATCCCCCACATCACTACATCCAAAATAGTGGAGAATAAAATCCCATTCGCCAAAGTTCTCAAACACATAGGTAGGTAGATGCCCTTTTTGACCCACACCTACCTTCGATGGACTTTGGGCATGATAACGTATAGGTAGGATATCCAACATAGGAATGACCAACCAAAAGCAATAATATATTTTTTTGATAAAGTCCTACTTCACTGATGATTCAGGCTATTTTTGCTGTCACCTTGCCGCTCCATTCAGCAAAACTCTAACTTTACCGTTTTCGTTGTTTCAGCCGGAACAGTTGCAGTTGCTGAGCCTCTGGACGACTTCGACGACTCCGATTCGTGTGGTGATGGTTCTGAAGATGGTGAAACGTGAGTTATCTAAGCGTGTACATCAAACACTCCTTACGTGGATTCTGCATTATGTACGTTGTTCAAACAACCAGAAGTTTGTAAATTGTTCTATAGAATACAACATAATTTCGTCCCAAGAGCGCCTAATAAAATGTTATTTTTGTTCACAACCAAAAAATAATATCCTCATTCCTTCTCTGGTAAATAATTTTGTATTGTGGGCCAACGATGGCGAGTCGCAAGGAAGATAGCTCTCACTGATCTCAGGCCTGCAATCACGTTGAAAGCTATTCATTCTCTTCCGTGTAGAAACACAATCACAAGTCTGACAACAGCAGGGTGTCTAGGAAAATTGAGTCAAATCAAGAGACAGAAATAGCATCACGTGAATGAGCTTAGAAAATTACAGAAATCTCGAAAACACACATTCGAAATGGGTAGATAGGCACCCATTTTGACCCATAACCTCATCCAGAGGGCACCAATAATTCCGGGACCCCTCTCAATGGAATCAGTGTCCAAAAGTTAATGGAAAATGATACGCCACACGCCTAGGTACCAGAAATCTCGAAAACGTCTATCTAATGGTACCCATTTTTGCCCATAACCTCTTCCAATGGGTCCTAATCGTTCTGGGACCCATTACATTGGATTCAGCGTCCGGAATCTAGTGAAAAATGATACCCCACACACCTAAATTGAAAAAAATCTCAAAAATCCATTTTTTAAAATTCACACTTTGACCCCTACCCCACCCAAATTTGGCCCGATCCGGTTGAAAAGTTTCGAGGACCAACTAGACCCATGAACGAACCCCTAACCAAAATTTCAGATTTTTCGGAGTCGACATTTTTCTTAGCCCTTATGAGGAAAATTTATTTTGTGTAATTACGGCCTCGGAAGATAAAACATCTTTATTTCTTATAGTTTTTTTTTTTTTTTTTTTTTAATTTTATTTTTCACTTGAATGTCACTGAGAGCCTTGGTTTTGCTATTCATTTTGATGGCCCTCATGGAACTATTTTAGAATCATACCTACATGTTACGAATAAATGTTTTGATATATTATTACACCTGTCTTCTTGGATTTTGCGATGACGTAATAATGCTCCTGGGTTTTATTAATCTTATTTTATTCTAGTAAAGAGACCTAATCAAAAGGTATGTCCTTTGGACTTGTTTAGAAATTTATCCGAAGATTCTTTGCTGCATTTCTGATTGAACAGTGGAGAAAGGTAGTGTTGATGGACCATGAACGCTTTCAGTTCGAGGCAACTATTTTGTTGGCCGGCAGCTGTAACGTTCGATATCGAACCGATAAATATCCTCTTATCGACAAATTGTCTCTGGAAAACTTTTGTTTGGGAGAATATCGGGTTATAAAGGTCAGAAATGAGGCCGCTCCTCGGACACCGCCCTCTAATCAGATTCTTCCCTCTCCTCTGTTGAAACGTTTTCATCTCATGAGCGAAAGAAAAGAAGATCGTCGCATCATCAGTCTTCATTGGCCCACAACATGGCGGGGCAAACCGGTGAAATATTCGCTGCAGCTGCTACTATAGTTTTTCTCGTTGTTTCTTCAACGTGTGCCGACAACTACAAGTACGAAGTGAAGACATTTAATGCTAAAGTAAGGCCCTTATTCATGTAACGTTATCCAAAATTTAATTTTTCTTTTCGCTCTTAAACCTTTTCTCATAAGATTAATATGAAAATAACATAAATTTCCTCCTTCTCAATAACAATATTCATCCACAGATAGACCATTTCACGTTCACCAGTACTAAAACCTTCCCTCTGAGGTATTTGGTCAACAGCACCTGGTGGGACCCGTCTTCTCATGTCTCCCCAATATTTTTTTACACTGGAAATGAAGGAGACATTGAGACCTTCGCCCAGAACACTGTAAGTACCTACTCTAATTATTAATTCCAATCACAGAGCGGACCCAAAATAGAAATTCATCTCTACTGCCGAAATTTTGAACCTTCAACGACAGATTTATCTGATAACAAACGCTCCAAATTCTTCCCTATTGTGGAAAATGATACCCCACACGCCGAGATTGCCAAAAATCTCGAAAATCCATTTTTCGAAATACACATTTTGAACCCTACTCTCCCCCAAATTTGGACTGGTCGGGCTGAAAACTTTCGAGGACCGACCTAGGCCGGGAACAGACCCCTGACCCAAATTTCAGATTTTTAGAAAATTTTCTACTACCAAAAAAAGCCCGGACGGCGGACGGACGTTTGACTTTTCTGATCACTTTTCTGATTCACTTTTCTGACACCTTGAAATGTCCAGAAGGTACCAGAAATCTCAAAAACCAACTTTCGAAATAGGTAGGATACCTATTTTGACCCGTAACCTCTTCCGGTGGGTGCAAATCGTTCCGGGACCCATTTTAATTGGATTCAGCGTCCAGAATTTAGTCGAAAATCATACCCTACTTGCCTAGATCGCCAAAAAACTAGATAATTTATTTTTGAAATACACATTTTGAACCCTACTCTCCCCCAAAATTTGGTCTGGTCGGGCTGAAAAGTTTCGAGGATCAACTAGAGCCAAAAATGGGTCCCTAGCCAAATTTTGGATTTTTAGAAAAATGTCGACGGATTGGGGACGGACATTTCCTTATTTTGATCTAGACACCCTGAAACGCCCACATTTGTTGGGTCAAATCGGAATGATTGACTTTCTTTATGAAAACATAGATCGAGTACTCAAGGAATAACGAACCAGAAAACACATTTCTGCCCATACCTCAAATTTGCCCCAATTGGGCTGAAAAGAAGGGTCCTTGAGAATCAACTAAAGTCACTTGACTAATAGTTCATATTTTTAGAAATTTTTCTTACTATCAAAAACGGCGTGGACCTTTGAATTTGTTGATCTATACTTCATGATTTTGATGAGACAGTTAAATTTTAGGGCCAAATAAGCTGGCAATCAAGGAATATCCAACCAAAAAGACAAAAAATGTACTGGAACAAAACCTGTTGAAGGCTATTTTTTAGTGCCTGCTAAATTTTAGTCGTCTATCCAATTGGGAGTTTAATTGTAGTCTAGACTCAAATTGTATTTAATTTTCGAGAATAGAATTGTATTTTAGGGGAAATTTATTGAGTATGCGTCTCACATGAACGAGACGAATATATTCAGTTAGTGCCTATTTCAACAGCAATGAGCGAACCAACGTTTACTCAGGATCCCATTCCTCATATTATTGTACCTTGGTCATCAAAATAATTTTTTAACTGACATCTTTCACCATCCAGGGCCTCATGTGGGAACTTGCACGCAGTTTTGACGCTCTGATAGTCTTCGCTGAGCACCGATATTATGGAAAATCGTTACCTTTTGGCAACTTGTCCTACTCGGTAAGTGGTTGACTACTTGATACGTCGTCTATTCGTGCTTTTTTTCACTTATAAATCCTCGTTCAACGCCGTTTCAGGACCCCAAGTACTCAGGGTATCTTTCTTCGGCCCAAGCCTTGGCAGACTACATCGATTTGATACAGCATTTGAAGGAGGTTTACCCGAAAAAAGATCCCCAAGCTCATCGAACTCCCGTTATCGCCTTTGGGGGTTCGTACGGAGGTATGCTGGCCGCATGGATCAGAATGAAATACCCTGGAATCATAACTGGGTGAGTGATTTAACATAAGAACATCGTACCTATTTGATTATATACCAAGTTACCTGAAAAAGTGTTCTTACGCTCGTTGAATCGAACTTATTTACATTTTTAGCTCGTTGGCTTCATCAGCACCGATATTCCAGTTCACCAACATGACCAACTGCGACGACTTCAACAGGATCGTTACTTCTGCCTACAGAGACATTGGATCAACAAAATGCGCTGATAACATCAAAAAATCATGGGCTTCTATCAACGAACTAGCAAAAACTGGTGAGCACTCAACTATCTATGATTCATAACAAGTATATAAATCCATAATCAAGTCTAATGAAATAAATCTGCAGATGATGGCAAAAAATGGCTGAACCAGACGTTTAAGCCCTGCCAGCAGCCATTAGACGCAGCATCCTTAAAAGATTGGCTGACGAATATGTACGTGAACATCGCTATGGTTAACTACCCATATCCTGCCAATTTCCTGGCGCCTTTACCTGCGTGGCCAGTAAAAGTGAGTTTATCTATCTGAGGTTGACCATACATTGTTTACATTGAAGTTTTTGCGTTGTTTTCATCATCAAGACCATGTAAAATTACAGAAATTAACGTCTATTCAAGAAATTTCCCTGGAAAAGTAATTAAGGTAGCAATAAACGTCCAAGAGAATCGGCGAGATTGAATTTTTGAATGAAAACATAGGTTGATTATCAAGGAATAACCAACCAAAACGCTTTCCAAATTCTTTCACAGGGGTTGGTTATTCCTTGGACCAGGAGCATTTAGAAAATGGGGGAAAGTAGTCAGTGTGGAGTGTCCCGGACTCATTCCAATCGGTTCAGCGTCCCAAATGTAGTAGAAAATGGTACCCCAGACGCTTAGGTAACCGAAATCTCGAAAAACCCCTTTCAGAAAAGGTATTCAGGTACCCATTTCAACCCGTCACCTCTTCCGGTGGACCTGCCAGTTTTCCCTCAGTGTCAATGGGTTTTTGATCGTTGTAGTTTTCATTACATGTATTATAGAACCAGTTCATGAACTTGCCTTAATTCCTATTTATTCAGGCGAAAATAGTTGGTTAAACGATTATCCGCTAACACTCTTGTTAGAACGAATGCTCAATAGGTTCTTCTCTTCTTCAGATATTTATTTTTCCATAGCTCCACTTTTTTGCCTTCTAGAGAGGCTAATGTTGGCCTGATTTCTTGCCAATCAACCATCAAAATACCTGTCAATTGTAGGTAACTGTTGTACTTGAAGAAGGCTATCTTATGAAGCCTCCTACAGCTGTGCCAATAGTATGGTTCCATCCTCCATAAATATCACTTTGCTTCTCAAGAACCAACCATATATTTATGAAGCATGACTTGAAAGTATTTCCTGTTGACCAGGCTGTATGCGAGGTCATCGGTGGAGCCAACCAAAGCGACAAACCTTTGCTGGAGGCCGTTTCCAAGGCCACCACGTTGTACTTCAACAGCACAGGGTCTCTGAAATGTAACGACATGAACTCACAGGGATCGTCCGGCGTTGACGTTGACGGATGGGATTATCAGGTCAGTTCGTTTTTGCTCGTTCATATTGAGTATTAGAACTGAATTTGTAGTGTTAAAATGTATAAAAATGTATTATTTCTACGTAGAAAGCTGCAGCGTTTGCTTTCGCAGTATTAAAATCTCTCCTCATTCCTAACACTCCACTAAGCTACTAAACTGTTGTTGTTTTTTGCAGAGTTGTACCGAAATGGTGATGCCTCTTTGCGACAATGGCGACACGATGTTTGAAGCGACCAAGTGGGACATAAACGCTCTCTCAAAACAGTGTCTCACGAAGTGGAAAGTGACCCCGGATGTGAATTACGTTCAAAACTTGTACGGGGGAAAGGAAGTGGCTTCAGTTTCCAACATAATCTTCAGGTTAGTTATTCGTTTTTACGTCTGTACTCATTCCAGGGTTCAATCTATCCAAGCGGCCCAAAAAATGTTTTTTATACGTTTCATGATCTATATGGTCTAAATCAAAAATCTCGAAAAGACATATTCCAAACCTCGGACCAGGCGCATGGAGATTCATTTCTTCAACATGGGGAAAATGGGGGAAACAGTGGGTGTGGCGGGTCCCGGACCCATTCCAATCGATTCAGTGTCCAAAATTTAGTGGAAAATGATACTCCACACGCTTAGGTACCAGAAATCTCGAAAACACATTCGAAATGGGTAAATAGGTACCCATTTTGACCCATGACCTCATCCAGAGGGCGTCAATCGTTCCGGGACCCAATACATTAGATTCGGCATCCAAAACTTTGTGAGAAATGATAACCCACAAGCCTAGATCGCAAAAAATCTCAAAAATCCATTTTTCGAAATACACATTTTGACCCCTACCCCGCCCAAATTTGGCCCGATTGGGCTGAAAAGTTTCAAGGACCAACTAGAGCCGGGAACGGACCCCTTACCCAAATTTCCGATTTGGATCATCAGATGTCCACGTGGTTTTTAATGGTAGACAAATTTCGAATAATCTGAAATCTTGGTCTTCCGGCTCTCGTTGGTCCTCGAAGTCCCTCATTTTCAGCCCGATCGACCCAAATTTGATGGGGTAAGGGTAGAAATGTTTTACTTGAAACTAGATTTTCAAGACTATTTGGTAACTTGGCGTGTGGGGTATAATTTTCTAGTAAATGTTGAACGATAAATCGTTTGGATTTTGTATTTCTAATTCCGAAACAATCCACACTTACTGCTTTCCCCGTAATATTGTTCCAAGGAGTAACACACCCTTGTGAAAGAATTTGCAGCGTTTTTCCTTCTGGATATACCTTTCTTCCATCTGGTTACTCTTATACTCGTACTTCTAAATGATCTACGTACGTTACGACCAATCACAAAAGCCGAGTACCTACAAGATAAGTAACTAATGTCTGATCCAGCCGTCTAACGTCATAAAGAACATTAGAATTAACAAGACGTTGCTTTTAATTACTTCATTAACCGGAAACAAATTAATTTACGGAATACTTCACTTTTTGACGAGCCAAACAACAACAACCAACATTTCTGCCGCTATCAAAATTCGTCTGTACAACTTGCGTGTTAGATAAGTTATCTCTGAGTTCGCCATTGCTCATTGTTGTTATTAAATTTTGGTTGAACGTAACCTGTCTTCAATCGCTCATTTTGATAATTAACTTTTCTCGACAAAAACACGATTAGAACTTAATTGATTTTTTTTTTTTTTTTTTTTTTTTTACCATAAAATCTATAGAAAATTAATGTAATATTCAACGCTCGAAATCTAGAGCCAATTTGTGACTACTAATACTCCACGGTACCATATCGTTTCAGGGATTTTACACACCAATTTGGAGGAGGACAGAAGCACTCGTGATTTAATTCTAGGAAAGCCACGACAACAAATTAGCGGGTGAAACGTAACATTCAACAAGTAGTAATGATCATAATGAACGGAAAAGAATTAACAAAGTCTTCGACGTAAGTCTCTCCTCGAATTCACGGCTCAAAAATTAAGTAACGGTGGCTTTATAATGACTTCAAACTTAGTAATGTGGCGAATCAACAGGCACTTTCAAAAGAATGGCATAGGGAAGGGATGGATGGAATGTCTTCGTCATGTTGTATTGCACTGAGAAGGTATTTCCAGAATCCGTTACGGGCTAGCGTTGCGGCGTTTAAAACTAATGTGAAACAAACCCTTTCCGTCAATCTCCAATTTGATATTTAAAAAAACTTTTTTCCTGTAGCAGAAATAAATTATGTATTTCTGTCATCCTCCAATTTAATGTGTAAAACCTCCAAATTGATTTTTAAAAACCTCCAATTAAACGTGAACACGCTGTAATCCCAACTTCATAAATATTTATATTTTTGTACCTACTTGATCTTTGATGAAATATAAATTGTATTTTTCAGCAATGGACTATTAGACCCATGGTCTGGTGGTGGAGTGCTGTACAACATGTCGTCATCAGCAATTTCCGTCATTCTTCCCGAAGCTGCGCATCATCTCGATCTCAGAGCCACAAATAAGTTAGACCCTCACTCTATCCGCCGAGCGAGGAAACTCTACAGGACCATATTCAAGCGCTGGGTTTCTGCATTTTCATTTAGTCAAGAATAAATTAAGAACAAATCAGATGATGCAATAACGTTTCTTTGAATCAATGTGTTTGTGTATTGAAAATGAAGTTATTTTTCACGGGCCTGTCATTTAATATTATTCTACCTCACATTGTATCTTAGCCAAGTGTGTCAAATGGCACAAATCACCGACGAAGCTGTATCGAGCCGCAGTCTTTGCTGTTTCATTTTTTTATCGTTGCCGAACGATAAATCACTCTTAATATTGACAGTTCAATGCCGGCCAGGTCAGGTTTGACATCAAACCTCGAGTTTTTAGGTAAGTACCGTCGTAATAACTCAAATGATACTCCGTGATAATTATCGGTGTCGCCGATTGAATAAGAATTATATAAGTCGAACGAATTGGGCGCCTTCAGTATCGCCGTCGTCGTAGACTATTTAGCAGCGATGAAACTGGTGACTTCTCTCGGCGTGCTGCTGTTTGCTGCATTCGGTCCGTCTTGGGGTTACGAGTGGGAAACAAGGACATTTGAAGCAAAAGTGAGTTGGAATAATTATGATTGTGGGCGATCACGAATAATATCTCACTTTACGGGGAGACTGAGTGAGTGAAAAAGTCTTCCCAATTTTTTTATCTCAATAGAAAATAAATCTATCTTCTCTATTATAACTGCTTAAGTGAGTTTCTGTCTCTTGCCAATGGCCTTTGGATGAACTTTCAACATTTGATTAAGAAGAAATTTTCTATTAATCCATCCAACAACAAACCCAATACGTCAATAAACTTCTCCTCACTTCTGATCTGAAATTTTGGCCAGGGAACCCTTTCCTACTCAAATTGGTCCTCGAAAAATTTCAGCCGGATCGGACTCACTCCCGTTTTTGGTAGAAAAATGTCTAAAAATATGAACTTTTAGTCAGAGACCTCTTTTTGGCTTCAGTTGTCCCTCAAGGACACTCCTTTTCAGTCCAATCGGGGGCAAATTTGAGGAGGATATGGGCAGAAATGTGTTTTCTGGTTGGTTATTCCTTATAATCAACATACTATGTTTTCATGCAGATATTCAATCTCTCCGAATTGGCCCAAAATGATGTCTAGATCAAAATTCGCAAATGTCCGTCCGCCGTCCACGCTGATTTTAGTAGTGGAAAATTGTCTAAAAATCTTAAATTTTGTTCAGAGACTCGTTTCCGGCTCTAGTTAGTCTTCGAAATTTTTCAGCCCAATCGGACCATATTAAGGGTAGGGAGGGGGTCAAAATGTGTTTTTCGAAAAATCGAATTATCTAGATTTTTGGCGATCTAGGCACTCTACATGCAGAGTATCATTTTCGACTAAATTTTGAACGCTTAATATAATGAAAGACCCAGAACGATTGGCGCCCACCAGAAGAGGTTATGGGTCAAAATGGGTGTATATCTACCTATTTTGGCTGTGGATTTTCGGATACTTATGCGTGTGGGGTATTATTTTCCACTAAATGTTGGACGCTGAACCGATTGTAATAAGTATCCATGCTCCTGGTTCGAGGAATAACCAACCCATGTGGAAGAATCTGCTGCGTTTTCTTTTCAGACCAAAAAGTATCGACAGAGCGGACTTGAAAGCACTCAACTGACACAAGTTGATGACGCAGTATAGTGGAAAAAGCTGTAGAGTGAATACAACTCTACTTGTGTCAATTAAGCCCCTAATCGCTCTACTCTTTCTAGGGAGACCCTTCCACAAGAAGCCATCATGAGAGTCATGCTTGTCATCAAAAACCTTTCAAGACAAAGCAATAGACTTACTAGTTCTTCTCACGTCACCTTTTCTCAAATTTTAGTTGGATCATTTTTCGTTCACGAACAACTCTACGTTCAAACTTCGATATTTGATCAACGACAAATGGTGGGACCCAACGTTGACGACTTCCCCAATATTTTTCTACACTGGAAACGAAGGGGACATCACGCTGTTTGCCAACAACACCGTAAGTACTCAAGGGGAGTGTACAAACATGTCTTTCAGAAGCTTTTGGCTCCCAGTCAAATTTACTAGTATTCACGTTGTAGTAGTATTTGCAGCTGAAATTTATCTTGAGAGTAAATGTTGAATAAATTGCCTTTTACTTCTGAATGCCACAAGGGTCTCGTATGGGAACTAGCACCTCAATTCAACGCCTTGGTCGTGTTTGCTGAGCATCGTTACTACGGTGAATCTATGCCGTTCGGAAATTTATCTTTTTCGGTAAGTACCTACCAATTCTTTCGATCATTACCAAGGTGGCCCAAAAGATATGAATCGGTTATGAAGTTTCAATTGTCTTTCTTTCTTTGTCCTTCAAAACCGATTCATATCTTTTGCCATCAAATTGGAGGGTTTTCGTTTCAAAATGGACGTTGAATGCCTATTAGTCCATTCTGAGCAAACCGCTCGAGAATTTCAAAATTCGCTTCCACAATTTTACTTTTTTAATTTGCAATTTGGCTCAATGTACTGAGGTAACGGGAGGATTTACACATCAAATAGGAGATTTTTCATATCAAATTGGAGATTAACGGAAATTATTAATTGCAAGTGACTCGCCGCAACGCTAGCCCGCGTGGACCGTGGATTCGGAAAATACCTTCTCCGTGCAAACACAACACGTCAAAGACATTCCATTCGTCTCTTCTGAATGCCATTCTTTTGTAGGTTTTCTGTTGATTCGACAGCCACTGCTGTAGGGGGAGACGTACGTTGAACAATTCGTTCATTCTTACTTGTTGAATTGGACGT
Organism: Cyrtorhinus lividipennis; assembly: GCA_019603395.1. NCBI lineage: Eukaryota > Metazoa > Arthropoda > Insecta > Hemiptera > Miridae > Cyrtorhinus > Cyrtorhinus lividipennis. The sequence goes on along the minus strand of CM033999.1, from coordinate 3,900,430 downwards.
AAAAATGCTATAAATAATAAACAATCAGAATTTTTCAAGCCACGACGCAAAGCCCGCGTGGATTCTGAAAATATCTTCTCAGTGCAACACATGACGAAGACATTCCATCGATCCCGTCCGTATGCCATTCTTTTGAAGGTGCCTGTTTATTCACCTCATTTAAGTTTCCATGGAGAGAGATATTGCACGGAGAAGGTATTTCCAGATCCAGAATCTACGGGGGTCTGCGTTTAAAACTTATCTTAAACGAACCATTTCTGTCAATCTCCAATTTTATGTGAAAAACCTCCAATTTGAAATGGAAAACCCCCCATTTGATGTGAAAATACTAATATCAAGAGTATATTTTCGGCGGACTGCATGATTCTTCTGTACCATACTTGTGTCCGTACCCTACGTGGTCATTTACGTGATCCTAAAATAATAGACACTTGAAGTGGATAATTTTAGAAAGAATCAATTAATCAATTCAACGTTCCTGCCCATTGATTGATGCTGTGGAGACAAGGGGTAGCTGCAAAACCACGACCCCCAGCAAGAAAATTAACTAATGCATGTAATTCTCCTATCAATGGCCTCAGATTCAAGAAGTGCCGATAATACTCAAATCACATTTTCAGGAACCACGATATTCGGGTTATTTATCGTCGTTGCAAGCGTTAGCGGATTATATAGACTTAATCTACCACTTGAAAACGACATACGCCAAAAGAGACGATGCTCCGATCCCAGTGATCGCCTTTGGCGGGTCCTACGGAGGAATGCTGGCAGCGTGGATTAGAATGAAATACCCTGGAGTTATCAGCGGGTATTGTAGTATGTCATTCTGACTTACGAACATGAGGCGGCATCATTGCTCAATTGCTCATCATTGTTGAATTTTCAGTTCGTTGGCAGCTTCAGCTCCGATTTGGCAGTTTACGGGAATGGCAGATTGTACCGCTTTCAACAAAGTGACGACTCGAGCTTACAAGGTTTCTGGTGGCGAGGATTGCGTACATGTCATCAAACGGTCGTGGGCTGCGTTTGATCAAAAGGGATCCACAGGTATTCCCTCTTATACTGGAAAAGCGATACAAATTCTTGTTGGTCCATCGTGATTCTTCATTCATTTGCATCATCGAATTCCTTCCATAAGTTCAGTTACAAAAATATTTGAGGATCCCTGAAGGTCAAACGAGCACATTATACTTGCCCTTGGACTCGGTGTTTATCGCGGGCATGAAACTAGTAATCACCACTCAGTTCTTTTGGTTAATAATTCAAGGAATAACCATAATCATGCTCAAGGTCATGAAGGTTTCAATTTCTCCAATTGTCACCGAAAATTTGACAGTATACGTTTCATGATTGAGTCCTCCCTCTGCAAGTTTGATACCAACGCTGGAGACCCCATAGACATGCTTTTCCGCACAAGCAAGGTCAATATATAGCTTTTCCAAGTCAAATTGAGAATTTTCCAATTTAATTCTTGTTATTAAAACGGTATTTTTCATTTTTTTTTTTTTTTTTCAAATAATTTTATTCAATTTTGTTTGGAAAACCCCCTATTCCTTTTTCTTGTAAAAGTTTCTTAAATTGGAAAATTCTTAAATTGGTTTGAAAAATTCTCAATTTGACATAGAAGAGGTATATTACACACTATTGTAGAATAATTTACAAACCAAATACTCATGTGAATAAAAAAATACTTGTCACTTTTCTAACCATCTTGCAGAAAAAGGATTAACGTGGCTGTCCCGGACTTTCAAAACATGCGCTCCACTCCAGAGTAGCGAAAACCTAAAAAACTGGTTATCAAGTACGTTGGTGAACCTCGCCATGGCCAATTACCCTTATCCATCCAGTTTTCTAGGAGAATTACCCGGCGAACCGGTCAAAGTAAGTTTATGATCTCTGGTAACACTTAATAATAACTTACCATGTTGGGATTACTGTAGCATCTCTCATATTCTGAGTCCTGCTACCAGAATGCGCACCTCCACGCTGCACTAGCATTGTCTACTGTTTAAAACTGGCATTATGCTATTCAAGTTTGTATCCAGTTTGTCTCCAGGCCTTGGAACACTAAAGTGTTGCACATTGTCTTGTTTGGAACTTGGTATGCCTGTGTCAGGCAAATTGTGTTAGCCATTAGTGTCCTGCTTAGTAGGGATTTGATTTGTGATGGACTGAGAACAGTGTAGCAGATATATATAAATGTCAAGTAGTGAAAATTCTACTGTAAATTCCAACATAAATTCTATTGTAAATTCAACACCTCCCATTATGGTCTAACCAATGTCTCTTGTTTGAATAAGTATTTATTTTCGCTCACTCTGATCCATAATTCGACCACTCACTCCCAAAGCTTGCTTCTTATTCTTATAATACATTGTATTTGATACGATAGATTCCTCGCTATTTGGTTTTGGAGCTTGTCATATTGAGTAGCTATTCAAAGCAAAATAAAGGTGTTACATTATAATTGGGTATTTTTTTCGAAACAGGCTGTTTGCCAACTGATCAGCACCAACAGCACTGACGTGGAACCTCTTCTCAAAGCAGTATCCAAAGGAGTTAACTTGATTATGAATTACACGGGCACCGTGAATTGCCTAGATGTTTCCCAAGCCGACCCAACTGACTTGGGAGATCAAGGTTGGAATTACCAGGTTCGTAATGACATTAATTTAATGAGTACCCACAATTTGTTTACAGAGTAATCCTGAAAATAGTTTTTTAAATGTATTTGTTGTTTGGCGTTGAACAGTCCTGCACAGAAATGGTTATGCCCATATGCGACAGAGGGGACACTATGTTTGAAGAGGCAAACTGGGATATAGAAGCAGTGTCTGATAATTGTTATCAACAGTTCAAAGTGCGCCCAGATGTCAACTACGCCAGAAATTTGTACGGTGGCAAAGATATAGCTTCGGCGTCTAATATAATTTTCAGGTAGTTGCCTGCAATGTTGCTGTTTTTACTGCTAAAGTAACTGTGTGAGATGGTTTGGCTTCATCATTCATTGTTGACTTGTATTCCTGCAGCAATGGCTTCCTTGACCCGTGGTCGTCCGGTGGCGTTATCGGACAGAAAGAATGCGAACGAAAACAGTTTGGTCACTGCGGCCCATGGAAGGAGCCGCGCATCATTGGACCTCCGGCAAAGCGATCCATTGGACCCACCTTCTGTGAGGGCTGCTCCGAAGTCAGTATGTGACAATTATGAAAAGATGGGTGCAAGAAATACTGTAAATACTTCCAAAACCCATTGAAATAACGTGGAATGACTACAAATCTTGTGATTTCTACAATTATTACATAAAATCACCTTTCCCTGTTAGTATGGTTCAATCCGCCAATCACAGTGCACAAACAATTGACAGAAATTTCATTAACCAGTGGAACTATGAGCGATAACTGCTGGGAAAAGCCAAAAACGTTGCCAGTTATTTAGTTTCAATGTAAAGAGTGCTTCCTGCTCGAATTTCTAACCGATGAAGTAGACAATTAGAAAGAAGAACCCATCATGTTTGGGCCAAAATATTATCCGTATAATTTGAAGTTTCTTGGTCTTGTTATCTACATATGTCTCCACCTACTGGAAGGCTGATGGAAGCAGTAGTTTTTCCACTTCAAAACCTAAATTGTGAGTCTGAATAAGAATTATCTACATTGGAACCTAGTCCATTTATTAGAAGGCTATGCGCTCGTCTAGGGTCGTGCAAGAGTATTGATTCATTTTAATTACGAAAACTGCTAGTATTGAGTACTGATATGTTTATGAATTGAATTGAATTGATCTTGAGAATTCAACATTTGAATGAGTCTTGAATCAAACTGTTTCATCTCTCATCGACAGTGGGAAAATTTTAACTTGGGACTCTAAAACTGTATTCACGATTCAAGATTTATTTATTGTTTTCGACCAGAAAACACCAAATATCACTAAAACGGCCGTAACTCCCTTAATTAACAAGATAACCTTAAATCTGAGCGCACCGTTGGAAAGAGCATCAAATTTCCCTTCTAATGGGCCCCTCAATGTCTCCAATTAATTAACTAATTCGGCCAAAATAAGCAAATGAATGAACTAAAATCCGTCTAAAAGCATCGTGGGGGAACTGGAAAAGCCGAAACATATTTCCGGAGCCTCGGAAGAGTGTCAAAATTCAATTCAGCTTGACAAATAGGTCAAAGTCGGCACTTACTTTTCAAGTTCCTGAAATTCGGTACCTTCATGACTCACCCAGTATATTGATGAGAATTTCCTTTTTTTCCACTTAAAAACGAATTTTTATCTTTAAAACAATGTTTTCCAAATTGATTTAAATATACCTTTGGAAAGCTGGTATTTTAGGTAGTATTTACAACGAATGAACGAGGGAATTCATCTTGAGATAATCGGCTGAAAGTTGACATGGTTTCGCGTTTTCATTAATTTCCTAACTTAAAGCTAAATTAGAAAATACCATCACTGAATATTTGGGACGTTGAGGGGTCCATCAGAAAATCGAAATATACATTTGACGCTCTTTCCAACAGTGTACTCAGATTTGAGATTATCATTTGAATTAAAGGAGTTATTGCCGTTTTAGTGACCTCAGGTCAAAAACACGAAATAAATCTTGAAACGTGAATAACTGGGAAACCTCGAAAAAAGAAAATCCTGCAGGCACTTTTTGTTTCAAATGGGTTGTGGAATCGAACACTTGAGGGCTGTTATATTTATACATTTACACCCAGTGGAGATATCCTATCCTCAGTATAGTATCGTTTATAGTATAGTTCAGTATAGTAAAAATAGCAAAGGAGAAATCCCTCTTTACGTATTGCCATTTTCTGAAATCAGTGAGAAAACAGGTAAAGAACAACAAGTTCAGAAATTGAATAATACGATCGTAATTTTTGCAATTAAAAAAAAGGTAACTAACAAAATCAACTTTATAACTACATTGGAATGTGGTTAGCGGCCTGCGTGTGCAAACAGAATCAATTCGTGCCTAGTGAGGACACCACGTAAATGCGTAATAGGAAAAACGATAAGTTTGACTAGAAAAGTAGAGTAATGTGACGATACGATACGAAGTGCTGACGTGTAGGAATAGGAAAATAGGAAGATCTCATCCCATGAAGTGCGCCGTAAACGGCCTACTGGACTTTGCTCGGTGTTTGGCCGTCGGAACTCGATCGTTGTAGTTCAAGTAGACTTTGGAAAGATCGGGAATCGGAGCCTGAAAATGGAATAAGTCAGATGATTTGCAATAGGTGTATAGACAAATTAGATCTAGCTGGTGAACACAATCAAATTGTGCAAGATTTACAGGTTATGTTGTCCTAATGCGCGATTTTGAAACTGTTCCATACATTTTCATTATTTTTTTTTAAAGTATTATATTTGTGAGAAATATCTATAAGAAAATCAGGAATAGGCCAAACTGAAACTCGATTTTGCTATGAAATTTCCTAAAATTACTTCGGCCGCATAAGACATTAGTCTGTAGACTCCAAAGGAAACCCATATGAAAGTTCACAAAGAAGTTTTATTAGACTCGCGAGGAAGGAAATCGATTCCAACAAGACCGTCTTCACTTTGCACGCCAATAGACCGCGTCGACAGATTTAACAAGGATCGAATGTACTTCAAGTCTAAAAAGTAATGGAAGGCTCCCATAAGGTCGAACGAGCCCTGGAAATAAACGTTTTTGTGAAAATGACCGCAAAAACGCTGCATTATTCCATACAGGTTTATTATTCATTGAAGCAAGAATATGGGGAAAGCTGGGAGTGTGATGGAGAGAGGAAATTTAGTGGGAAATGATACCCCACATGTCTAGGACCCCAAAATATCATAAAAACCCACTTTCAAAACGAGTAGGTAGGCTCCCAATTGACCAATAGGGGCACCAATTGGAAGGGACCCATCTCAGGATTCACCGTTAGAGGAAAATGATACCCCACATGACATGTTCCCCAAAATTCCTGAGAATGGAGTTTCAAAAAACACAAATTCACCCACAACCTTCCCAAATTTGGTCTGATCAGGCTGAAAAGTTATTATTCGAGGAATAATAAACCGATGGACGAACAATCCTGCAACCTCTGTGGTGTTACTGCACCAAAATGGCGGATTGACACTTACAGAGCTAGTGCAAACGAGAAAATTACGTCAAAATCACTGTTTGCTGAGCCCTAAATAGACTTATTAGATTTGCTATTCCCTAAATGTGCAGTAATAATATGGTGCCGTAGATTAATCCATCTAGTAGCGATCATTTTATCAATCAAAATTTCGAGGGCTATGTCAAAAGTGGCTCATTAGCTATAAACAAATAGTAAACATCCCCTCTTCGTAGCTCGGCATGCCCAGGTTCTTGCTAAGTCATCTTGAGCTGCAGCTGCTCACTCCTGAAGTGACGAGCAGCCCCCACCCCCAGATATCCCTTCAACTTGGAAAACAGGCAACGCTCAGAGGGTGCAAGATCTGGTAAGGGGGTGAGAAAAAACCGCCCAATAGTTTTTCGATAAGATCATGGGTTTGCCGAGCATCAGCACAAACTTGGATAGCAAATTAAGTCTCTTCCGTTTTATGGCCTGTCTCAAATGTCGGAGGACTTCACAGTACCTGGGAGCATTAATTTATGTACCACAATCGAGGTAATCAACCAGTAAAACTCCTTTCGCGTCCCAAAAAACAGTAGCCATGATTTTCCCTGCTGAAAACGCAACCTTTGCTTTTTCGGAGGCTCGTCCTTTTTTGTCCAGATTTTGCTTTGATTCTTGGTTTTGGGATATTACGGTGAATCCAAGTTAAAGGGGTATCCGGGAGGAACGGACATCAGGAGCGACGAGCATCTCAAGCTGTCAGCAAGTACCTCAGGGAGCTGGGCACAGGAAAAATGTATACTATTTTGTACAGCCCAACGCGCCATACTTTTGTACTTTTGGCACAGCCCACGCTTAAAGACTCCTTGCTGAAAGTTGAGAACAATCACAGAATGATATAAATAAGTGATGATTACTTCAGGTTTAACTGTAGTGGGCTCAAGGACGTCAGACTTCTTCATGTTGTTGCCAGTGTATGCGACACACTTCAACTCCCATTCACCAATGTCTTCGTTCCAGTGAGCGTGCTTCTCAATTAGCTCCTGAAAAGTTGGCTTAGTTAAAATTATCAACGATTATAGAGGGAACTTGACAAATCTTTCTTTAGTATTATCCTCCAAATGAAGTTCAACAAAATTTGAAACGTGTTTCTCTAACTACTAGCGCGCTGAGCGAATCTCGGAGAAACGCCTCAAGCAGGGTGGATCACAGGATGGCCCACTCTTAGCTAGAGGGATCCTACCATAACTGAGCAAGAGCTAGAGAAAAGGAAAGACACTCCAAATTTTCGGCCCTCTTGACAACCTAACCTCATCTTCAAACATAAAACAGCAGCGGTCATGCTAGTATTACCCGGTAAGTGGCAGGTATGAACATCCGCTCAATGGTTTCTTGCAGCGCCAACTCTTTCGTCAATGCTCTGACGTTGTCCAAAAGGCTTTCCATCTCGCGTTGGTTTTCCTGCCGCTGATCTTTGAGCTCATCTTTGGCGACAGTGAGCAAAGAAGTGATTTTCCTTATTTTCTTAGTCAGCCCAACAGCTTCTTCTTGTAAAGACGAATATTTTTCTTCAATATCCAATCTTTCGGCCTAAGAAGATGAAAAGTAAATTTTTAATTATTTCATTTTATTCGCAGGTATTTAAATTATGATGAATTACACTACTTACTTCTCTTTTCTCTATTTGGTTCCTAAGCTCAGCTTCCATCTTGATTCTCTCTTCCAACTCTCTGGCTGATGCTTCCAGAAGATGCTCTTGCTCTTCAGCTTTTTCCAAGAGATTCTCCCCTCCAACGAGAATTTTTCGCTCTAAACTTTCCAATTTCTCTTTGAGGGCATTAGTTTCGTTCCTGTAATTGATCAAAAACCATCGATCAAACACGGAAAAATGCCGAAAACCGTCTGGGGTGGACTAGCCATGTCAAACGCTTGACTTACTTGGTTTTCTCAAGTTCCATATCGTTGATCTCCTTCAACTTGTAAGCTTCTTTGGCTTCAGCGGTCTCCTCAACATGGTCAGTCTCAGGTAGTAGCGAGTCCATAAGTTTGTTTGCATCCTCAAGTCCTTCTTCATCTTCTGTTGACTCTTCCTCCACTGAAACAAATCATGAATTCAGAGACAAATAGAGATCACACAACATCTCTCGAGTTGGAAAGTTTTAGTTCTTTTAACGAGGTGACACCATGTGACAATATCTTCTGCCAGACTTTGCAGTTCACTTATTGAGTTGTGGAAGTCCCCGGTTGATAATAGCGCCACATCATCCGCGAACTGAGCTGTTGATACCCCATCAGACCTGGGAAGGTCGTGAGTAAAGAGGAGGTAGAGAATAGGCCCCAGAACACTTCCTTGAGGTACTTCTGCTCTGATTGGTCGGATTGGAGATACAGACTGGCTAACTCTCACACTGTAGGTTCTGTCACACAAGTAGGACTTGAGCAGCCTGTACATACTGTCCGAGAGCAGCTCTTTCAGCTTGGCCAGTAACCCTGGGATCCAAACCCTATCAAAAGCCTTTTTCTGTGTCCAGAAATAGTGGCGTGACAAACGGATTTGCTTTCATAGGCTCCCAGAATATCTGAAACTACTCGGTGGAGTTGTTGGGCACACGAGTGAGAAGTTCTGAAGCCAAATTGTGTGTCCGGGATAACAGGTTCCAGGGTTTCAAGAAGATGCGGTAGTAGAAGGCGTTCAAAGATTTTTCCCAGCAAGTAGAGTAAGCTTATGGGTCTGTACCTGGCTAGATCACCCTTTGTTTTCCCGGGTTTCGGTATCATTGTAATTATTGCGTACTTCCAGCTTGTAGGGACGTGCCCAAGTCGAAGTATGGCGTTGTAAATTTTTGTTAAAAACACAAGTGGCCTCCGAGTCATCATTGTCTACAGCGGTTGGGTAATATAGTCATATCCTGGGGCTTTCTTTGTATGGGAGCGATCTATTGCATTCTTGACTTGCCCAGGAGAGAAGTAACAGGAGAATGGGGACAGTTGCAGCGGTTCCTCCAACCTTGACTCTATAAGAGAGTTGAAATTGTCATCTTCGACTGGGTTTAGCTGAAATTGTTTCTCCAGGATGGTTGAAAACAATTCAGATTTCTCTTGAGCAGTACAATAGAAGATCTTTAGTGGAGGTATTCCGTAGCGTTTCTTGGTCAACTGCCGCGGACGCTTTCCTTGGAAAAAATAATACAACAGGAATGAAAAGTTATTTGTGATGATTGGATGAGTATCGTTTGTTTGTACCGGGTTCGTCAGAGCCTTTCTGTTCAAGTTGTTTCTTGAGTTCTTGAATCTGGCTTTGGAAAAGCCGAAGGAGAGCATCTTTGGGATTCTCATTGACCCTAGCCCTGTTACATATGCTTTTAGCACGGCTGGCGTACCTCAACGTGCTTATTGTTTCATCGTAATTGTAAGACGCAGGTCCGACTGTAGCACACTGAAATAGAAAGAAAAATTACAATTTGGGCCACAAAGACATTACATATTCGTGTGTAATCATGTGTTCTCACCATAACAGTCTTTGAGTTACCGCCCAGAGAGTCCTGGAGAATTCGAGTCAATTTAGAATTACGATAGGGGATGTGTGTGCATTTTCCATCCACCAATGCTGAAATGACGTTGCCAAGGGTTGATAGGGATAAGTTGATTTTCGAGGCTTCTTTGAGTCTTTGGCCAATTGCTCCGGTTTTACTTTGCCTCTCAGAACCCTGAAATGGTGAAACATAACTTTAGGTGTGGAGCAGTAAGAGCCACACAAAAAGCGGTTCATTTCAGTCGTATCAAGTTTACACAAAGCCAGAGAAAAGAATATACAAAATCATATCAGAATTTTGAATCTTACAGCCAAATCGACGAGATGCAATCTGCCCATTTTGACGTGCTGTTGATTATCCACACCGAGAGTGCTTGTTTCCACAGTTATTGTAAATATGGCGTGAGACCTCGAGCTCTCAATATTCATCGCAGTTGCACCAACAACGCCTACAACAAATGTTTATGAAAAAATTTCCTTATCAATAGAAAACTCAACTTTAATAGTATAGATAATAGTTTTTATAGAAAACTTCAAATCCCATCCATACTTACGATTTTTATTCCCAATAGTCATAATTCTGTCCATGTCGTCCGCGTTATTGACGACGTAAGTCGACAAATTTTTGATAAAAACTCCCACGTCAGGTCGTTCTTTCACTTCCAAACCACCACTAGCAGGTGAAGAATTCAATAAGTCCCTCACCTCTTCGTTGTATATTTCATAATACGAAACTCTCACGAGGAATCTGAAACATTGCCACAGTGGCCATTACCACACGTTTCACGGGTTATAATTCCAACAATTATATTCATCTTTTACCGTTTAGTTGGATTCTTGCTTTTCAATTGTTTCTTGTTTAAAGACATATTGAAAAAATAGTCGTACAAACTGAGTTCCATCATGCCAGTGATGGTTCGGACGTTTGACGTTAGCATAAATGGGGAAGGGCGTAGTTTTCAACAATTATGCATTAAATGTGCCACAAAATCCGAAAAAGTCACTCAATAAACTGGTTTTTATATATTTCTTATAAAAATTCTGTATAATGATATAGAATGTTGACAATTTAGGTGATATTGGTTATCATGGAAGCAAGAGTTTTTGAAATTATTGTAGGAACTAAAGAATTATTCGACTGAACAGGTCCTCAGCAACGCTTTTAATAAACACATTGCAATGGTTGATTATTCCTTAGAGCAAGAGTATGGGGGGGATCAGAGAGTGTGGACTCATTCCAATTGATTCAGCGTCCAACTTTCTGTAGGAAATGATAACTCACACGCCTAAGTACTAAAAACACACTTTTAAATGGGTAGATTGGTACCTTTTTTTACCCATACGATGGGTGCCACTTGGTTCGGGACACTCCTAAATGGATTCCGCGTCCAAAATTTATTGGAAACCGAGTTTCAAAATACACATTTTTACCCATCCCCTCCTCATATTTGAACCGAAATCTTTCGAGGACCGAGTAGAGCCGGAAAGGACCCAACCAAAATTCAAGATTTTTAGAAATCTAGACACCATGAAACGTATACTGTCATTTTGGGGCCTATCGGAGTGGTTGATCTTTGGCACAATTATTCAAAAAATAATCAACCAAACTTGGAAAAACTTATTTTCTAGGTGAACTATTTAAAGTTCTTAAAAATCAGAGGCTAACTTAGTTTCTTCATTGGCTTTGGCGATTCGTCCAAATAAATGGGCGAATGAATTGGGGATGATACCCCGCAGTTCCGGCTCGGTGTTGACGCCTTCCATTGTAAACGTTTTTCCCGTTCCAGTTTGACCGTAGGCGAAAATTGTACCATTATATCCAGAAAGGACCTTTTCCACGATCGGTCGAGCCGTTTCATTGTAGACGTCCATCTGAAATGATCACGGAATCCTTGTGATAAGAGGCAATGAGAATAGAAATTGAAGGAGAATTTTCATTAAAGCGGAGCTAGGCCGAAGTGTTGTAAACGGTTGGTTAGTGGATAAATTAATCCGCAGTTTACCCAAGACCAATTATATGCCTTATTTCCTATCCGTTCTGAGCAAACCTCTCGAGAATATCAAGATTCGCAACCACAATTCTACGTTAAATATGAATTGCAATTTGGCTCAGTGTTCTGCATGTATGTAAGTACATCTGAGGTAAGTATAACCTTTTCCCGTCAAACTGGAGGTTTCACACATAAATAAGTAAAACAGGTTTTTATATCAAATTGGAGAGTGACAGAAATGGTTTGTTGCACATCAGTAGTTGTAGGCCCCGTGGATTCTGAAAATACCTTCTCCATGCAAACACAACACGATGAAGACATTCCACTGTCCCTTCTGAATGCCATTCTTTTGAAGGTGTCTGTTGATTCGGCCTGACAGCCACTGCTGCAGGGAGAGATGTACGTTGAAAAATTTGCTCATTATTACTTGTTGAATGTCACTTTCACTCGCTAATTTGTTGTTATTGCTTTCCCTAAGTTAAATAGTTTTCTGTCATCCTACAAATTGATGTGTAAAACCTCAAATTTGATGTATCAAAACTCCAAATCTATGCGTGAAACCGTTGAAATGGAAAACCCCAAATTGGACGTAAAAATGCTTTAAATAATAAACAATACGAGCACAACGCATTAGACTTTTCCTAGCTGCAACGCTAGCTCGCGTGGATTCTGAAAATACCTTCTCCGTGCAACTCAACATTAAGAAGACATTTCTTCCGTCCCTTCCGAATGCCATTCTTTTGAAAGTGCCTCTTGATTCACCTCATTCTTGATCTCTAATTGCGGCCGTTAGTTACGACTTGCTTTATTTTTGTGACATGAGCACGAGGAGGGACTTACGTTAAAATATTTATTTATTCTTACTCGTTGAATGTTACTTTTTACTCGCTAATTTGTTGGTATTGCTTTTCCAGAATTCAATAATGTAGTTCTGTCATACTGCAAATTATGTGTAAAACCTCCAAGTTAGAAACAGAAAACCTTCAATTTGATCTGTTCAACATCCAAATTGATACGGAAACCCTTTACTTTGAAATTGTAAACCTTCAATGTGACTTGAAAATGCTGTAGCGCGAAACCTTTTGGTATTATTTTGGACTCTAACATGAAGTGGGAAAATCAGGTTAGTTTGGTCCGCTTCAGGTTGATGAAGCGTAGACACCTACTCTTATCAAATCTTGTACTTTGTACTGGAGCAATCGATTTGATCGAGTCTTCCAGCGTACAAATCCTGCCTATATTTACCAATGATCAATTTTTCTTGTAATAAAGGCATCCGTGCATATAACAGCCTTCCAGCTAATATAAAGGATGACTCATCTAGTCGCCCCAACAAAATAAATTATTGGAGAGATGGTTTCTGGATAATAACTAACTTAATTTTAGGTACTAACTCTACCAGGCTACTTACTCTGGAAAAAATAGAAAAGACAAAATATTGTACTTACTGCTGTGGATTTGATTACCTGTGTTCATTTATTTTGTATCTAGTAGTACTGCATATATGAGTGCTCTAGTCGTGGCTCGATCTCACTACAGCGTACATAGCCCATTAATCGAATTTCTAAACTAATAATATGTGTCATTTAGGAGAATAAACTTCATTTCATTTCAAGGATTAAAGCAAATTGAGGATCTCCTCCTCCTATTTCCTGCTCTACGTGTCTTTCCTCCAACAACCATTTTTCCGCATAAAACTTCCTCGTCGCACGACCGACTTCACGGCTCAAATTCAGCTCAGAACGGGGTCAGATTAACTCACTTTTGAGCTGACCGCATACAATTATGTTTCTTGGCAGTAAATGAAGTACCTGTTTAGAATCAACGTCGAATACGGTGTCGTAGGCGAAGACCTTGGGAATATCCTGCGAACCACCAGTCGGATTTCGAACGCTGATTGTTCCATTGATTCGATTGACAGTAACAATTGGACTATAGTTAGCGTCGACTTCTTTCCTATTGAGGGGTCTCACACGAACGACGACTCGAATATTTTCTACCTCCTCAGGCGGCACAAAATTCTGCAAAGAACGGCAAAATATAACTACGGATTTTGAGATTAGCATCTACTTGACAAATATCAGACAGATATTGAAGTGAGCAGATGCAATTTGTGGTTATGATACAATTTTCGACATTTTGAGGGCGAGGTCTATATCCAATCTTTTATCGAAAACGAGCTTAGTTCTAAAAAAAAAAATTCTCGTTTCGTATTAGGGGTTGCTCACCTTCAAAAGTTCTTCGGGTTCCTGTAAAAACAAAATTTTGATCATTAACCATAATTGTTTTGTAGAAGAGTCAAGTTCATTTCTTACACTACCAACACCCATATAATATATATACGATAAATACTAGTATGCAGCAAGTTGTAAACATCCTGTAAACTATAAATGAACAGCCGACTAAATCCAGACTACGACTAGTGTATCAACTACCATCTCTTCGTATTTGCACGCAGGATAATTCGTGTGCGGATCTGTTCAACTATCTCTCCGTGAGATAAGGAATGTTCAGGGGGGAATATTGGTTGGTGGTAAGAGCTGCAAGGAAGTCTATTCTGATGAGGTTTGTTGACAAAAAGTAGGTACTCAAAATCCTTGTGACCTCAAGAGGTCAACGTTTAAAGACAACAAGACCCTCTCAGAACTGCCTTTATTCATGCTCACATACAAACCGTTCTATAACGTGTGAACCGATTTAACAATACTTTTCAACGGTCTTCAGATCCTCGCTACGATCGGATCTCAATAACCCCAACTTGAAAGGACATTCCAAGGAAAGTAAGTACAAATGTAGCCGACTTTGCTCTCATCAGCACTTCAGAATTCGGTCAAATATTAAATTCATCACGTTTCTTTTCATTTTTCTTCGCCTTTAGAGAGCCTGGAAACCTCACTCTCATTATAGGTCGTCACATCACTACCCTTAGTTTGAACTTCATAACAGTACAAAGGGTTCTTCAGGAATCGTCTTTATCTAGGTCGATGTCGACCTACAATAACAGTCAATTTCTCCCCATGTCGACTGCCCCACAACCTAAAAGCCCTTGAAACCATTTTGGTTGGTTATTCCTTGAATAATCAACCTATGTTTTCATGCAAAAGGTCAACCTCTCCGATTCGGCTCAAAGTTTTTTCTGGGCGTTTCATGATGTCCTGATCAAAAAAATCTGCAAATTCTTACACACGGGTTGGTTATTCCTCGAGTGGGTGTGGCGGGTCCCAGACCCATTCCAATCGATTCAGGGTCCAAAATTTAGTGGAAAATGATACCCCACACGCCTAGGCACCAGAAATCCTGACACATACAAAATGGGTGGATACATACCCATTTTGACCCATAACTTCTTCCGGTGGGTGCCAATCGTTCTGGGACACACATCATTGAATTCATCGTCCAAAATTTAGTGGAAAATGATACCCCACACGCCTAGGTAGCAGAAATCCCGAAAACACATAATCAAATTGGGTAATAAATACCCAATTTGACCCATAACTTCTTCCAATGGGTGCCAAATGTTCTGGGACCCATTTTATTGGATTCAGCATCCAAAATTTAGTGGAAAATGACACCCTACTCGCCTAGGTAGCAGAAATCCCGAAAACACATATTCAAAATGGGTAATAAATACCCAATTTGACCCATTACTTCTTCAAGTGGGTGCCAATTGTTCTGGGGCCCATTTTATTGGGTTCAGCGTCCAAAATTTAGTGGAAAATGACACCCCACTCGCCTAAATCACCCAAAATCTCGAAAATCCATTTTTCAAAAAACCCCTACCCCCTCCAAATTTGGTCCGATCGGGCTGAAAAAGTTTCGAGGACCCATCTCGGCTGGGAACAGACCCCTGACCCAAATTTCAGATTTTTAGAAAATTTTCTACTACCAAAAACGGCGTGGACAATGGACGGCGGACGGCGCACGGCGTACGGCGGACGGACATTGACCTTTTTTGATCAGGACATCATGAAACGTCCAGAAAAAAATTTTGAGCCGAATCGGAGAGGTTGACCATTATCATGAAAACATAGGTTGATTATTCAAGGAATAACCAACCAAAAGGTCAATGTCCGTCTGCCGTACGCCGTCCATTGTCCACGCCGTTTTTGGTAGTTGAAAATTTTCTAAAAATCTGAAATTTGGGTCAGGGGTCTGTTCCCGGCCGAGACGGGTCCCCGAAACTTTCCAGCCCAATCGGACCAAATTTGGAGGGGGTAGGGGTCAAAATGTGTTTTTTTGAAAAATGGATTTTCGAGTTTTTGGGCGATCTAGGCGAGTGGGGTATTTTTTTCCACTACATTTTGGACGCTGAATCCAATGAAATAGGTTGTTGTTGGCACCCACTGGAAGAAATTAAGGGTCAAATTGGGTATATATTACCCATTTTGAATATGTGTATTCGGGATTTCTGGTACCTAGGCGTGTGGGGTATCATTTTCCACTATATTTTGGACCCTGAATCGATTGGAATGGGTCCGGGACCCGCCACACCCACCGTTTCCCCCATTTTCTCCATGTTGAGGAAATGAGTCTCTATGCACCTGGTTCAAGGAGTAACCAACCCGTGTGTAGGAATTTGCAGCGGGTTTTCCCTTTAGAGACTCATTGAAACTTTAATTTTCCTCATTTTTTCTTGAATTCATTCCTTTAGAAGGAAGTCGTCAGTTAAATCGACCTAAATACGACCTTTCATGACTATTCTTTTGTCAATTTTCCTTCAAATTCCGTCTACCACCAAGCAATTTTTCTTCTGAGAAGGTAGTCGTGCTTTTAATAATTAAAATAATTATTATTTTCGAAAGCACTCACTCGATCGCCTTATGAGTGACAAAGATGTACAGTAGAACCTCGCTAATCCGAACTAATTACTGCAGGGGGGTGTTCGGATTACCGAAAAGTTCGGATTACAGAGGGAGTTCGAAAAATCCAACTTCATGTACATACATAAATGTATTTTTATCGTATATGCTCATATGTATACAGTTTTTACATGTAAATGCTTATTGCAAAAATTTATAAATTTAAAAACTAGTCTTTTTTAAAGAAGTCTGTTATTTTCTTTTGCTGAGACCTTTGTAGGAACTTCTTCACTGCTTCTTCTCTCAGACGTTGCAGTAAGAGAATTTGTTGCCATGGCATATTATTCTCATTTGCCCACTTCAAACATTGACTGAAATGAGACACTGCTTCTTCATGCTTCACTGTTTTTGATTCCTCAACTTCTGTTTCTCCTTCTTCAGTGTCAGGGATTTCTGTAAGACTTTTTATGATTTCCTCATCAGTTTTAAATTCATTTTCCTCACGACCTTCAACCCATTCATTAACATCCGTTTCATTCATTGCAGCATCAGGGTTTATATTTTTAACCATGGTCAAAATCACCTGTCGGTTGACGTCGTCCTCGTTGTCAATAGCATCTTCGTGGATGCTCTCTGTTCCCAACAATTGATTCCACGAATTGCGTATCGTTTTGGGCTGAACCGCCTCCCACGCTGCAGCTAAGAAAAACACGACATGTTTGAGATTCAAATTTTTCAACGTCATTAGGATATCGTCTTGTTGTGCAACTACGTGCGAGAGTAGAGCTGAACGGTAATGGAGCTTGACCTTTTGAATCACATTTTGGTCCATTGGTTGCAGGATAGGTGTGCAGTTTGGTGGGAAAAACATCACTGTTATTTTCCCATCATCGCTCACCAAATCACACTCCAGGATGGCCAGGGCAGTTATCTAAAAAAAGAATGGCTTTTTGTTCCAAATTTTTTGATTTCAAATGTTTTGTAACAGCTGGAACAAAATCACCATGAAACCATTCTTTAAAAAGCACAACGTTCATCCAAGCTTTTGCCTGACTTTTATAGAGAACAGGCAGATTGCAATTTTTGAAAGCACGAGGCTTTTGTGATTTTCCAATCACTAACATCAGAAGCTTATGATTTCCTGTTGCATTGGCACAAGGCATGAAAGTTATTCGCTCTTTCGATATTTTTCGACCAGGGGCATGATCTTCATTCTTATGAACAAGGGTTTTTTGAGGCAGAATTCTCCAGAAAAGACCACTCTCATCTGCATTGTAAATCTGCTCAGGAACAAGATTTTGAGCTGCAATCGTTTCAGAAAATTTTTGTTTAAATGGCTCTACTGCCGCGCTATCACATGATAACTTCTCTCCTGTTACCGCAAGGTAACGAATACCATGTCTTTTTTTAAATTTATCAAGCCAGCCCTCACTCGCTTTGAAATCTGTTCCATTAGGATAGAGTTTTTTTTGGAAAAATTTGGCTTTTTCTTTCAAAATCGGGCCTGAAAGAGGAGTGTGTCTCGAACGTTCCTGTAAAAACCACTCATAAACAGCATCATCAAGAAGCGGATAATTACTGGAACGCATTGTCTGCCGTTTATGGGTACCTTCCTCAGTAGCAGACGCATATGAAAGAATTTTCGAACGATTTTTTTTTAGGTCTGTGATTGTTGACTTACCGACATTGAACTCGCGTGCCAAATTAGAAGAAGTTTCTCCTTTGTCGAGTCGCGACAAAATTTGACACTTGTCACTCAATGACAATGTTTTATGCTTCCTTTTTTCACTCATTTCCACTTTAACAGCACAGTACGTATAAGATACAAGTAACAAGACGAGACTAAATAAATTCAACGGCAGGAATTTCCTGCCAGACTTATTGACAGAGAGTGAGGGATTCATTGGAAAAATGAAATGTAAGAAGTGAGAGATCAAACGAAAACAGTCCTAGGAACCCACAGAGCAGGATTACGTTTTTCGCGGAAATTGTTCGCTTCCCTCTGTGTCAAACTATGTATTCCGGGAATCCAACTGTGCAGGAGCGCGTTTTTCACACGCATTCATTCATATTCCTGTAATTTTTCCTTTTTTTTTTCTCTTTTTATGGCAGTTCGGATTACTGGAGTGTTCGGATTACCGAAGTTCGGATTAGCGAGGTTCCACTGTATTATAAATATGAACAAGCATGAGTAAGGAATGAGTTGGGAATGAATCATTGCTAGTGGTTTAGTTTCTTACAGCCATCTCTCGCCTTCACTCCTCAGCTATGTGAGCTTGAATTTGAATGCTCCGATAAAAGGGTTCAAGTACGAACAACGCACGAAAAACAACACTAACTTCAACAAAAACACAACAAGATAACAAAATCAGAAAGAGCTCATCGACATGACATGACAGATCCCTGTCACGCTAACGATTTCACTAAGAATCGATGTTGATAACTATCGAAGTTCGATACTATCGATACGTGTTTATTCTGCGATGTTCGATGTCTTACAATCGATGTTGAACTTTCTGATTACCGTTCCTTTTCACAAAATAAGAAAAAAGGTTTCTGGTGGACATGTTATGTGAAAATTCAAATTATTTCCCACTCAATTATGAGTTGCAATCATGTACTCAGCATTTAAGGTGACACTTCGGTACTATGTGAGCGATTTTTCAAAATAAGTTGTTGACATGAGCAAAACTGGCTTATAGGAAAAAACTCTTTCAAAACTATTATTTTGTAAGAGCTTTGAGGAGTAATCATTTTGGTTGGTTATTCCTTGAACGATCAAAGTCAATCTCTCCAACTCGGCCTAAAAAAAAAAAATCTGGGTGTTTAGATCAAAATAAGCAAATGTCCGCCTGCCGTTTTTGGTAGTAGCAAATTTTCTAAAAATCTTAAATTTAGTTCAGAGACCCCATTTTTGTTTTAATTGGTCCTTGAAACTTTTCAGCCCAACCGCACCAAGTTTGGGGGAAGGGGGAGGGGGGGTTAGGGTCAAAATAAGTTCTCCAAATTATGAATTTTTGACATTTTCGGCGTGTGGGGTTTCATTTTCGACTAAATTTTGGACGCTGAATCGATTGAAATATACTTACATTCATTCTATGTTGATTTTTCGCATCATCCCTTACTCACTGAGTACTAACATTTTTATTTTTTTATTTATTTTTTTTTTTTTAACAATATTTGGATTTTATACTCTTCTCCTCTCATTTGCACGTTTCCAAGTTATTTGAATTTTCATGTTCTACCTATCGATATTCATTCAAACTCGATAGTTATGGTATCGATACCACGCCAATATTGTATCGATGTTTTGCTGATGTTGCATTTTTCGTCTACAATGATAACAGCTCGAATTTGCGATATGAGTGTGTCTTACATAGCTCATTTCTAGACTCAAATCCGGTGTTGTGGAATCGTTTTTTGAATAGTACTAAGATTTTTGTTTTGATTTTGCTTTTTTCTAGGCTCATTTTTTTATGGTCAATTGCCTGTGACTACCTCTGGTAAGTTTGTTTTCCCTCGACAACTTGTGTTAAAAAAAGATGTCTATTGTGTGAGCGTATTGAGTAGGTATATATTTTTATAGAATTTATAGTATGTTTGTTTGTCGGAGGATAAAAAAATTTCAAGTTTCGTCTGCTCCCACGTAACTTATGCCTTTTTTGTCCTCATCTTTACTTCTATATCATTGCTTATCTCTTCTATTCACGTTTGTTTACAGTTGACAGTCTACTTTTCCACTTACGACATACCAACGTCGTCTAACCCGATATGCTTCTCTAACAAGCTTCTGTAGTCTACGTTCTGAGCGTTCACATTTTATAACGCTCAAAAATGACGGATCAACCGCAGCCTCAAAAATATGAAGCAAAACCCGGAGATGGGATTAGATCGATGAAAACGTCCAACGTTTTCAGAGCGGTTAATTTCGAACTGTACGCCGCTCCTGTAAGTGCAAAGAAAAGTAATGTATAAATCTTGATCGTAGTTACTAATCAATTCATTGGGTCAGTTCTCTGGGATCAATCAATTCTGTGGGAAAAAATACCTGGTACAGTAGCATTGTCGGGGCCCCTGTCATGGCGCCCTAATACATCGATATGTGCTATCAAGGGAGATAGTCGATAGTTTTGTGACGTCACAATATACGCGTCAAAAAGTCACTGCCCAAGTAAATGCGCATGATATACATGACAATCCATGTACACAAAAATACACAATTTAAAAACATATACGCTATAATTACATTATAAATACGTAATGACCACCGCCCAGGTCAGACTTGCCATCTCTTATCATGACATTAACATCGATACACTGTTATCAAAGTCGATATTTAGACGCCTTATCAAGCGTGTTATCAAGGGGCCCCCCCGACAGTGCATTCCAACCAAATACTTGATTTACGGCTCTAAAATGAACTTTTTGTCAATCCTCTTCTTTTCCAGAATAAGGTGATAATGGGCATCGGACTCATAGCGCTTGCGGGTTGCACTGCCTACATTGTTTACATGCGGAAGAAATATGAAGGCATGGGCTACTATCCTGCTATTGATTCGGAAGGGAAGGAAACATTTATCAAGAGGAAATCGAAATGGGATTGAAATGTCCGCCTACCTGTGTTCAACCAAATGAAAACCTTGCTAGCTGCGCTTTTCCCAGTGCATTTGTTATCAAATCTCTTAAGGCAAAACGTGATGTTGTTCAACGGTTGTACAGCTAGTCTTTTTGAATAACAATCTGATGGTCCCAAGCCAGTGGGATTCTGTAAATATTGTACCTAGTTTTTAGATATGGAATTGATTGGTAGCCAAATCAAAAATAAATTCCTCACAAATTATTCTGTTGATTTTGATCTTTTGACCCAAAGTTTTTGACTTGAACTGTCTGTGGAGTCCTCAAAAATACTTATTACACGGACTAGTACAGTAAAAATTCGAGCCTTCTATGAGAAAAATGAACTACCATTTATGGCAACTGAATTTTTGAATAATTAAGCATTGGTGTCTGGATTTTTGTTTTATTGAACCTGTTTTTAGGTT
This sequence comes from Cyrtorhinus lividipennis, assembly GCA_019603395.1. NCBI lineage: Eukaryota > Metazoa > Arthropoda > Insecta > Hemiptera > Miridae > Cyrtorhinus > Cyrtorhinus lividipennis. Next base: position 3,878,980 of record CM033999.1, on the reverse strand, counting down.
AATCTCACCGAAGTGCCCCAAAAAATTTACAGCTAGGTACAAATTTCTGCAAATTTTTCCGTAAAGGAAAAATTTACTATTGCTTTAAAATTTATTTATTGGTTTATTATTGCTTGGAGCAGGAGTATGGGGAAAAGTGACCAACTAAAGCCGGAATGAGGGCCCCAACTGGAATTTCAAACTTGTAAATAATTTTCTGTCATAGAACGACAGACAAACAATTAGGATTTTCATTTTTTTAGGCATCTTGAAACGTCAACCATCATGTAAGAAATTTTTCCGTGACCAATTGTCAAATTTTGGGGATAATCAGAGAGGTTGGCTTTTCGTTCAAGCATGAAAACAGGTTATTATTCAGTAGTGGACAATTTTCAAAAAATTCGAAATTTTGGGCAGATACCTCCTTCAGCCGTTAGTTGGTCCTCAACACTTAACAGCCTAATCTGCCCAATTCCAGGAGGGTATGAGTGAAAATGTGTCGTTTGAAACCTCATTTCGGGATTATTAGGGAACAAGGCATATGGGGTCCATACACTCACTGTTATAGTCACTATACTCTTGCTCTAAGAAGTAATAAACCATTGTGGAAGAATTTTTTGCGTTTTCATCTCTCATCTTCACGAATTCTATGGGTAAAGAATTGTGGGTATGGGTACCTCCTGCCCGCCTGCGGTGGTGTGTCATTCATAACTGACTGGGCCGAGACAGAAAATGGTTAACTGTGGTTGTTTCATTATCTGTCGACCTTATCTCGAGCTATTTTATTCAAAATTTTCAATAATAAAGTCGTTTAGTCTCTCGCTTCTATTCATCGCTGGAGTGTCGAGCAGTATACTCGCCATGGACTTGGACTCTAAATTCCCACCGCTACAAAATGACCGGCTACTGAGGGCAGCTCGCGGCCTAGAAGTCGACCGTGTTCCTGTTTGGGTTATGAGACAAGCTGGTCGTTACTTACCGGAATTTCGGGATTTCAAAACCAAACATGAGTTTTTCGAAATTTGCCAGTCACCGGAACTGGCGTGTGAAGTGACGCTGCAACCCATCAGGCGCTATCCTGACCTGGACGCTTCGATCATATTCTCGGACATTTTGGTTGTTCCACAAGCTCTGGGGATGACCGTTGAGATGAAACCAGGAGTTGGCCCTGTACTACCAAAGCCATTGGTCACGCCTAAGGATATGTCCGAGCTGCAGTACCCAGTAGACGTGAGTGCCAAATTGAAATACGTCATGGAAGCCATAACTCTGACTAGGACGAAATTAGAGGGAAAAGTGCCTTTGATTGGGTTTTCCGGTGCGCCTTGGACTCTAATGGGTTACATGATCGAAGGTGGTGGGTCAAAAACTATGTCTAAATCGAAAAAGTGGTTGTACCAGTACCCGGAAGACTCTCGACGCCTTCTAAGTATCTTATCTGACATCGTTGCTGACTACTTGGTTGAGCAAGCCAAAGCTGGAGCTCAGCTTCTGCAGCTGTTCGAATCGAGTGCTGAGTATTTAGGCCCTGAACTGTTCAGTAAATTCGCTCTTCCCTCGATCCGTCACATCTCGTCCAAAGTGCGCGAAGGCCTCCGCTCTGCCGGCTTGGACGTTCCAATGACAGTATTCGCCAAAGGAGCTCACTACGCCCTGGAAGACCTTGCCGCGTCCGGCTTCGACGTCGTCGGCCTCGACTGGACAATCGACCCTGTCGAAGCTCGAAAACGAGTCGGCCCCAATGTCACCCTTCAAGGCAACATGGACCCCTGCGCTTTGTACGCCGACACCGAGGAAATCACCCGAATTGCACGGAAAATGGTCACGGACTTTTCAAAAAGTCGTTACATCGCAAATCTCGGTCACGGAATTTACCCTGACGTCGACCCCGACCACATGGGTGCCTTTTTGAAAGCCATTCATTCCTCATAACGCTCAATTACCCGTTAAATTTTATTTTTATCATTTTGTTCATTCCATTGTTGGTTTTTCTATGAAAGACAATATATTTTTACGTTGATAACGACTCATCTTGTTAACCTCTCAGGCCTCGTATCAATATCCAGGAAGAAAGAATTAATTAAATATAATTAATTTTGAAGAATTTAATGAGAACTTGAGTCTGTAGCAGGTCAATCGCACTTGTATGCGACTTCTTCCCAGGCGCGGATCTAGAAATTTTTTTCGGAGGGAGTCACAGGTTAAAATCAAAAGCTAAAAAAAAAAAAAATAAAAAATAACCAAACAAAATGAACTAAATTTTCTCACTTTTTCAATCTCTTAACAATAAAGTCTGACTGTCAATTTCTTCATTTTGTTAGATTTTTGGTTTGAAAAAATTTAGTTCATCTCAAAATTTCAAAAATTTTCAAAATTTTGCCTGGTTTGGGGGGTCATGACCTTCGTGACCCCCCCCCCCCCCCTCCGCCCTTTAATCCGCGCCTGCTTCTTCCTTCCAAATTGTCGCAAAAATCGCTTAATCGCACAATTATTCCGAATATGGTCTTGTATAGTTGTATGGTTTTGTCGTTAAGTTTTGCTCTAAATGTGTTGAAATTGACTGAAAATTAAAAATACTTTCATCTACACCATCAGGTCTGTAAATGAAGCGTTCAGTAGTGAATAACATGATGATATTGTCTCATCTTACAACAGTTTCCCTCATCGGGGCGTTGGAAAAGGGTTTATTATTGATCCGATGCTTTATGCTGTGAATGTTTTGGAAGGGTATAAACTTGTATAACATGAAAACGAGAGACCATGAGATGGCCAGGACACCATTGGAGCAGTGCAGGAGAATGGGGCACCTGTGACGTTCTTCATATAGAGCGCTCTATGGAGCTCAATATAGTTATTTTGCTAATTTTGGTTTCTTTTTGAAAATGAATCGTTCGGTAATGGAGGTAACCTTATTGGGGTAACGCTCACCCCCGCAAAATTTCAAAATTGCCGAAAAAATAAAATTCTAAATCTTCGAACTTGAATGTAAATCAAATTTAGTGTGGACCCTAATTAAGGTTTGTTGCAACCAATTTTGTTTAAAAAAAAAACTTAAAAATAGAATAAATTATTAGCAAGATTGTTCACAAAGGATTACGTTTATTGAAAATCATCGTAGATGAGCCTTTTTACTACAACAAGAACCACGTAATTGACCTTCCATTCACAAAGCAGGATATTGTGGCGTATCTCGGCGTTCATAATCGTCCATTGACTGAAATGTGTGAAAGGCTCGTTGGAACAGACAGATAAAAGACCGTACGAGATGAAAGGTGATCACTGTGTCGATTTTACTATCGGAACTGAGTGTTACCATTCATTCGGTTGAGTCATCGAAAATTGATAGCAACGCATTGGCGACTGAAATCGGAAAATGGATTTGTAATGTTTGATGAAAAAGTTTGTCTTTTGTTTTAGTCGGTATCGACCAAAGAGTGAACATAAATCCGGCCTAGTTCACGTCTAAAATAGAAATTATCTGGAACCAGCAACTGCTTATTCTCCTTTATCGCTTTTGGGGAAAATCTATCATTATCCATTATGGGTAAAATCAAGTGTGATAACGATCCCCTAATCGACGTTATTCAAAATACGTTAAGATTACCATCCATTCTCCATTCAAACAACTTCATACCAAACCCATGGAATTCTTCCCTACTTATTCCATGTACCAAACCATAGTGTGTGCGGATACAGAACCCAATTTAAACGAATTATCCACGGATTTCAATCTTTTATGCTTTACGCCCTTTTATTTCTTAAACACGCTCAAGTCTTTTCAAAACTTGGACATTAAAAAATTAAAACTCACAGATTACTATGTGGTTTTGCGAACGGGCTTCTGAACATTGGACAATCACAGAAAACAATTTCTATTAATAAACATTTTTACACTGTTCTGCTGACAAGGTAATAATTTAAATTTGGACTTTCCACACTCTTAAATGTGCATGGAGAAAGTTATGGGGGAAAATCATTTTGTACAAAAACCAAAACTTGCGCAAAACCTCTGAAGGTGCCTACTTAATGAATAGCCAATTAATAGTACCAGAAAAATCATTAACGAATATAATTATACCTTTTGTATTATTTTATCAACCGTTGTATAAGATTCACCAAATAACCATCATTGAACGCTAATGGATTTTCTGCTAGAGAAAGGACTTTTGTAGTTGTGTGCCACTAGTTCACTACTGTTGTTTTCATTTGTTAGATACCTTAACTTGCTTTTGAGAATGATAGCGATATTCCCAATGAAAAAGACCGAGGCCATGGAGAAAAAATGCTTGTAGTTCGTATCAATTTTACATTTTTTAGTGATAAGGAGACTTCAAATGCTTGTACACCCACTTTTTGTAGACAGAAAATTTACAAACATAACTGATATTTTGATTTTTTACGAATTTCAGAGATAAATATTGAGAACTAATAAAACTCAACACCTAAACATGTATAAAAATAAAGCAAAAATGAAATTTTAATTAAATATAAAACAGGAAAAGCCACTGATTTTGGACCAAGCATGTCTGGACATGGCGTATCCACATTAAGGAAGACGTAGAGGGCAGCACTTGATTGATTGAAATCTGCCAAAAAATGATATATAAAACGCGCACATTTTTCTCTTTTTGTATTTCCTTCAAAAATATAGTCATAATAACATAAACTTTCTCAAAAGCTGCTTTTGTTAGGTAAATTTTGCCAAATTTCTATTCAAAATGTTTTCTTCCTCTTCAACAATTTTCTTGATTGGATTTGAATTGTAAACCCAACTTGAATGGATTGATCTGTATAATAAATTATAAATAATCATACGTTGCATTGCATATACGTTAGAAAGACTATAATTTCAGTAAAATATGCTGCAAAATAGGAATATTTTCAGAATCCAAGAAACCAACCGTTTCTGTTCAACCTTCAATTTGGTATGATAAACCTTCAACTTGACGTGAAAATGCTTTATGAGTGTTCTCTATATAAATCTCTGCTATAAAAGTATTCTCATTTATTCATGATCATGAAAAAGGCCCTTCGTGAAGTCGTTGCTCCTACTAGTATAGTATTTGCCGGGGCATCTTCTTATTACATGAATATACAAGAGGGTCATGTAAAGAGCATAGTAAAACCCCGAGACCATTTCTCTCTCAAGGATCTCGTTACTTGATCCTTTCAACGACCAAAATCCGTGACAGAACATCTTGTACGTTTCTTCGGAGAAGGCAACAATAACAGAAAAGTTGTGTAGGGTTTAAAAACGAAATTTATTCTGTACAATCTAATTTTACATGAAAAATGTTGAGACAACTGTTATTGCCCAACATGAACTACTATCATTACATTTTGTTTCAGTTCAAGACTGATCACCAGAGAATAACAACAACGGCGAGCACTGAACTGTATTTGCGTAAACAACTGTTAGTTGCTTCTCTTGAAAATGGTCATTTAAAAAAAACATTTGCTAAATAAACGTAAACAATATTTTCGAACATGAAATCTTAAAATTAAATTTCAGCACTGGTCGCGCGCAGTCTTCGCCTGGACATCATAACGCTACACAAGGAAATCGCGAGGTTCCATTCAACTTCATGCGATTTCACGAATCTGCTTTCAATTATGGTAAGGCATCAACGAGCCAAACGATAGGAATCGCGCTCTTGAAAAGAATGAGAAATGATGGTACCATGCTTAAGTTTAATGCCATTTTTCGGCTCCACTAAGGCGCCTGATGTTCCAAAGGTGGAAAATTGGTTGTATTAGGCGATTTTGTCGTTGTGGTTTTGCTTATCGTTATGATGTTTGTCATGGTTGTGTTTCTCTGCGGAAGTGGCAATGCCGTTTGTGATGGTTAGTGGTCTCAAGTTTTTCTGAAGAACGTGAGCGTCGGCGGGTTCGATCCGTTTGTAATAGTGTTTTCTCGTTTCGTGGATTTCGAAACCGAATTTTTTGTAGAAATCGATCGCCCCTGTGTTGTTGACTTGGACGTGTCTGCAACAAAAAGGACAAAATTGTTAGAGGAAGATGCGATTCTGCTGGCATTGTCAATTGAGAACATAGGGCACGCGAGTTGGCGACAAATTGACATGTGATTCAACAGAATCATTGTTTACATATATTCCAAAGATTCATTAAATTAAATTGAAACAGTATAAAGTAACCGCATGTTCACCGACTGACTCCCTCGATGAAATTAGTCGAGGGCATATGGAAACAAAACCTCCCCTCTTACCCGACCAAGCTAAATTCAGAAATGATATTAAAATTTGGCAATTTTGAAATAAAACAGGCAAAAACACTGAAAATTTGTGATGTTGAACGATATTGAGGCTCGTCAACGTCGAGATCAGACGTTTCTGATTGAAATGTGACGTGCTTACGCAACCACAACTATGCCGGCGCATGCGCAGTGCTTTTTATTGAAACTTGTTCGTTTACTGAATGAAGCAATTTGTCAAATATGAACGATCAGGCCTTTGGCGTACGTTACATAGCTGCACAAGTGGCATGAGTATGAACCCAGTTCAAGGTGGGATGTATGACGTCCAAAAAATGACGCTCTAGACGCGAATTTCGGGTCTGTAGAACCTCTGGGAACGAGTTCAACAGCAGGGCGGGCTTGTAACCTCGTATTTATTTCTGAGACGTTATCATTACAATATCAGGTCTTTTACATGGTGATCACAATATATGATCCGTCAGACTTCATCTGGGCCAGAGGGAAATGGGTTAACACTTCTGAGACGAGAGAGTAAATTATTGAGGATGGTGGAGATTGATGCGGTTTCCTACTTCGACCTGAATGCCTAACTGGTTCCACAATCCTAGTTTCAGGTCGTGTTTAATTTTTATTTATTTATTTCACATCTACGGGCGAACCCAATTAATAAAGAAATAGATTAGGCAGACAGAACAGAAAGCAGATAGCAGTACAAACGACAGGGCACCGAAACAAGTCAGTGACGAGGGTACAGGAGACGATGAAGCTGGGGTCTGGAGACGGTGAGGAACTCAACATCCTGTGATGAGATGAGGAGGTTACCAAGGCGGGGGAGGCGGCATAGGGGGCGGTGGAGCAGGTAATTCGTCGAGCTGAAGGTCACAGCAAACAATTCACTGGCACGTGCACCAATGCGGGGGGCTCGCAGACCAATGAGGGATAACAGAGAGGGGCAATCGACTCGGCCAGAAAAGAGAGCGTGGAGAAAAATGACATCAGCGCCACGGCGACGGTCCACTGGTCGAGAGAGATGATAATGAGCTCAAATATTATCGACGTCGTCACGGGCAAATCCAGTACGGAACGCCAAATAGCGCGCGAAGGAGCGATAGACTCGGACGAGAAGGTCAATGTGACTGGAGTAGAAGGGAGACCAGACCACAGATGCATACTCGATATGCGGCTGGACAAGGGTCTGATAAAGAGTGATTAGGGCAGAAGCTGAAGTGAACTCCCGAGTAGTCCGCTTCAAAAACCCAAGGGCACGCATTGCTCGACTAGAAGCCAGGGCGATATGGCTAGAAAAGGTCAGCTGATGATCTAGGAGGACACCGAGGTCCTTGACAAAGGGCGGGCGGCGAAGGACAACAGCGCCAATGGTGTAAGTGTGCAGTCTGGGTGCAGATGACCGATGGAACGTAGAGATTGAGCACTTCTCTGGATTGAGAAGAAGTCCAACCGAAGAGCACCAAGCGTAGAAGGCGTTGACACAGGACTGCAAAGTATCAATCAGGAAGCTCACAAACCCTGCAGAAGATTTTGACGTCATCAGCAAAAATCAGGAACTGAACCCCAACAAGGACAGAACTGAGCCCACCGAACACAAGGATAAAGAGAAGAGGGCCAAGATGCGAATTTTTAGTTGGTTATTCCTTAAATAGGTAATCTACCAATGTTTTCACGCAAACAATTAACTTCTCTTGTTCGGCCCAACATTATTTCTGGGCGCTTCAAGGTGACTAGGTCAAAATAACTAACGATTGGCACCAACCGGGAGCGGTTATGGGCTAATCTATCTGCCTACTTCGAATGTGGGTTCTTGAGATTTCTGGTACCTAGGCGTGTAGGGTACCATTTTCCAGTAAATTTTGGACGCTGAATCAATTGGAATAAGTCTCCATGCGCCTGGTCTGCGGAATAACCAACCACTGTAAAAGTGTTGAATTTGCAGCGTTTTATAAATTATCAACTGCGTAGATAGATGAGATAGCAACTACCACTACTCAAGTGCCTAGATATTTAAAAATCTCGAAAACCCATTTTCAATGAAGGTGGGGGTAGGTGTAGGGGGTAGTTGCCCACTTGACGCACCTCCGGTCCAGGACCCGTCTCAATGCGTCCAAAATCATAAGGAAATTGATACCCCACACGCCTAGGTACCAGAAATCTGGAAAACCCACTTTCGAAGTAGGTAGATAGATACCCATATTGACCCATAACCTCTTCCGGTGGGCGCTAATTGTTCCCGGACCCATTTCATTAGATTCAGCGTCCAGAATGTAATCGAAAATGACACTCCACACGCCCAGATCGGCAAAAACCGAAAATCCATTTTTCAAAATACACATTTATACCTAAACTCTACCCAAATTTAGATCGACCATGCTGAAAGTTTCAAATACCAACTAGAGCCGGAAAGAGGTTGAGAACATATTTTTACTACCGGAAACGACCAAGCGAGGCTGATTATGGCGGGTAAGGGTCAGTATCTTTGGTTTTCAACATCTAAAAATGTACAAATTCCAGTCAACTGTTGCCTTAACTTTTTCTGCTGTTCTTCCTTTATGCAAGGACGAACAACCGATGATGCAAAAAATATTTTGGGGCATGCCACAAACGAGCAATGCCAGTTAATTTGACACAGCCCACGAACAATATACTTACAAGTAAACGTTATTGTAGTTTCCATCTCGTTGGACGTGATTCAAGACGTGCTCCACCATCGTGGTTCCAACTCCTAGCCTTCTGTACGGAGACAGGCATCCCAGGGTCATAATATACAGCCTACGAGAATTTTCCGAAATGTCCACGCGACAACAGACGGCGCCGACGACGATGTCATTATAGTAGGCTGAAACGAAACCAACGATTAATTTTCGTGGAAAAGGCAGTGAAAGCAGAGAATATTAGTTGATACATGACAGAACCAAATTAAAATGAGTTGATTTAAAATGATTTTAGGGAATTTTGGCACCTAATTTCGCAAGCTCGCCAACTTCTAGGACGTCCTTATAAAATTTCTCATTATACGAGACGGGGAATACAACCGTGTTGAGTTTCTTCAGCTGCTTGATGTTATGTGGGGTCACGTCCCCTAACTCGATTCTAGACCTGTAATGGACGGAAAAGTCATAAGATACGAATAATTGTAAGTTGTTTACAGAATTAACAGGCGCACATCTGTTTCCTGAACCTGAATTTCAACGTGGGGTTCATTATAGATGAAAATGATATTTTTAAGAAGCACATGCTCGAGGGTCTCAGCCGTCGCCTGGTCAAGATTCTGTATCAAGAAAAGTTAGATGCATATTGGAGTCCAGATCGGATTGGCTGTCCTCTTTTATGGCCAAAGTACAAGTTAAAGCCCAAGTTGACTCCATGCACCATCAAGGGAGAGTTGCAGGCGTTCATGGAGCATTCCCTTGCAACACATGTAGCGTAGGTCATCCCTCCAATATCCCACTATAACGAGTGCCCCCAAGAGTTGACCATCTCCCCCTCCGAAAATCGTCCAAATGAGACTGTTTAATTTTTTTTGCAAGGAACTCGTTTCATGGTGTCTAGATCAAAAAAGGTCAATGGCCGTCCGCCATTTTTGGTAGTAGAAAATTATCTAAAAATCTGAAGTTTGGGCCAGGGGTCTGTTCCCGGCCTAGGACGGTCCTCGAAACCTTTCAGCCCGATCGGACCAAATTTGGGCGTGGTAGGGTTCAAAAAGTGTCTTTTGAAAAATGGATTTTCGAGATTTTGGGCGATCTATGCGTGTGGGGTATCATTTTCCACTAAATCTTGGACGCTGAATCCAATGAAGTGGGTCCCAGAACGGTTGGCACCCTCTGGATGAGGTTATGGGTCAAAAGGGTGCCTATCTACCCATTCCGAATGTGTTTTCGAGATTTCTGGTACCTGAGCGTGTGGGGTATCATTTTCCACTAAATTTTGGATCCTGAATCAATTGGAATGGATCTGGGTTTTTTTTAAAATTTTTTTTTGCGCGCAACCGGTTCAGCGAGGACGCAAAGTGCGCAAACCCAAACTATTGGTGTCTCACTCAACTCCAAAGTGTGGCACACGAATTTTCATTGTTTTTTAACGCTGATTCACGTGATGCTATCAGTTTCTTGATTCGACTCAACTTTTGCGGAAAAATTGCCGAAATTTGATTCTTGTGTTTGTTCTTCTTCCTCTCCGATCGTTTTTATTTCTTTCTCCACCATAGTCGGTTCCCAGTCCGATTGAGAAAGGAGGATAAAAGGGAGATATGGAATAAGACAATTTAAAAAAAGGATTAATACCTCATTCCCTTAACCAAGGAGCAGTTCTAGAGAGACCTGGTGATGAGTGCTCAAAAGCATCCCAGAAAACAATGTTTTGCGACCCGCAAAGCTATCCAATAGAGCAGTAGCTCATTTCAAGATGAACCTATAAGGCCAACGTACAGATAATTTTTCCTCTTGGTAGGTTATTTCTTGAATAATCAACGTAAATAAGGCCAGAGGTCTCCAATTGGCGCCAAAATGTGACATAATACGTTACATCAAAACACAGCGAATTCTCCCGCAATGGTTGATTATACCCTGGGCCTGGAGCAAGATTCTGAAAGGAACAGTGAGTGTAGAGTGTCCCGAACTCATTCCAATCGATTTAGCGTCCAAAAAATGATACTCCAAACGCCTAGGTATAATAAAAAATTTCAAAAACCGACAGTCAAAATAGTTCGGAACCCGTTTCCGGTGGGTGCCAGACCGATTGGCGCCAATCTCAATAATTCAGCGTCCAAAATTTGGTGGAAAATGATATACCACATGGCTAACAGACATGTCCGACCGCAGTACACCAACCACGCTGTTTTTGGTAGTAGGGAAAAAAGTCTAAAAATCGGAAATTTTAGTCCAGGACCAATTTGAGGAGGGTACAAATGAATATGGGAAGGAATGAGAAGGAAATGGGTAAGAATGTGTTTTTTGAAAAATGAATTTTTAGTGATCTAGGCGTTTGGAATATAATTTACCACTGAACATTGGACGCCAAATCCATTGAGACGGGTCCCAGACCGGTTGGCGCCCATCGAAAAAGGTAATGGGTCAAAATTGGTACCAAACTACCAATTTTGTATATAGATGGGCACCTAGGCGCGAGGGGTATCATTTTCCACTAAATATTGGACGCTGAATCGATTCCGATGAGTCTGGAATACTCAACACTCACTGTTTTCCCCATGCTCCTGCTCCAAGGATTAACACGTACGCTGCGGAATTGTTGAGCTCGTTTGAGCAGCTGTGCGGGAGTCATCTGAAATAGGAACGCGCCAGGTGAGTGCGCCGCATGTGGTATGAAATTTGAAGCGAGCTCCTAACCCAGTACGGCTCACGCGCCTATTTACCTTGGAGTAAACTACTTGCACCGAAGTATTTCGTGTACTAAAGCGAAGCACTGAAAGAAATCTTGAGGCGGGAACACCGAAAACAATGCAAAATGGCAAGAAAACTCCAAACCAGTCCCCCATTTCGGACTTATTTTTTTGCATCTTAGCAACACCCCATCTGACTCCGACGTTTACAGTACTTTCAGAAGGTTCAAAGCTGGCGCGGGAAGTAGAAATATATTCCATTTCACTTTCTGGTATACTGGAGAAGCAATCTGAAGTGAAGGCTACCTTCACGCTCCAGGCGCGTGCGACGCACACAGATTGGAACAGAGTTCACGCGCTGAGCGCGTGACCCGCAGCGAACGTGTTAATTAACTTATGCAAAAGTATTTGCAGCGTTCTGTTATCAGTCACACGACTTTTGCACACCATCCTGCGAACTTTGTGGAGAGCGCACAAACCGACGAAAAGGCCGCGCAAACCATAAACGCAGTATAAGGTTTTTCTCTCAGCCAGAGTATCTCATAATCCACCCAAGCATGGGGTCGTTTCGACAAATTTAGGCGCTTGTCCGATCTCTCAACTAGAAAAATGAGCCGGAAAACGAGGAACCATGGAATGCACTCGGGTCCCCATTAGGCATAATTTGCATCTCCTTTGCAGTAATTCTCAATTTGTCACTGCACAAAAGTCAACGTACCTTTCAATAACTACAACGGACTGTGCAATTTGTTCAAAATGTTCGCATTTGACAAAAAAACTCCCCAAACAAGTCGTTCCCTGAACAAACGCAACCGACTCAAGGAACTCATCGGGCCGATTGCAACCAATACAAACATGACGCAAGCTCGATCCTGATTACTAACAAGTATTCTTGTCTAAAAATACATAACACCAAATCAGAGGAACCAGCTAATCATCAAAGTCCTCGTTTAGGACAAGAACACGGGCGCTCAACACGGTTTTACCTCGTCATTGCGCAGTCGATTTCCAACCGTCCGGAGACGTGACGCAGCAGCTACGAGTTATTCCGAAACGTACACCCCTCACGGTAAAATGGGAAAACGTTAACAAAAAAATAGTTAAAAATAATACCAAAACGTGATACAAAAGGCTAAGTACAGGCAGGGAGGGTAAAGTTGAAGTTGCAAGGTTTATAGAATGAGCGAAGGTTGTCTCATATTCGTACAGATAACCGATCGATGAGAACACTTTGTGAGAGGAAATCGTGAATACTCATTCCAGAAGGTAAATAGGATTATTTTTTAAAATTAAACAATAACGTAATTTTAGCAGTAAATTTAATTTTTCGGAAATCCCAGCTATTTTGAAAGAGCACTTGCACCACGTGTGAGTCACCCATCCAGACAGAAGCCAAAACCGAAAACGCACATGCTGCATCGCCTCGTCGTGTTGGAAATTTTGAAAATTATTTAGATTTGAAGCAATATTTACTTGGTACTATCTGACCCGGCAAACGTTGCTTTGCCATATAAACAATTTCCATTTGATCTCATCAGCTTATGTTGAACGTGGAATGACTGGAAGTGTTTGTCTGAAAGGACCATGCAATGACTGAGGTAAATATCCAATTCCAAGCGTTAATGTGTCTCCATGTAATCACAATGATTGTTTACAGTGAGAGTGAAGGGTGTTGGATGTTATGCACACTTTTCTTCTGCTGCCATCGCTTTTTTTTTAGTGTTTTCTTAGCTAATCACCAGGTTTTCAGGATGGGGCAGGTATAATCGGTTAGTTTAGAACCCCAAAGTTGAAAGATTATTCTTCAGTTCACCATTTTTTTCAATATCTATTGAGAAATATCGGGTTGAAAAACAAATCGTTTCCTCAATCAAACTTCATTGACCTCGTAATTGAAAAGTTTCTCAAGAAAAGTTGAAAATTGATCTAATTTACAAAATTAATGGCGTCTAGCTGCGTCTTACAATCAATTATTACTTAATAACGAGGTAAGGGTAGCAAGTGGAAAGAAACCGGAATGGATTGGCTTCCGGAGGTTTTGATGAATTATTTCTTGAATAATCAACCTATCTGCACCTAATCATGCCCCCATTTTCAAAAAACCCACTTCTACTTATACTCCACCTCCAAATAGTCAGATACAACTTATGTCTAGATGGAGCCAAGGTACGAAACCCCAATATATATTTTTTTTTAAGAACTTTTTTGGGCAGTTTGGCGGATGGACTTGTTGGTGGTGGTCTTCTTGTTGATGTGTAAGCCCCCAGGCTTGCTGCCTCCAGAAGGCCAGAAGGGAGGGAGCATGCGCCAGGATGTGCGCGCAGCTCCTGCCCAGGCACCACATTTTGGAGAGAGGCCCAGCACTCACTCGTTGCAAAGGCGTCCAACCAGGCAGTCATTGTCCAGGCGCCCCTTGGGGCCAAGGCGCCCATCATGTTGGAGTTATATTTTGGTTGGTTATTCCTTGAATAATCAACCAATGTTTTCATGATAATGGTCAACCTCTCCGATTCGGCTCAAAATTTTTTTCTGGACGTTTCATGATGTCCTGATCAAAAAAATCTGCAAATTCTTACACACGGGTTGGTTATTCCTCGGATGGGGGAAACAGTGGGTGTGGCGGGTCCCAGACCCATTCCAATCGATTCAGGGTCCAAAATTTAGTGGAATATGATACCCCACACGCCTAGGCACCGGAAATCCTGACACATAGAAAATGGGTGGATACATACCCATTTTGACCCATAACTTCTTCCGGTGGGTGCCGATCGTTCTGGGGCCCATTTTATTGGATTCAGTGTCCAAAATTTAGTGGAAAACTATACCCCACACGCCTAGGTAGCAGAAATCCCGAAAACACATATTCAAAATGGGTAATAAATACCCAATTTGACCCACAACTTCTTCCAGTGGGTGCCGATCGTTCTGGGACCCATTTAATTGGATTCAGTGTCCAAAATTTAGTGGAAAACCATACCCCACAAGCCTAGGTAGCAGAAATCCCGAAAAAAACATATTCAAAATGGGTAACAAATACCCAATTTGACCCATTACTTCTCTTGAACTTTCTTGGTGAGAAAATGGGAATTATAACTCGCGGATCACAATTTGAACAATATATTTTCGTACTCACTTTCTTACAACTCTAGAAGAAGGAGTGACTTGAGACTTAAATGAACAGAGCTGCAAACCCTCATGACCACTAACAGTCTAAGGAGAGCAATATGTAGTTCGTATGTTACATGGAATGTATAAGATATTCCATCAACTTTCTCCAGTGGGTGCCAATCGTTCTGGGACCCGTTTCATTGGATTCAGCGTCCAAAATTTAGTGGAAAATGACTCCCTACTCGCCTAGATCGCCCAAAATCTCGAAAATCCATTTTTCAAAAAACACATTTTGACCCCTACCCCCCCCCAAATTTGGTCCGATTGGGCTGAAAAGTTTCGAGGACCCATCTCGGCTGGAAACAGACCGCTGACCCAAATTTCAGATTTTTAGAAAATTTTCTACTACCAAAAACGGCGCGGAACATGGACGGCGTACAACGTACGGCGTACGGCGGACGGACATCGACCTTTTTTGATCAGGACATCATGAAACGTCCAGAAAAAAATTTTGAGCCAAATCGGAGAGGTTGACCATTATCATGAAAACATAGGTTGATTATTCGAGGAATAACAAACCAAAAGGTCAATGTCCGTCCGCCGTCCATTGTCCACGCCGTTTTTGGTAGTAGAAAATTTTCTAAAAATCTGAAATTTGGGTCAAGGGTCTGTTCCCAGCCGAGATGGGTCCTCGAAACTTTTCAGCCAGATCGGACCAAATTTGGAGGGGGTAGGGGTTTTTTGAAAAATGGATATTCGAGATTTTGGGTGATTTAGGCGAGTTGGGTGTGATTTTCCACTAAATTTTGGACGCTGAATCCAATAAAATGGGTCCCAGAACAATTGGCACCCACTTGAAGAAGTAATGGGTCAAATTGGGTATTTAGTACCCATTTTGAATAAATGTTTTCGGGATTTCTGCTACCTAGGCGAGTAGGGTGTCATTTTCCACTAAATTTTGGACGCTGAATCCAATAAAATGGGTCCCAGAACAATTGGTACCGACTGGAAGAAGTTATGGGTCAAATTGGGTATTTATTACCCAATTTGATTATGTGTTTTCGGGATTTCTGCTACCTAGGCGAGTAGGGTGTCATTTTCCACTAAATTTTGGACCCTGAATCGATTGGAATGGGTCTGGGACCCGCCACACCCACTGTTTCCCCCATTCGAGGAATAACCAACCCGTGTGTAAGAATTTGCAGATTTTTTTGTAACCCTGTCGTGCAAGTGCAACTCACTCAGTCCATCCTGGCTTTGTCCTGTGCTCGCTCTGAAGTGAACTCTGCTACTGTGCTTAAGTCGTCCGAAGCTGTAATATTGTGTTCCCCATGAGATAAAGGACTCAAGTTAATAAGCCTCGCTGTGTACCTGCGGGACAGCGTGCCCCCTCCTGTTTTTCCTTCGGCGTCGACACAGTTTTCGTCAGCCGGTATTGTTGCATTTGCTCATTAAATTGTATTTCATGTATATCATAATTCATGTATCTTGTATTAATTGTATTTTATGCTCCACATGTTGTCTAATTTACTTTGTCTTGTACCAATTCTAGCCCAGGTTGAGGCATATTCTCCTTTACAACGAGTCCTTGTTTTCAATTATAATTCAGTTTGTATCAATGTATTTTATGTTCATCCTTGGTATCCCTAGTTGCTCTGTCGTAAGTCTTGGACTTACATCCCATATCCTCTCGCTAGATCCCTTCCAAATTCTCCGAAGAAACCCGAATTAAATTATAGTAAATTCAAACACATTTTAATTCGAGAGAGGCTTACAGATGTGTAGATCAAAACTGGGAGTGAAAGGCAAAAGTCAAGATTAAACTAAGAATGATTATTCCATCAGCCACCCATGTATCACCCTTCAAGTAACATTTTATTCTCATGAGTACAAATTTAGAATGAGTTTTATTAAAAAGTAAACAATTCCATAAAATGAATTATCATTGACAAATCAAATTGTTACATTTAAATTTTCAAAGTTGAATTAAGTTAAAAGTTACATTGTTCACAACAGGAGAAATTGAATGTTTCCTACTATAAGGGGTAGGTAAAGTCATAGTAAAGAATTAAAGAGACAGTGTAGGGTCTCAACATACAAGAACAATGAAGGAATAACCTTCCTATGACCTTGGGCCGGGTGAAACAAGATTAATTATTATTAAATAACAAGGACACATTACAAAGGGGTATAAGCACCAACCTACAAGACAAGACAAAGTGTCAAGATTTTAGCATACCAGTATTAAATTATTTTGATTTACCTTCATCATTTCCTCCGTCCAGAATTGCAATAAGATGTGGAAGCATAACATTTTATTCTCATGAGTACAAATTTAGAAGAGTTTTATTAAAAAGTAAACAATTCCATAAAATGAATTATCATTATTCCAAGGGCCTTTTCTTTAAGCTCTGTAGTCATAATGATCACATGCAAATCATTTGGTGCCTGTTTGGGTCCTCAGGTAGCTTCAGTGGTTCCTTGCCTGAGATCAGAGTGATCACAAAGTTGTGCAAGCATATATATGGCTCAGCGCAGCTTTGTAGTCACACTGTTAACAGACATATGGTTTGTGTGCCTCTTAGGGTCCTCAGGTGGCTTCAGAGGTTCCTTGCCTGCCATCTCGAGTCACACTGTTCACAGATATGGTTTGGTGCCTGTGTGGGTTCTCAGGTGGCTTGTTGCCTGCGATCTGTGTGATTACAAAACATCACAAGCATACATATGACTTGGTGCTGTTTTGTAGTCACACTGTTCACAGACATTGGTTTGGTGCCTCTTAGGGTCCTCAGGTGGCTTCAGTGGTTCCCTTTTACAAAATTTCCTAACCTATCATTGACAAATCAAATTGTTACATTTAAATTTTTAAAGTTTAATTTCAAAGTTGAATTAAGTTAAAAGTTACATTGTTCACAACAGGAGAAATTGAATGTTTCCTACTATAAGGGGTAGGTAAAGTCATAGTAAAGAATTAAAGAGACAGTGTAGGGTCCCAACATACAAGAACAATGAAGGAATAACCTTCCTATGACCTTGGGCCGGGTGAAACAAGATTAATTATTATTAAATAACAAGGACACATTACTAAGGGGTATAAGCACCAACCTACAAGACAAGACAAAGTGTCAAGATTTTAGCATACCGGTATTAAATTATTTTTATTTACCTTCATCATTTCCTCTGTCCAGAATTGCAATAAGATGTGGAAGCGCACAGACAGCATTTATTCAGTAGACTTTAGCAGCCATAGAACGATTGCTTTTTACTGTCCAAATCCGGGGGCGATTTCTACGTACCCCTACCTCTCTTCGTACAACAAACTTCCGGCGACATCCCATCGCAAGTACGCTTGCTTCTCCATACGATGACCTATTACGGCCAAAGGCGAACTTCAGGAGGCTGATCCATCCCAGCCTCTCCCGTCCCTAGTGTGTCGACTCAAGGGCTAAAGCCGCGTTTACACCGAAGTTTCAAACAAAAAGTTGCAAACTTTTATTGCAAACAGCAGTTGCAAACAGTAGTTTCAAATAAAAGTTTGCAACTTTTATTTCATGGTTTTATTTCCATGTGTCATGAAAATGTTGGAAACACTTTCAACCTTGATTATGACTCGCCTATGTTCTGTTTCCTGGGATCAGTCCTTCTGAGGATGTCAAGTGTCGTGTTGTCAAAGCAATGTAGGCCGAGACGATACTGGGTGAGGCCGTCTCTGAATTCCAGAGCTACGTACAGTGGAAACGACTTGTTGGACGATTTAAATAGAGATGATGTTGACCCTCTATCAGATGAACTGAGAACGGACAGAAGTTTTAAAAACTTTGTAAGAATGACCAGCGAGGATTTTGAATATATAACTTTAATGATTGGTCACAAAATTTCGAAAATGGATGCGAATTACCGAAAGGCTATTTCTGTAACGGAAAACTAGCCGTAACCTTGCGTTTTTTAGCTACCGGAGATTCATACACAAGCTTAAGTTACCTGTTCAAGATATCAAAATCAACCATATCTTTGTTTGTACCTGAGGTGTGCGAGGCTTTAATAGATCTTCTGAAGGATAACATAAAGGTAAGACGTTATAAATAGACTATACATAGTCTATATTTGTTATTTTGACAGCCATTTTTAAATAATATAAATAACATAATCTCATTATATAATGATATAATATAATGAGAGTGGAGGTGGCAGCGTAGGGGATGGCGGGGAAATGTTTCTGTTTTGTGTTTCAATGGCACATAGTGACCGAAACTAGTGTTGCAAACAAAAGTTTGCAAATCCCTTTGATCTTTACCGACTTCAGGTGGAAACAACAATTTCTGTTGCAAACACTGAAAAACTGTTTGCAACAGCAAAATGTTTTGTCTAAAAATGCGCGTTTTTAGAGATGTTTGCAACTTCTGTTTGCAACTCGTGTTTCAAACTCCGGTGCAAACACTGTTAACAGACATATGGTTTGTGTGCCTCTTAGGGTCCTCAGGTGGCTTCAGTGGTTCCCTTTTACAAAATTTCCTAACCTATCATTGACAAATCAAATTGTTACATTTAAATTTTCAAAGTTGAATTAAGTTAAAAGTTACATTGTTCACAACAGGAGGAATTGAATGTTTCCTACTATAAGGCCGGGTACACACGTTGAGGATTCCGGAGAGGATTCTTCAGAGGGATTCCTCTGAGGCAGCCGGAGCCGGACGGAGCATCCACACGTACGGGAAAACCAGGAGGTTTCGGCCAGAGGTTTCGACACGCGAGAGGCCTTTCGAGGAAAACTGTGAAAAAATTAATGAGGAGCTACGACCACTGTGACGATACTTACAACCGATCACCTCATCCACGTGAAGGAAGGGGTTCAATTCCGGGAACCGGGACCCCGGCCTCAGGGGCCTTCCAAAAATTGGAAAGGCCTGGAGGCCTGTTCGGTCCGCCTCAACTGAAGGCCTCGACCCGTCCACACGGTCCGTCGGCCGGAGAGGAATCGATCAACGAGGAATCCTCAACATGTGTACCCGACCGGTCGGCCGGAGAGGTTGGCCTCAATGGGGAATCCTCAATTCACCATTTGAAACGAATGTGAGAAATTCACCCTGAGAAAATAAACATAATATGGCTTCCCTTGAGCTGAACAACAACCCTCTTTCCGAAGAATTCCGCATTTGTCACCAGTCAGGAGTTTCCTAGTTTCCAAGATTAGAAATGAATACAAGAAGTTCACTGTGAGAAAATAAACTGATGGCTTCCCTTGAACCAGCCAACAACCCTCTTTCCGTAGAATTTGGCATTTGTCCTCAGTTGGGAGTCCTTCCACAAGTTCTTGGAATCCCCAGCTCAGTAACACATGGGGTCGTGTGTGGCATACCTACACAAGGATGGAATAGAAAGTTCAATCAGATCCCGCCATTTTTGTAACCCTCACTCGAATTTAATGTGTTAGAATTGAATATAATTAAATTCGGGTTTATTCGGAGAATTTGGAAAGGACCTAGCGAGAGGATACAGGGTGTAAGTACAAGACTTACTGCTGAGCTTGAATTAGGGATACCCAAGAATAAGTACAAGGAAACAAGAAAAAGTACAAGGAAACAAGATTAATTATTATTAAATAACAAGGACACATTACAAAGGGGTCTACCAACCTACAAGACCAGACAAAGTTATATGAACAAATAGACATGTGTTCGAAAAATCATTGATAAAGGGTTCTCAGGTGGTTCCTTGCCTGCAATCTGTGTGACTACACAACTGCACAAGCATATATATATGGCTTGTTGCAGTTGTGTAGCCACACTGTTCACAGACATATGGTTTGGCGCCTGTGTGAGCACTCAGGTGTATTTTCAGGGTCCCTGCATGTGCTGCTCTGTAGTCACTCTGATCATAATCATAATTGTTTGGTGTCTGAGCGAGTTCTTATGTGCCCTGTCTGTGCAGCTCTGTAATTGCACTGGTCACATGTATTTTTGCCTATTATTTAACCTTCTCATATTCCATATAACTCAACAGTAAACATGCCAAAAATTAATTTAGTTTCCAAACTACCTCAAGATATATTACCTCTAGAATTAGGAGAGTCCAATGAAGATAGTGCTAGTCGTCAGAGTGTCACCACCAGAAACTTTCATGGGCAACTGATTTGTGAAGGTCCCTTCTCAGGTGTGGGCTGTTTTATAGAGGGAGTACCATTATGAGAGTTTGACCTGGTGGGGAAAGGGCCCACCTGGCCCCTGAGGCCACTCCCCTTTCACCCCCACTGTTGTGGAAAGTATTATTACTTTATTACACTGTTAATTATTACTGTTTATTATACTTTACTATTACTGTTTAATATCTTTCATGTCCTGTTCAACGCCTCAAGTGAATGTTTGTGTGCCATAGTACATTTATCCCAAATAATAATTTTACACCGTTTCAGCACAGTGGCCATGGAAGATTGTTTCTTAATGTTGCATACTGCGTTAGGATTATTCTGAATATTTAGTGGCAGCTTAAATACTGAGCTGTTCTACCTCCATCCAATTAAGTTGCTGCAATGCCCGATGATGCAACGGCCAATGCGATGCCATTAATTGATTGTATTTCAGCAAGAATTAGCGAAATAACGAATGTTTTGCCATTTCCACCCGGTGCATCCAAAAATAAAAACCTCCATGCTGTTTACTGGGTCAGAAGTGACACCTGTAGACATCTGGTGGGGATAACTAATTAAATGACGATTGATCAGTTTTTGATATAATGATTAAATTACCAAAAATCACATTAACACATTGGCTGCCCATGCCCAATCGTGGGATTATTGAAGGTGCCCTCAGGTTTCTAACCTCAACAACACATTTGACTCACACTGTGCTTCATGGGCGTCGCTAGACCGGTTTTCAGTTTTTCTGGTTCTACAATGCCCATGACGCACAGTGTGAGTCGTTTTAGAAATAGGTAGAAAATGTACTAAATGTCATATTGATTTGAACATTCATTCATATTACAGTACATTGTTTCAAAAATACATGGTTACAAGATAGTGAAAATATTGAAAAACGTTTTTACAATAACATTTGATGGAATGCTTTGAAGCTGGGCTTGAGACACAATCCTGGTTTATAAACAATAAGTGAACTTAGAACTTTGTTCTCCTTATCTGAGATTGTCCCAACCACATTTCATTCCTTGAAAAACCCTGCCTGCGTTGCCCTTCGTTGCAAACTCTCTTTGAAATACGCAGAGTATTTGACTCACACTGTGCGTCACGGGCAATGTTGGCCAGACTGTTGATGACGCACACGTGTGCGTCATGGGCATCCAATGTGTTATGATGATCCTCTCCACAATCATTTCCTATCCTGTTACGTGAATGTTAAACGCTTCGCATAATAATTATCCGTAACTCCTATTCTTTCCCGCTTCACAGCTTTATTTATATTAACAACATTATTTATTATTTATATTTGTTAAAAAATAAGGGTTGATCGTAGAAGGGTGAAAATTGAGGATTGTGTGTATTTTTGTATGTTGTATCATTAAAAAATAGAAATTTAAAATTTGGTCTAAAAATAAAAAAAATTAGGGGTGGACTACCCCTAACATTTAGGGAGATGAAAAATCTATGTTGGCCGATTCTCATAGATACCGGATAGGCACAAAAAATTTCATCAAAATCGGTCAAGCCGTTTCGGAGGAGTATGGCAACGAAAACTGTGACACGAGAATTTTATATTATATTAGATTAGATGATAATCACCCTCCAAATATAGCTTTTGGGTTTCACGGAAGAAAATTGGGTCGATCGAACTGCTACCTATTTTTCGTGAAAGGAAGTTGTCGGACGAAGGCGAAGACTACAGTGACGTAGTAACGATATAACGTTGATAAGTTTTTTGTTCATTGAGTTCACCTTTTGCTATTCCGTGGCTCATCAGCCTCTCTTTTGCGAGAACCAGCTCAACCAGCTGTACATTTTGAATCAGCTGGAGGTGGGTGAGGTTGGTGGTTGACTTGCTTGCGACGTTTCTGCTAAATGTGAGTTATTATTTTAGGTATTATTTCGTAAACTTGTGATTCTTCGTGTGCGAAATCATTCATTCTGATTCTGAGGATCGTTTAACATTTCAATCAACGTTCAATTCTCACGAAAGAGGTTCCTTTTGCGTTATATTCATTCCCACCCTTGGCCCATTTCAATCCGTAGACTGAAAATTGCGCTTGAGCCCCGGACATTGATATTACTGCGTGTATATTTTTATACACCTTGTGACTTCAATGCGCTTAGCGTTGTGAAGTAAGTCGTCGTATTGTTTCGTTTCGATTTTTCTTCGGATTTTGCGAATAAGTTCAACGCAAACGCACGCCCCTCAGGATATGGCTTACCACGGGGCGCAGGGCAACGCCCACTTTTGAGACCTCCGCCACACGGCTCCCAAATGTCACTTTCCCCTTCGTATTGTAACTTCTTGCTAACTCGTTTTAACTTTTTGGAAGGATTCCACTTGATACTCTTTTTCTACCTCATCTTTCACATTTCGCATAGGCATTTCATAGCTTGCTTTCATGGGCTGCTAATTACCCGTAGAATATCCTTCATTGCAACGTACTACTGACGTGATAATCAACTGTTGCCCTAAAACAAACGTACCAAGTTTCTAGTTCCTAATTATTAGTTAACAATCATTATTTTTCAACATACTTATACACCTACTCACTTCACCACAACCAGAACATGATAATGACAACAGTTCCATACATAATATAAACCAGAGCAACTAGTAGTTACTACTCATACTTACCATGATCGTAACATTTTCGTGTGAATACTGCAGTATATTGCTGATCATTTGCTCCACATTCTCATTTGTATCGAAATTGCTGATGTTGCCTCAAGGTCAACGGATAAACAACCAATTTTTTCCTATTTTTCTACATTGAGGGCGGGTCCTGTGTCTCTGGGTAATCCCACATTGCTACTCAACACTGATTTCATTTTGATTTTATGTCTTTTGTATTGAATACGTTCGTATGGTTGACCGTAATAAATTATTGTGTCGCGGAACCGACGCAACAGGTTGTTTTCGTTCAATTTAGAAAAAAATAATTTTATTTATTTGGCTAAATTTAAAACCATTTGCTTGGCGTATTACCTTTCATCATAAGGATGATTTATTGTAAAATCATTCTTCCTTGGCTGCAGTCACACAGAAGGAAACCTTCCTCCTCCTCGTATATTCAATTCCCCTTTCCAAATGATGGTTTTTCGATGATTCCTAGACCAAAATTAGTCGTACTTAAAGTCATCCCCAGTCACGTCTGCTTGTCGTGTCTGCATACAAATTTGAAAAATTCTCCATGTGAACGCCGAAGATCCCGTTAGAACGGTTTATTGCCATTATTTGATTAGGAAGAAAATCGCACTCTCATTTGTTACGCACAAACGTGCACAAGTGACTTTTTCAGTTGATTCAAAGTCAAGCTATTCATGTAAATAAAACAAAAAATAAATCTAAATACCCACGTTGACTCATTTTGTTTCGTTGGAATCAAAATGGATTTCAAATTACTGGAGCCCAAATGGGATCTACGTGCATAAGTTTAGAAATGCCTTTTTTTTGGGCTCGTATGGTGGTTATTTTGGATTTTTTATCTGCGCTATTTGAAGCATGAAAGATGAAATTTTGGAGAAAAATTGTTTCCGGTACCAAAACAAGGGTCTATGACAGCATTTTGCCTGTTGACCCAGACGACTCACCGCCCTGACAGTCTTCTAGTGAATCATTCGGCCTCCTGGATTCATCTAGTTGGCAGGTAACTGAACACTAGGTAACAAACTACTGGTTATGTTGGAGAAATAGGCCTATAGGAGTGAGGGATGGCGGGGAAGAGGAGCACGAAGGGATAGTGGGAGGATATATTTATTAAAACTGAACTAAAGTAGGTTTTAATTCATGAGGAATGGAAAGGAAAAACGCTTCAAATTCTTTCACACGGGTTGGTTATTCCTCCGACCAGGCGCATAAAGACTCATTTCTTCAACATGGGGAAAATGGAAACAGTGGGTGTTGTGGGTCCGGGCTTCATTCCAATCGATTCAGGGTCCAAAATTTAGTGGAAAATGATACCCCACACGTCTAGGTTACAGAAATCTCGAAAACACACATTCGAAATGGGTAGATAGGCACCCATTTTAACCCATAACTTCATCCGGAGGGCTCCAATCGTTCCCGGGCCCATTTCATTGGATTCAGCGTCCGAAATTTAGTAGAAAATGATACCCCACACGCCTAGGTACCAGAAATCTCGAAAACACATAATCGAAATGGGTGGGTAGATACCCATTTTGACCTATAGCCTCTTCCGGTGTTCGCCAATCGCTCCGGGACCCGTCTCATTGGGTTCAGTGTCCAAAATGGTCTTGATCTAGACACCTTCAAACGCTCAGAAAACCGTTTTATAACAAGAATAACGCCATTTTTGAACCCTATGGCCTTACTAGGAATGTTAAAGAAATATCGATATGCGCATTATCGATATTTGCTTGTGATTCATCGATATTTTCCACGATATTTCTTCAGCTTTTCTAGAAAGCTGAACTTTAAATTATAGCTCTTTGCTATACAAAAATGGGTGTATTGTTCACTGCGATTTACTATGCTAATTGTATTTAAAAACATCAATATTCTATGTATCGATTATGTTGACGAGGTGAGCATTCCTAGGTCTGATTAGAAGGTCGGTTCCACAAAGGACATTCACGATCCGGTCGCCAAATCTACATCTCTACTCTATGTAGCGGTGTTGCAAAATTGGTCAACTTTTTCCGCCGCGTTTTGGCATCGAGGGCTGGCAGTGTGAGGCGGCCTTGAGCCTCGAAACACCTCTGGCGAACCGCTTGGGACCCACCGACTATTGTTTGTTAGGACCCCGCCCCTTTTCGTGCGAGATAAAATGATGTTTTAGTTTTGGTTCGCTTTGTGCCAAAACTAACGGGTTTTTTTTTTCGGAGGAAGGTGAGGAAAATCTTCATAAGATATCGGGGGGACCGCAACCAAAGACCCGGGTATGTGGAGATTTTTACCCACTAGAAACCTCACTTCCTTTTCCAGCGTTGGGGCCAAGCCCGGAGCTGTTTGGCACATCACTTCAGGCTGGGTTCCGATTTCTGCCTGCTAGCTGGTCCCGTTAGCCTGAAGATCCTGTTGCGGGTCCCTTTCCTCGACGAGCTTGCCTTCCAGGATGTTTTGGATGTACCCTGCCACGGCATTCCACTTTGAATTGCTCTCGAGGATCCTGGTCATCATTTCTTCCCGGGGAAGGAGGGCTGGCCATTTCTAGCTCCCTTGCAATCTGCCATCGCTCTCTCTTCCACCTCTCGCATTCGAAGAATGTGTGTTGAGCGCTGTCCTCTTTGTTGGTGCTATGTAGGCATCCTGGAGATTCCACGATACGCATCCTATGGAGATACTGATAGAACGTCCCGTGACCTGAGAGGAACTGTGTTATACGATAGTTAACTTCACTGTGTTTCCTCTCTAGCCAGGGACGTATATTGGGCACCAGTCGAGCCCTCCATCTTCTTCTTGTTTCAGTCACCCACATTTCCAGCCAGGAGTCGAGTGTGCGTTCCCGCTCTTATTTGGCTAATTGACGCTAGGGCTCCTCTTCCCGTCGCTCGTACATCCTTTTCCTCTCCCTAGCAAGCAGAAGTATTGGTACCACTCCTGCCAGGAGGAGCACGGCTGGTTCTGATACTGTCTTATAGGCGCTCACAATGTGAAGCACCCCTTTTCTTTTCACTGTGAGCATCCGTCTTTGGTGGCATTTGACATTCAGAGCTAAGATACTTCTGCCCCATATAGCAGCATGGATTGTACATCCGACATTATTAGTTGTCTCTGACACGGTCTAGGTCCTTGAATGTTTGACATTAGTCGACTCAGGGCTGCAGTTGTCTTTGCTGCCTTGGCTGCTGCCATCCTTATGTGCTCCCCAAAACTAACGGTATTGGTGAGCTTCAAAAACAGGTATGTGTCCCACCTACCATCCCAATAGTCACTCTTATCTGTTCAAAGATTCAATACGGTGTAGAAAAGTAATAATTTCTTCCAATTCCTGATAGCTCTTAAGTGTCAAGATCTTTCGTGGCACTACAATCCGCGGAGGATCAGGGCCTCTGGAGTGATGTCCCCCTGTCGTTTCTGTTCGCTGCTGCTGCTCTCCAGTTCCGAATTCCCAGGATAGAACAAGCATCTCCTGCCACTTCATCCACCCAGCTCAATTTTGGCCGACCCAGTCTTCTTTTGTGAAGTGTTTCGTCCAGAAGCTTTCGAGGGATCTCTTCTGAACTCATTCTGGCTACGTGTCCAACCCAAGGGAGTCTTCCTACCTTAATGAATCATAATTCGTCGTCTCCAGGCGAGCTCCTCTGGGTCAAACACTGCCCTATGAATTCTCAAGAGAATTTTCCTTTCGAACCGGTGGAATTCTTTGGTTGCTTTTGTCAGGACTGTTCGTATGAGGCCTTATAGAGGCTAAGTTTTGTAGCCCCTGGAATCTCGCTGCTTTTGAGCTGTTGTAGAAACCCAAAGTAGTATCTTTTCGCTGACTGTACCCCCCTGTTACCTTCGGCTCTCATATTAATCTCGGCATTTACAAGAGAGCCAAGGTAAGAACAATTTCGAGACAGCATCAAAGATGTAGTCATTCACCTGGGCTGTGTTCAGTAGTCTCGAGGAGTTTGCGGCCATATTCCTGGTGGGTCTGTCTTCTTAACTGTTTCTCAACACGTTCAGTTCAACACGTCCGCTATAGCGCAGCCCAGAGACGGTGGACGACATGACGTCTCTAAACGTCAGCGGTCACAGCCATTGAACTCCCCACCTGGGACCTTGACTTGACGAGAGGAAAAACGACAATGAATGAGAATGGGGAGAATCTAGAATGGGAGAAGGGACGAGCTTGTAAGTCCGTCACTGAATTTTGGGTTTCCTATATAAATCCTTCTACAACTGGGCACTACAGATGGAGAGTCATTTGAGCAGGCAGACTGCGGTTCCTGTATGGCGGATGCTGCAGAAAATCTGAAGGAGTTGAAGAGCACTTTTGTTGAAAACCTCGAGAAGAAACTTAGGGAGGTGAATGTTCAGCTGGCTGATTACTCCAAGTACTTCTCCTGAGAAACCCGAACGCACTCAAAGGACAGTGTGCTTCCTACCTCAACCTTGACCTCCTGCTCTTCATCAGGAGGACACTGGCTCAAGTCCGCTGCGCTGGGGAAAGATGTAGCCGCATCACCCTGGACCGGTTCAGAAGCACCTTTTCTGGGGCTCAACCATGTCAGGTCTGTAACCTTGGCTTACCTGTCAGGGTTCGGCACCTCATCACGGAATGCGCCGTCTTTAGAGCTGAACGCAACAGGTTTCTGGGTCATACCACCCTCAGTATGGAGGGGTTTACTGAATTGTGACCAGGGATTCGCCCCTGGGGGTGCAATACAAATAAAACTTTCTAATCTATTCTATATTCTATATAAATCCTTCAATGAAGGGACGGTTCAAGCCATCCACCATCTCTGAGCTGCGCTTTTGCGGACGGCTCGAGACGTCTCCAGGGTTGAACGTGTTGATATCTCCCATAGCATTCCATTTCGCTTATCCTCCTACTTGAGTAGGAAAATGTTTTCTTTCTCTGCTTTCCTCCGGCCTTGTTGTCAGTCAGGACGTGAACACTACCAGTTGGTGTGACTCAGGGACATAGCAGGAAGAGAGCCCCTCCTAAGAATGCGAGGACGCTTGCTTGAGCCACCCTGCTATAAGATGCTTTTTTGTGGGTTTTGTTAAGCGTGGGATTGCTATATAGCCTATAATGTAATGTAGAGTGGGGGTATAATTTGAGAAACAATTTCGAATTCGTTGAGCCATCATGTAGTCTATGCCCTCACCTTTACGCAGGTAAAAATCTGTTTTTATGCAGTTGCAGACTGGTGTTATTCAAATTTAACTTGGAAAAGCTTGATGCAGCTAGGGTTCATCAACAACGACTAGTTTGCGTGCTACAATTTTGATTTTTGGTTTTGTTGCCTGTTTCAGAACTGCTTTCAGTAATCAAAAACAACTTCAACCATGGCTTTACCAAGAATTCGAGATGAGGATCAGGAATCCAAATTTGGTTATGTCTTCGCCGTTTCCGGTCCTGGTGAGTCTAGAATGAAACTTGAATTGATACGTTTATTCTTCTAAGGAGGGATTACATGATTACACGATTTGTTTTTATTTCTTACAGTCGTCACAGCAGAGAAAATGTCCGGTTCCGCTATGTACGAGTTGGTCCGTGTCGGATACTTTGAACTCGTCGGTGAGATCATCCGTCTTGAAGGCGACATGGCTACCATTCAGGTACTTGATCAGTTCGCAGTATATTTATTCTCGTATTTTTTCAACATTTACGTTAAATTTGATCCTTACTTTCTGTCAGGTGTACGAAGAAACATCCGGAGTCACCGTGGGAGATCCCGTCTTGAGAACGGGAAAGCCATTGTCTGTTGAGTTGGGTCCGGGTATTATGGGCAGCATTTTCGACGGTATACAACGTCCATTGAAAGACATCAACGAGCTGACTAGCAGCATTTACATCCCCAAAGGTGTCAACATTCCGGCCCTTTCCAAAACTGCCACTTGGGACTTCACTCCGTCCAACGCCATCAAGGTGAGTTTATCATTGTGAACTTTATAAGGTGGTTAAGGTGCGTGTCACTTCTAGAGAAACTTAGAGCACATAGAAGGCGCATTGTAACATTTAAAAAACCCGGAGATATGTAGTGAGGAAGTCTATTTCCACAAAAATAATGAGAACGATTGTTAAATCAAGTTCGACGGTTAGGTCATCATCAGTAAGTAACATTAACTAAAGGTACATCAAAAATACCAGAAATCTCGAAAACACACAATCAAAATGGGTAAATAGGTTCCCATTTTGACCCACAACCTCATCCAGAGGGCGCCAATCGTTCCGGGACCCATTACATTGGATTCAGCGTCCAAAATTTAGTGGAAAATGATACCCCACACACATAGCTCACCGGAAATTGATACGTGTACCTACTTCGAATTGGTGCTGGTGGAGCTTGCTCGGACCGTAGATGCGCTCAGAGACGAGGATGGGATTGGGGATTGGCGAAATTGGCGCGTTAAGGTAAATTTCCACTGAGCAAACATCGTTTGCGAACGTTTGCGGTTGTTCGCGCGCAGGTGCTCGCGCGCAAAACGTTCGCGAACGCGAAGAGAAGGGTGCTGTTTCCACTGCCCGCGCACGGCCAACAGAACAGTTGTTCTCGAGCAATCGCCGCTGATCCGTATGTTTAATGCGATCATGGCGCCCGCTTTATCAAAGGTTGCAATATGTGCAGCTTCGATTTTGATTCTATCGGAGCTTGAAAAGAAGAAGCGTCGGAGACACAGGATGTGGGTGTCGTCATTTCTGAGGGCGAGAAATCACGAGAAATTGCTCAGCGATTTGCGGGCGGATGAAACTCGACTGTTTGAAAATTTCAACCGGATGTCCACAGTAGGGGGTTCCCCTCATACAATGACACCAAGCGAAGGGACATTTCATTGTCCCACTCCATACTTGTCACAAAATGTTATTATAATAAGGAAAACCCGGCACTCAGACGGACAAAACACAGGGTACTGAGCCATCGTGACGAAGTTCGTTGGAAACCGGGGACATGCGCAGGGCGCCTGTTTCCATTGTACGCGCAGCGAACGCGAATCCCTTTGATGATTCGCAGGAAAACCGACAGCCGACGGATCAACCCCGCGCACGAACGAACGCCGTTCGCGAACAACGTTTGGCGCAGAGGAGTGTTTCCACAGCACGCGCATCGTGTTTGCAAACGTTTGAAGACCCTGTTCGCCGCGAATGTTCGCTCAGTGGAAATTTACCTTTACGGGCTGCGCAGCTGGTTGTATATATCACTCCGCTCTTGTTGAAACGGAACTGATCGTCAGGTCTATGGACCTGACAAAAGAGATAAGGGGGACAGAAGGCAGGACGTAGGACGTGGCTGAGGATGTTACGAAGATCCGTGGACTTTGGACAGTAACTGGCGGTTGATGAGGTTGAATTCTGGCAGCAATCAATGGACGACACTCTTCTGAAACCCTCTTCATTCTGAAAACAACAACCCAAACCCAACCGATTGGATTGGTTGATCATGGGTCTGGGTCAAAATTGCTCCTTGGTTATGAGGGGTATGGGTGCATTCCATACTCATTGTTTTCCTCCAACCATTGTGGAGAGTCTTCTGATGTTTTAACATTACATACCTAATTCTAACGAAACCAGTTTCATACACCTATAGGTAATATGTATTTTTAAATTATTTTTCTTCATCTTCAGGTCGGCGCTCACATCACCGGAGGTGATTTGTACGGTGTTGTCCACGAAAACTCGCTCGTCAAGCACAAAATGATACTTCCTGGCAAAGCCAAAGGAACCGTCAAGTACATCGCACCTGCTGGAAGCTACACTGTCGACGTAAGTTATTCTCCACAATACGATCTTTTTTTATAATATCGTTACTTAATATAATTAGTTTTGCGTTCACTTTTCACGTCATTCCAGGATGTCGTCATGGAAACAGAATTTGACGGAGAGAAAACTCAAGTGAAAATGTTGCAAGTTTGGCCCGTCCGTCAACCACGTCCTGTTGCTGAAAAGCTTCCCGCTAATTACCCGCTGTTGACTGGTCAAAGAGTCCTGGACGCCCTTTTCCCGTAAGTTTGGCATTGAGGATTCCACACCTGCATCAGCAGTGTTACATTATCTTACTTACTCTCCTAATATCGACGGACGTATTTGCAATTTGCATACATAGCTCAGATTTACTGGACCTTGTGTCTTCACTTAACGATGGCGAAATTACTCATATAGACTCTCTCCCAATCGTTTCAGTTGCGTACAAGGTGGTACCACGGCCATCCCTGGTGCTTTCGGTTGCGGTAAAACTGTAATTTCTCAAGCCCTTTCCAAGTACTCCAACTCCGACGTTATTGTGTACGTCGGTTGTGGCGAGCGTGGTAACGAAATGTCAGAGGTAAGATCTCGTTTGTACAGCTCCAACACTCAATTCTGCCGGCTGAAGAGTGACAATAACGCGGATCATTGTTGTAGGTATTGCGGGATTTCCCCGAGCTCTCGGTAGAAATTGACGGAGTAACTGAATCCATCATGAAGCGAACGGCTCTGGTCGCCAACACCTCCAACATGCCTGTCGCCGCTCGTGAAGCTTCAATTTACACTGGTGAGTGCTATCTTACCGATAAATCCAAGTTGAGTGAAACACCAGCTCACTAGTGCGGTCGTGGGGGGTGGAACTGTGATGTGCGCAGCTCCTGTTGTCCGTGGCCTGATTTCGTAAATTCTAAGAATGCCAAGAGAGAAAAAGATACCATTCTGAAATTGATTTTTATTCAGGCCCTAACTGTCACCTCAAGAAGAGGGAAGCTCTGAATCGGGTTGGATATCTGACCCCCCCCCCCCCCTCTTCACCCCTATGTTTTTAAAAATATACGCGGTAGTTTTGATACTTTGATACACAAAGGAGACTAAAATTACAATTTAATGAACTTTTGTTGCTACAAATCCATGTTAATGGGGTAAAGAGGGGCGATTCACAAACATGTGATTTTTGGGGAATAAATTGCCCCAAACCGACCTGATTTGATTGATCTAATGATCAAAATAAGCTGTCCGTCCGCCGTCAACGCCAATTTTGTTATATAAAATTTTCTAAAAATCTCTTTGGTCAGGGACCCGTTTCTGGTTCTAGTTGGTCCTCAAAACTAATAAACTTCCAGCCCTATTGGACCGAAAATTGAAGTGGGGAGGGGGTTAGGCAGGGGTCAAAATGTGTTTTTTGAAATATGGATTTTCGAGATTTTTGGTCCATTCTAGGCGTGTGGGGTATTATTTTCGACTAAATTTTGGACGCTGAATCCAATAAGACGTGTTCCGGAGCGATTAGCGCCCAATTATGGGTCAAAATGGGTATCTATCTACCTACTTCGAATGTGGATTTTTGAGATTTCTGGTACTTAGGCGTGTTGGGCTTAATTTTCCACTAAATTTTTGACCTAAATCAATTGGAATGCTATGCCCCTGTGAATGAATTTGCAGCGTTTTAGTTACTATTAACGGACGTAGCTACCTAAAAATTTTTTTTTTTAGATAGCCCCAAATCCAACCCCAGAAAAAGCGTCTTGCAGTTTTCTGAAACCCTTTACCATTTTTCCGACGTTAATACCTAATCATAAATTGATAATAGGTGATTGTTTTACCATAACTTTCTGGCTCATAGAGTCCCAAATAAGGTCGCTTTCATGAGCCTAACAGTCTGGAATAACATTGAAGACGAGAATCAGGCCTCATCGGGAATAGAGCAGTGCTTTGGGCGCTAGTCCATATCATACTGAATCGCTAATTATTGTCGCAATTCATACTGAATAATTATCAGGTTGACGTCAATTAGAGTTCATTTTTGCTGGTTGAGCGCTGTAAGTCTCCCTTAAGGCTTATGAAGGTTTACAATGCGTATTTCCCCTCATTTTTTTTTTTTATGGATCTTGACACGTAACATTATTTCAAGTCACTGTCCAATCTAACGTCTTTTCCAGGTATCACTCTGTCCGAATACTTCCGTGATATGGGTTACAACGTGTCCATGATGGCTGACTCCACCTCTCGATGGGCCGAAGCCTTGAGAGAAATTTCAGGTCGTTTGGCTGAAATGCCTGCCGATAGGTGCGTTCCTGCCTCAAAAATTTGTTGGGTTTCAACTTGACGACGTTAACAGTCATCACGAGCTTGTTGTTAATTTTTCAGCGGTTACCCCGCTTATTTGGGAGCTCGTCTGGCCTCTTTCTACGAGCGAGCTGGTCGAGTTAAATGTCTTGGAAGCCCGGAGAGAGAAGGTTCCGTGTCTATCGTTGGTGCCGTCTCGCCTCCTGGTGGTGACTTTTCCGATCCTGTCACCTCCGCCACTTTGGGTATCGTCCAGGTGTTCTGGGGTCTCGACAAGAAGCTCGCTCAGAGGAAACATTTCCCCTCAATCAACTGGCTCATTTCCTACAGGTAATTGAATGTTTTACTTGCAGATTTTGGTTTCAGCTTCTATTTAAAAATGCCAATAACCATCTCATTTCTCCTGCAGTAAGTATATGAGAGCTCTGGATGATTTCTACGACAAAAAATTCCCCGAGTTCGTGCCACTGAGAACCAAAGTGAAAGAGATCCTGCAGGAAGAAGAAGATTTGGCCGAGATTGTACAGCTGGTCGGT
The DNA here is from genome assembly GCA_019603395.1 of Cyrtorhinus lividipennis. Taxonomy (NCBI): domain Eukaryota; kingdom Metazoa; phylum Arthropoda; class Insecta; order Hemiptera; family Miridae; genus Cyrtorhinus; species Cyrtorhinus lividipennis. The sequence goes on along the minus strand of CM033999.1, from coordinate 3,845,016 downwards.
AAAGGGTCGCTCGCTGAATCAGATAAAATCACCCTTGAAATCGCCAAAATCTTGAAAGACGATTTCCTGCAACAAAACAGGTACGCGGATGACCTTGGCGTTTAATCAAGTTCATAGTTATTTTTAGTGGACGATCGGTTTATTAATTGAGCTTTGGTTTCAGCTACTCGCCATACGACAGGTTCTGCCCCTTCTACAAGACTGTGGGCATGTTGAAGAACATGATCGCTTTCTACGACCTCGCCCGGCACACGGTCGAGTCGACTGCACAAAGTGACAACAAGATCACGTGGACGGTCATCAAGGAGAGCATGGGAAATATTCTTTATCAGCTGTCGTCCATGAAATTCAAGGTGAGTGCTGAACGTTTGTACTTGAAGCTCCAAGGTTGGGGTATCTCTTTTTACTGCAATGAATACACAAGTATAGGAGATCTGGAGGATAAAAGTCTCGGTTCCTGGCGGTTCCTACGCCAGTTTGAACTGACAACAATCTATAGAAACTGCTGCAGAAAGTGGCGGGTTGTCAGAAACATCCGTGTCCTCTGGCAAGCGGCATGGGTGTTATCAGCAGACTAGAACGTTTGCAGAACAAAACCCCGCATTTTTAGTATCCTTACACCCTCTCTTATAATCATTCTGACACATCCATAATATATCAGTACACCTGGAGATGTAAACATAAAATTTGATCCACAAACGTGAATTTGTGGGCTGTATGTGTAACAGTTGACATGTACGTAGTTATGGAGCAGAAATGTGCTATGGCCAACACATTCGAGGAGACAGGTTATACTGTATGGACTCATGGAGCAGCCAGCTCTTGCCTGGACATCAGCAGCGCTAGAGGAACTTCCTAGCACTCACCTAAACCCACCATGGCATGCAAGAAGGAAGCAAGCCATTTGGGGGAGGGGAAAAGGGTAACAGCAGCCCCCCCCCCTCCGCCACCTCCTCTGAAGAGGCCCAAGTTAAGGTTGAGAACCCGTTATGGAACAAACCTTTTGAGGCAGAAGCTGATAACTATGACAAGTAATGATTGCAATCCAAGCTCCAGTTTGGGTTTCAGCCTCTCTGGTGGCCATTCACAGTTTCAGTTGTGAGCTCAGGATCCCCTTTCAAACAACCTGAGTTGCATGACCCAAAGCAAAGTACAGGGTGGTCTATGTTGAGGGGGGGGGGGGATTTGTGGGTCACCCTGTATAATAGTAAAATGCGTCAAAATCAGTCAAGCCGTACTGGAGATTTCGGTTCTGAATACCTCAGTCGCAGCACATGATTTTTACTAATAATGCATATATGTAGACATTGTCAATTAGCCCCTTGGGCATTGACGTGACGTGTCTCTCAAGGCTATGAGCTTATTAAAATTGGCCACTTCTGCCAACTGCATGTGGAGGCAAAAGCGCTAAGATGGCGGCAGCCAGACTCCTGTAGTGTCAACAAGTCTCCCAGGGAGCGCTCTCAAAGCGACTATCAAGTGGACTGGACTAAGTGCCCCAGTGCGGTGATGTGTGTTTGTATTTTCTTTGGAAGAACAACCTCTCTGACAAATTCTGGATGATATCAAAGTGGAGAAGTTCACAGTGGAACAAACAAGAAGCACTAGTATAGTCCTTTTTTGTCGCTTACTATAATAATTTTATTGTTTTTGCAGGACCCAGTGAAAGAAGGCGAAGCCAAAATCAAAGCGGATTTCGAACAACTCCACGAAGACATGCAACAGGCCTTCCGTAATTTGGAAGACTAAACGCGAGTTTTCTCGTTTCGTTTAAATTTTCATATCGTCGACAATAGCGAGCACAGATAAGCAAACTATTCAGTGCAATTATCTCTTTGATAAGAAAACGTTGCTAACGCTCTTCAAAAAACACAACTTTCCCCTCTCCTTGAATCGTTATTTTGCCTGTAAAACATACTGTACATACACTGTAGACAGACAGCCGATAAATAGACGATGAGAGCCATTTACAAAATCGCTCTTATTTCGGTGGTTCGACCTTTCATGGGTAGTAGAATTTATATTATTTAGCGAGTTCATAGGTAAGAAAATAGAAAGCCCCAATTTCTGCCAACACCCTGTCATCTTGCACGTGCAAAAAAAGCATTTAATATTGACATCGCGTCTGTTCTTTCTACATGCAGCATTCCAAAATTTGATTTCGTTTGAGGAATCCTTTTTATCTTGTTAGTCATAATTGCTACGGTTTTTTATCTTAGTTTTCCCTTGATGCGTGATTAGGGCTTTTTTGAAAGTAGGAGGCAGAACCAACAAAACGTACTTCATCATTACAGTATTAATCGAATATTGTTTGTGTTCTCTAACTGTAGGGTGTTTGTTGTCTTGTAGAAAAGACAGTTTTATTCGGATTTGAACAAAAAAGTGCGTTAGAGATTGATAATTCAATATTCGCCATTTTTCTTCAATTTCATAATTTTTTCCGAATGAATGTACTTACTCTGCCAACAGAATGTTGCGTGTCGTAGAAATGTATCAGTTCTATTGCTGTTTTACAGTTTCCAGCCATAATAGTTAAAGAGGTGATTGAAGTAATCAGATTTCAAGGAATTACAGCGTAATTTCGTAAATTTTATGATAATATTGAATAGTTTTGTTTGGCTTCCGAGGAGAAAGCCTCATCATTGTTACATTCCTGGAATATGTGTAGTTAGGCCTACTGAGCGCTCTGTCCAGCGGCAGAAGAATAAAGTATATTGAATGTTAGACATGTAATTCTTGCAGTAGTGTTTAATTTCCCTGTCGCTCCACTGACGGTATGAATTAACAGCATTTCGTTTAGTTCAGTGTTGTATTCATCTTTGACGGACAAGAAATCATGCGGTTCTTCGTTCGTTGGCCTCAAAAACTGGCCAGAAGGAGATGATTGTTTGTGGACCGTTAACTCTTGGGCACTGGCACTCTGAAAGAGAGCCTCGAAAAATGGAGTGCTTTTTTTTTTTTTTTTTTTTAGAAATAATTTTTTTCCAGCATTGATGAGGATTTATCGACATGGTTCTAAATTTAGTTATTCAGGCTTAGAAGCCTTAAACTGGAACAGTTCTGCACCGTAGATATTGACAGCAGCTTCAACTCCATTGGAAGAATATAGCAATTTGAGTTTTTTTTCTTTCAAAAATGGGGACAATGCTTTTTCCCAGTCGTAAATTATGGTGTCATTAATCAGCTCAGATGGTGATGGTTTGGTCCGAGCAGACCGGATTGCCTCAAAGTGATGCTCAGAAGTTTCAATAATCTTTTTTCCTTCAAGTTTAGATCTCACGTGACCAAAGATGTTGTCCTCGAAAATACCAAAAACCAAATGTTGCTGCATTTCCTCTAACAAGGGCGTATAACAGCTGTCCACAAAACCATAGCTACCAACAAAACGAATAGAATTCTGAAACTTGGCACCCTTGAGCTCGATTTCTGGTTCCCCCTTAAATGAGCGGATGATCCTGTACGCCCTTGCACGGACCTTCTCAATTACTTTTTCGTTGTATTCTTTGTGACTTCTCAATCAATAATAGGGGAAGGGTCCTCTTCTGTAAATGGCGCTTGGGAACATCCTCTGGATGGTTTTATGGTAGTTGGTAGTTACGTACAATCGAATTGGGTATGGTATCTCATTTCATCCTTAGATGAATGTGATAATTTTGCAGAATATAATATAAGATTCTTAGTTCATGGAAAACCAATTCCTCGATTCTGTTGAGCTCTTTAGGAGTTTACATAGAACCTTCTTTTAAAATGGAACTTAATTATTGAGCCAGGCTCATATTCATGCAAACTCTGCAGCAATATCATTGGGGGGGGGGGGGGGGGGATTTGTGCGTTTCCGCCGCCGTGAAAGAAGGTCACTGTATCGTACTGCACAAGCTGCACGAATATAAATCTGGCTTTACCTTGACCCTACCGCCGATTCTATGATCTAACAGCCTCTGCACTACCCTAGGATTTCTTACTTCGTTCAGGTAAAGAACTCATGCGATTACTAGAAAAACGCCTTTTTATACAGGGTGGAGCGTAAAATACAGGTGGATTTGGAATGGGCGCCATACCTGACCGAGGAGTCGTAGTTGACTTCATCATGGAATAAGTAGCACTTAAGCCAAGGCCGCAGTGCAGGAAGGTTGGTAGGATGGTGGATGGTAGATACCTGCCTGGCGACCATCCAGCTATTTATAACGTAAGTAATGGTACGATGGTAGCCGCAGTGGCCTCCCACTACCATCTAACCCCTTGAAACTATCCTAGGTACCTGCCTAGCATCTATCCACCCATATCAGTCGTGTTTGTTATTCCATCCAGGCTGCATAGAAAAAATGGAGGAAAGTGATCACAAGACGTTCTTCTGCTGATATAGCTTCTCTGAAATTCGTTGATGTTCTTTGCAGTTTGCATTCAGTCAATTTCAGAAGTAAGTCAAACGCCTCAACTGACATCCTTAAATACGAATAGAATTTGTCCGGGTGTTGTCTTAATTTTTTGTAGACTCTCACGAATTCCCCGTCCTGTTGCCGCCTCAAATTGTAAGCATGCACCCACGGTTTTTTTAATCACAGTAGTTGCCCCAATATTTCCCAAAGTTGATCTCAGCAAAATTCCCGAAGATGAACTTAGCAACATTTTTTTCGCAACTTTTGAGAGAGACATGACTTCTACACGGCAGTCAGTTGGATACTGGCTTCATTTTACTGCGTCCAAGATGCATCTACCCTCCACCATTCACCTTTACCATCCAACCTCCTTGCGACCATCTAGCATCCTGCAGTGCGGCCTCAGCCTTACTAATTCCATGACTTCATTCAAAAGAGAGAGAAGGGCAGTTGGTTTACTCACATTTACTGATCAATCTCATACTCTTGTAAGTCAGAACATGCTTGCCAAGAGATGCATCTATTTCTTCTCCCATGAGGCCTCTACCTCAGTGGATGCGTCAAAAGCAGAATAGGCGGTTTTGGTTTGAGTTTTTCTTACCTTAATTGGATAAAAGAAAATTTCGGGGAGACATCTGGTTTCAGCAGGACAGGGCAAACGCCCACAGCAGGAAGTGACGGAGTTTTTGAAGGGCGTCTCATGTCCCAGAGGTGATTTGAACTGGCGCGGTCACCAGATTCAGCCCCCTATGATTTTTTCCTGTGAGATTACCTCAAATCCAAGGTTTACAACGACCGGCCCAAGACTAGGACCCTAGAAACCCTAAAGAACAACTTCAGATCCAACATCACCAACATGCTCGGATGATTTCACAAAAACTTCAGAAAACGGCTTCTTCAGTGTATTCAGAGCTCTCATCTATCAGACGTTCAAGAGTTAGCACCCTCGAAACATCTACTTTTAGGTGCTAGTTTCAACTGAGGCAAACTTTGTTCAGATGAATCCAAAAATCAAGCTTTTTGCTTCGGCAGTACAAATCGGAATCAGAATCTGGTGAGTGGTTAAAGCGTAAAATAAGTGTTGTTGATTGTATTGGTGTCGAAAGTAAGCTTCAGCAATGCTCCAACCAAAAAACGCTGCAAACATCTTACAAAGGGGTAGATTATTCCTAGGACCAGGAGCATAGAGACTCATTCCAATCGATTTAGCGTCCAAAATTTAGTAGAAAATGATACCACACACGCCTAGGTACCAGAAATATCGAAAACATTCGAAATGAGTAGATAGATACCCATTTTGAGCCATAACTTCACCCATCGCTCACAAGATCAGTAAGTGTTATCACAGTGAGGGGTGGAGTACGCTAATTTGAGTAGAGTTCTAAGGAGAATCATAATTTTTATAATATTTCAAGTTCTTACATTTTTCTTCATCATATCGTGATAGTGATTTTTATCTTCACCTGACTTGAATGATGAATTTTCTGATTCTTCCTACGAAAAGGGGCAACTAACAGAGAAAGAAATACCATCAATAACCTACTAATACATTTTTATTCATCAATTAAAAGCAAGCCTTCATTAATGAGTGAATTCACAGCTAGTTATTCACCAGTTCAATTAGGATCAGACCGAAACAGTAATTATTAAATGATATTATAAAATATTTATAGAAAAATGCATGGGAGGAGCAACTGGCTTACGTGATAGCTAAGCGAGAGAGAAATAAATTATTTGTCGACAAATTACACCAATCGGGAACGACTTTTGTTGAGAAATAGCTTTCCCGGGTGATGACTCGCATTTGAATCATGTCTGTAGCTCCGAAAATCGCTCCTAAAAAAGAAAAGAAATGTAAAAAATGGGTTGTCAACAATTCCATTCATTGTGATCGCTCAAAGTAACTCACCTCCGAGCCAACAGGTGAAATTGTCTTTGGCCGGTGACGAGTGGAATTTGACGTTTGTGATTGAGAGTCGGTTTTCGTAGTGAGGCGACTTCAGGTGAAGTTTGAGTTCTTCCATTAAACGAGCCTTTAAACCGGGCATCATCGCTGTTCCACCGACGAGGAGGATGTTTTCCGCCAAAGGTTTCCTGGTGTCTATCGGACACTGAAATGAGCGAGAGGAATTTATTACGGTGTATGAACGAAAGAATACTGAATTTAGCACCCTTAGGGGATGCTGCCGAAACGTCCTCGGTACATAAATGCATGTTATAACAATTCATTGTTACTTATTATCATATACATTATACATTAACGTTATATAAGATAATTGTTTAAGCCCCTGTATGTTTTTCTGGGCGTTTCAAGGTGTCTAGAATAAAATAAGCAAACGTCAGAGGTTAAAACGTGTTTTTCAAGAAAGAAAAAAAATGGATTTTTGAGATCTTCGGTGATTGAGAAGCGTGAGGTTTTTTTTTTTTTTTTTTTTTTTTTTTTTTTTTTTTTTTTTTTTTTTTTTTTTTTTTTTTTGTGATTTCTGGCATTTAGACGTTTAGGGTATAATTTTTGACTAAATTTGGGACACTGAATATTATGAGATGAGTTCCACAACGATCGGCGCCCATCGGGAGAGGTGATGGGTCAAAATAGGTACCTATCTACCTATTTCCAAAGTGTGTTTTTGAGATTTCTGGTACCTGGGCGTATGGGGTATTATTTTCGACTAAATTTTGGACGCCGAATCCATCCATCCAGGACCCACAACAAATTGGCGCCCATCAAAGGTGGGAGAGGGTCAAAATGGGTATCTACCTATCTATGTGTTTGGGAACCTTGGCGCATAGGACCTTATTCTCCAAAACATTGGAAATAGGCATGAAGGGGATCATTTACCAGTATATTTTGGACGCTTAACCCAACGAGACCCGGACGGCACCCACCGGAAGAGGTTAAGGGTCAAAGTGGGTATCCATCTACCAATTTCGAATGTGTTTTTGAGATTTCCGGTAGGTACCTGGGCGTGTGGGGTATCATTTTCAACTAAATTTTGGACGCCGAATTCAATGAGACGAGTTCCGGAACGATTGGCGCCCATCGGGAGAGGTTTTGGGTCAAAATAGGTATCTATCTACCCATTTTGAATGTGTTTTCGAGATTTCTTGTACCTAGGCGTGTGGGGTATCATTTTCGACTAAATTTTGCACGCTGAATTCAATAAGACGAGTTCTGGAACAGTTGGCAAGCCTTTGGAATGGTCCACAAGGTCATTACTTTTCCATAGGGGCATATGTTATGGTCAACTTGAGAAGTTTTCAACATTTAAACATTGAACCTGTCCGAGTGTATAGTTCAATCCAACTGCTGAGGGAGAGAAGGGAATTTTTGAGGTTTATATGTGCATAGGTAGTGAGAGGGGGATGCAGGGGTGTGTTAATGAAAGGGAGGTAAAATGGGTTGCACGAGCTGGAGCCTGATAAGGACAGCAGGGATAACAAGAGAATAGTTGGCCCGAAGATGACTATTTCACATTTGAAGTGCCCATTCACTGCACTACATATGTTAGGTAAGGCGAATGCTTCCTCATATTATATAGTTGCATCGACTAACAGCACCAACCCCATTCAATACCAAACCACTATAGTAGTAATATATAATTAATAATTTGCAGCAGTTTTTGTTTTCTATTTTTCTTCAAAATAAAGTCATTATTTGCAAATGGGCTCAAAGATGGGTAATCCTGCAGCGGCATCACTTTTGTCCAGATATTCCCAAAATATTTTTACAGCGAGAGAAAGTGATGAGCGGGTTGAGTCTAAGAACTGAACGATAATTGATGCCACAAACCTTAAGAATTGAATCCAGGATCAAGTTGGGTAGTGAGGCTTCTTCGTTGTCTTTTTCGAAAATGACCTCGGCTGACGCCTCTCTCACCCAACCAGGCACTTGTATGATTTTTTCACTGCCCAGCCTGTAGTCCATCAGTGGCGGCTCGGGTGGCGGAACGCCGTCCGCTATTCGCTCTCCTCTTTTGCGATTTGTCACGAAACAACCCCTCACTGGTCGATGAAAAACACAACCAATTAGCTCTACATCGTGAGTTATAATCGAAATATGGCCAGGATCGCCGCACTCACCTTTAATGTCTTCAACAACTGAATCGGGAAGATCTTCAATGTCAGCGCTTGTCGTTGGTGGGGGCGCATCACCTCCCGCATTGGCCATTTCCTTGTAGAACTTGATGAGATTCTCTCGTAATCTCCTGTAAGACACAGCCGATTCAGACATTATCGTAACACGAAGCGTTTTCATCTCCGTGAATATCAAAAAAGAGAAGAAAAGAATAGAACCCACACACACTGGGCACGTTTATTCATAGATGATGTGAATTAATTCACACTCACAACTGTTGAGAAAATGTTGAAAAAATACACATTTTTGTCCATAATCTGCCATCGTTTAGGGCAATCAGGTTAGCAATAAGTAAAGGATAACTTGAATTGAATACGTTTCAACATTTTTGGAGCACTTTGAAGGCTTTTGTAGGCCAGAACGGCGGACTGAACATTTGGATTTTGAATCAGAACACTTGAAAACTCTTACAAAACGGTATATAAATTATGAATATGGGGGAAACAGTGAGTGAGGAGAGACCAGGACTCATCCCAATCATTTCAGCGCCTAAAATTTCGTGAAAAAAAAAAAAAAAAACCCTTACGACTAATACCAAAAATCTCAAAAACCTTCTTTCAAAAGAGGTTAAGTAGGTACCCATATTGACCCATTCCCACCTCCGGTATATAAACTATGAATATGGGGAAAACAGTGAGTGAGGAGAGACCAGGACTCATCCCAATCATTTCAGCGTCTAAAATTTGGTGAAAAAAAACACCCCTTACGGCTAATACCAAAAATCTCAAAAACCTTCTTTCAAAAGAGGTAAGTAGGTACCCATATTGACCCATTCCCACCTCCAGCGGGCACCAATCGGTCTGGGACCCGTCTCAATGGATTTAGTGTTCAAAACTCACAGGAAAATGACCCCACACACGCCTAGTTTTGAAAATACTGGAAAACAATACCCTACACGCCCCAACTTACACCCAAAAATCGTATAAACCCTATTTTGAAATAGTTAGGTACGTATGTTAACCCATAACTACCCCCTGTGGGCAGGTGTTGGTCTAGGGTTCATCATAATAGATTCAGCGCCCAAAATGTGGTGGAAGATGATACCCCTCACGCCATGATCGCCTAAAATCTCTTCCCCCCCTCAAATTAAGTCCGAACGGGCCGAAAAGTTTCGAGGACCAACTAGAACCAAAAAGGAACATTGTTCGGCTGCTATTCAAGCCGTTTTTGGGTAGTAGGGACATTTTTTAAAATCTGAAATGTAGTTTAAGCACTCGTTTTGGTGCATAGGTCCCAAAAGTCCCGAAAATTTCAAAAAAACGCATCTCTACCCATACCCACTCCAAATTGAGGCCAATTAGCTAAAAGGTTGGATGACCAATTACAACTGGAAAGAGTTGACCAAAAATTCAAAGTTGTACTACGGTTTTTTCCACTACCAAAAATGGTGTGGACGGCGGACGGACATTGCGGTTTTTGTGATCTTGACCTTTACAGATTTTTTTTCTATTTAATTCATTTTACAGAAAAAGTTGTGAATGTGAAACCTTACGTAGAAATACAAATGTGCGCAATTCAGGAGCAAGACATGTAAAGCCCTTAAACCTTCACTCAGTTTTATAGGAAAACAAGAAGTAACCTGTACTCCACAAGTGTCGTGGAGGTCGTTAAGGCGTCGGTCCCTGGAGCTTGAGACTTCTCTGGTCGAGGTTTTGAGTACTGTTTTCGATTGCTGGTACGAATCCAGCACCCCCCAGCGTTAACTCGACCTCGTGAGGCCAACTAAGTACTGGCAGCAAGTATTCGAATACGGTTGTCCGGGGGCTTGGCATACACGCTTCTGCCTTGGTATGGGCTTGCGAAATTGACCAACACTCACCATTGGGCGAGAGGATGTTGGATTGGCGCTGAACAGCCCCGGCTGGCGTCCTCTCGCCTACGAGTAAGATATTCGGCAAGGGCTATTAGAGCCCATCCGACTTCTGTAAGCGCGGGCACAGTAGACCCTACAGGTCGCAGTGCCATATGAGCAGCAACTGCCCCACGCCCTTCAGTTGCAGGCCAAAGATAAAAAAGGGACAACGTACTGTTCAACTGCACGGCCGGCCAAAGGTTGAGCTTCCCAAGAATTGAGAACTGGAACACCTTCGTAGACAGGAATGACTTGCGCTTCGGTGAAACCCACATCGACGACCAAAGCACTTCTGATGCCCAACGCGCACAAAGCGACCAGTTGGGATGGAGCGAATAGTATTGACGCCACCTGAAAAAGAGAACGAAAATACAAAAATAAATAGAGTTCCAAGGAACTTAGTTAGACGATTCTCAAATTGGTATGGAAAATTCTCAATTCGGCTTGGAGAAGCTATATAGTAAATCACGAAATATAGTAGTTACTAAAACGCTGCAAATTCTTGAAAAATTTGAGTTTCCAGGACTCGTTCCCATCGATTTAACGTCCAAAATTTACTGATAAATGATACCACACACGCCTAGTACCAAAAATGTCTCGAGCGAGTCCCCAATTCAAGCTTCAAAAAATACATTTTTACCCGTACCCTTCTCAAATTTTCGTCCGTCACTCATCCATGCTCTTGGGGTATATCTGGATCCGCAGCTCACTTTCAATGAGCACGTGTTCCAGGTGAACTCTCGAGCCTCTGGGTTTCCTCAAGCGGAATACTAGGGCATTCACTCATATCCTAGCCCTCATCACATTGTATCGTGCCATTGTTCAGCCATGCCTCGAGTACGCCTCAGTCGTCTGGAGCCCGTTTTATGGCTGCCACATTGACCAAATTGATCGTGTGCATAGGGCGTTCCTCCGCTACCTTGCCTTCAAGTCAGTCATACTTCGAGACGACATTGACTACGGCGCACTTCGTGCGCAGTATCGCCTCCCCAGCCCTGCTGACTGACGCACTATCGCGGATATGGCTTTCCTCAGCGGCCTGTTCTCTGGACGTATTGACGCGCCGTCTCTCCTGGACCAGATTGGTCTCCGGGTCCCAAGACCAGGCTCCCGCACACGTGACCTCTTTTGGGTCCCCTTCACGTCGACCAACTACATGCTGCAACCATCTGCTTGCGGATATGGATATGTTCACCCCCCCCCCCCCCGCCATCCTCAAGAGACGCCTGCTGGATGCCTTGCTCCTCGCTGACTCTGCAGCTCTCAATAATTTTTGAACTCCCGATGGTTACCCCATTTATAACTACTCATTTCTTATTTTTTATTCTTTTCATAATCCACAAATGTTTGATTCGACCAATATACAACTGTAAACTGGGCTCGTTCTCGTGTACTGTAAATAAATAAATAAATAAATAAAACCTTAGAACCTTAGTTTCCCATCGTGTTTTGCGCGACAGCACTGTTTTTCCATTAGGTGTTGGACGCTGAATTAATTGGAATGAGCCCTGGAAACTCACTGTTTTGCTGCCATACTCTTGCTCCAAGGAATAATCAACCATTGTAAAGAATTGCCAGCGTCATGATAGACATCATGAAACAGAAACTGTCAAATTTCAGGGCAAATTGGAGGGATTGACCACTGGCTTGATAATATAGGTTGGTTATTCAGGGAATAACCTAACAAAAAAACCTGATAATCGCCAGTTTCGCGGTTGCTATTTTTTGAATTTTTTTTCCAACTCACCTCAAAATGTCGGAAGAAAACATTCGTTAAAGTATCACGGAAGAGTGTAGGACACAGTAAAGACTCAACAATTACCACATGTCGGTCTTTGGGGCTCACCAGAACGTGCCTGGAACAAACAAATCATTTAGTGCAAATTAAAACGCATACAAATAAAATTAGTCATGCAAGGCGCCACAGTTGTACTTAATAGTAAGTTGCTTCACAGTTTTTATTAATAATCAGAACCACTGGACATTTCGCACCTAGATTTCATTAGAGAAATGTTTAGTCCGAGAGAGGTCAAAGGTCAAAATAACGAAAAATCCGTCGTTCATGTTAATTTTACCCGTAGATAGAAAGACAGATTGCAGCAGGCTGAACGAGAGGGAGGACAATCGACTCATTGCGCCAGCATTCCTCCTCCCTCCCAACAGATGGAGGGGGGCCCTATATGATGATGACAGAGTGATAAATTGATAGATATTTTTCCACGGTACGTCTCTTACGTCTTTCAATGATGTAATTTCCTAGGGCAATTAGTCTACATTGAATACATAGCCCACAGTTGCACAGGACTGCGGAGTCCTCATTTGCTAGGCAGGCACAGGTTGCTGATTCCTGGGTGTTTTTTGAACTTGAAGTGGCCCACATGTCTGTGCCGCATGATCCAACTACCAGTCGGTTTTTGCCATTCAGCCAGTTGCTGTGATGTTTGTTGAAAGTAGAGATTAACATCCTAGTTTGTCTGTATTTGTCAGGTTTCAAGTTCCAAACCTTGTTTAAGTCTTCAAGAAGATAGTTTTTCATTATGATCTTGTAAAAGGAGTATGGGAATATCTATCAGATCCGTGACGCCGCTAGTACTTAGACTGCCATTTCTGGCCACTAGTAAGGTTGCCATTGATAATGGGGTGGCAGGCCTCCGCGTCAAGAGTACAATGCGACAATGCGAGTAGTAAACGCTTATTCCCTGTAATTTGTTGCAGGACTGATTGATATTGGATAGTGGATTTACTGGAGGCGCGGGCAGTGGCCAAGAAGAGTACGATTATGTCGCACTCTGCTCCGACGAGGATGATTCAACTGATTTACAGTAGACCAGGAAAATCGCAGCAAAAGATCATGCGTCATTCGTTGTTTGCCGCCTACCATGCTGACGCCGCAGATGTTCAGGTCGCACAAGTGCTCGTTCGCCTGCGTCACGTGGGTGCTATACCCGGATGACAAAACAAAAGGCATCAACCCCCTCGCCATACCATCAATATTCGCTTTCCAACGTAAACTTTCCAACCAGACAAACCTCGTGACGTACACGGCACCCTGTGGCAAACGCCTCAAAAACATACAACACATTTTGAATTACCTGTCAAAAACCTTACTTCCCCTCACGCTTGACATGTTCGACTTCAACATCCAAACGAAGATCTTCGACCAATTTACAGTCGCTAGTCATTTCATTGTCATTGAAGACATATCATTCGGCGAGGAGCGTAATGCTATACTGTCAACAAAATCGACCATGAACGCCCGGATTTGATGAACTACACGACTGTTCAAAGGCCACAGGAGGGCGTAATTCTCGTAGTTTTTCCCCGGATGACAAAACAAAAGGCATCAACCCCCTTGCCATACCATCAATATTCGCTTTCCAACGTAAACTTTCTAACCAGACGAACCTCGTGACGTACACGGCGCCCTGTGGCAAACGCCTCAAAACATACAACACATTTTGAATTACCTGTCAAAAACCTTACTTCCCCTCACGCTTGACATGTTTGACTTCGACATCCAAACGAAGATCTTCGACCAATTTACAGTCGCTAGTCATTTCATTGTCATTGAAGACATATCATTCGGCAAGGAGCGTAATGCTATACCGTCAACAAAATCGACCATGAACGCCCGGATTTGATGAACTACACGACTGTTCAAAGGCCACAGGAGGGCGTAATTCTCGTAGTTTTTCCCCGGATGACAAAACAAAAGGCATCAACCCCCTTGCCATACCATCAATATTCGCTTTCCAACGTAAACTTTCTAACCAGACGAACCTCGTGACGTACACGGCGCCCTGTGGCAAACGCCTCAAAACATACAACACATTTTGAATTACCTGTCAAAAACCTTACTTCCCCTCACGCTTGACATGTTTGACTTCGACATCCAAACGAAGATCTTCGACCAATTTACAGTCGCTAGTCATTTCATTGTCATTGAAGACATATCATTCGGCAAGGAGCGTAATGCTATACCGTCAACAAAATCGACCATGAACGCCCGGATTTGATGAACTACACGACTGTTCAAAGGCCACAGGAGGGCGTAATTCTCGTAGTTTTTCCCCGGATGACAAAACAAAAGGCATCAACCCCCTTGCCATACCATCAATATTCGCTTTCCAACGTAAACTTTCTAACCAGACGAACCTCGTGACGTACACGGCGCCCTGTGGCAAACGCCTCAAAACATACAACACATTTTGAATTACCTGTCAAAAACCTTACTTCCCCTCACGCTTGACATGTTTGACTTCGACATCCAAACGAAGATCTTCGACCAATTTACAGTCGCTAGTCATTTCATTGTCATTGAAGACATATCATTCGGCAAGGAGCGTAATGCTATACCGTCAACAAAATCGACCATGAACGCCCGGATTTGATGAACTACACGACTGTTCAAAGGCCACAGGAGGGCGTAATTCTCGTAGTTTTTCCCCGGATGACAAAACAAAAGGCATCAACCCCCTTGCCATACCATCAATATTCGCTTTCCAACGTAAACTTTCTAACCAGACGAACCTCGTGACGTACACGGCGCCCTGTGGCAAACGCCTCAAAAACATGTAAAGAATATGGAGTGCACTCCCATATTCAAGTGAGGAGCGTCCCCGTTTGAAATTCGCCGCGTTACCGAGGAAGCCGCCGGGAGCGCAAGGGACGGCGAAACGGAAAACCACGAGTTATCAGAGGAGATGATAAGTGAAAGTGAACACGTGAGTCAGTGCTAATAAAAACAGAAAGCGGAATAAAGGCTTTTAATGTCGTTTCTTTGACTTCCAGGTGAGCTGAATTGTCCATTAGTTGATATTTGGAAGTTGCATGATTTATTTTTGAATTAACTCGGAATAAAAACTTTGATTTCCAGAGAAACGAAAAAACTGCCTTTATCTCTCCACATTACAAACATACAACACATTTTGAATTACCTGTCAAAAACCTTACTTCCCCTCACGCTTGACATGTTCGACTTCGACATCCAAACAAAGATCTTCGACCAATTTACAGTCGCTAGTCATTTCATTGTCATTGAAGACATATCATTCGGCAAGGAGCGTAATGCTATACTGTCAACAAAATCGACCATGAACGCCCGGATTTGATGAACTACACGACTGTTCGAAGGCCACAGGAGGGCGTAATTCTCGTAGTTTTTCCATTATAATTTCAAACGCATTGGTTTCCATTTTGTCAAGGCAGCTGATCAGGTTGCAACTTTGAGACTGGGGAACACGATAGCGCTGTGTCAGCTCCTTTGCTTTGATGAGGTCAACTCCCTTCAACAAGCTGTTCCACTTCTCGGTTGATAAAACTCAAGATCCACCAATTTTGATGTAATATTTTTTGACTTGACACTAAACCTCTAATACTAACACTCGCCAAAAATGGTGCTACTAGCTCGAGAAAAACCACGTTTTTTACGATAAAATACAGGACCAATCCACAACACGTGTTGTCTGCTCCGCGTCCAAGGCTGAACTCCTCGTTATTGTATGTTATATTACTTTTAACTATATTTGTTGGGTTAAATCAAGAGTACAATGCGACAATGCGAGTAGTAAACGCTTATTCCCTGTAATTTGTTGCAGGACTGATTAATATTGGATAGTGGATTTACTGGAGGCGCGGGCAGTGGCCAAGAAGAGTACGATTATGTCGCACTCTGCTCCAACGAGGATGATTCAACTGATTTACAGTAGACCGGAAAATCGCAGCAAAAGATCATGCGTCATTCGTTGTTTGCCGCCTACCATGCTGACGCCGCAGATGTTCAGGTCGCACAAGTGCTCGTTCGCCTGCGTCACGTGGGTGCTATACCCAGATGACAAAACAAAAGGCATCAACCCCCTCGCCATACCATCAATATTTGCTTTCCAACGTAAACTTTCTAACCAAACAAACCTCGTGACGTACACGGCGATCTTCGACCAATTTACAGTCATTTCATTGTCATTGAATACATATCATTCGAGGAGTATAATAGATTGTGATAGATAGAGTGTGTGTAATAGAGTAATGAGTGAGTAATAGAGTGTGATAGATTAATTACACAGGGGTAGAGGGGGTGTCCACTGCAGTCTTCACTGCAGTGTTCACCCCCCCCCCCCCCGCACCTAGGCCTAGTGGCCCATTGTACTAGCCCCTGGGTGGTCACAAAGGCAAGCCAGACTACAAAGGCAAACACGCATGTTGTGATATGCCCCCGGACAACCATTTTGGATACTTACTGCCGGTACTATGTTGGCCTCACGACGTCGAGTAAACGCCGGGGGTGCTGGATTCGAACCAGCAGCCTCGAAACTCTGACCGCAGGAGTCTCGAGCCCTTAGAGACCGACGCCTTAACAGCTTCGGCCACGTCGGCACCGAGGAGCGTAATGCTATACTGTCAACAAAATCGACCATGAACGCCTGGATTTGACGCACTACACGACTGTTCAAAGGCCACAGGAGGGCGTTCACATTGATTTAGATCCAGGATTTTTAGTGTGTTGTGACTGTACGGACAACTGCCGTGATAGATCCAAATGTCGATGTTGGAGGCTGACAAATGACAATCTCAAGCCGGTCAACGTTCGTCAAAACGACCGTGACATCACCAACACCGGATATCAGTACCAGAGGTTAGATCAGCACATTTTATCTGGCATATATGAATGTAATTCTCAGTGCAAGTGCAACACTGTCACTTGCATCAACCGCGTAGTGCAACACCCGACTAGGCACAAATTGCAGTTGTTCAAAACGCCGAAGAAATGGTGGGGGATTCGTTGCGACAACGACATCCCTCAAGGGATGTTCATCACGACGTACGTCGGCCACATTATGACGGAGTCCAAAGCCAACGAGCCGGGCATTGTCAACGGGGACGAGTACTTTGCCGAGTTGGATCACATCGAAGTGATGGAGTCCTTCAAAGCCAATTTTGAGAAGGACGCTCCGGAGATGACCGACGAAGAGGATGAGACCTCCAGGACGGCGCCAGAGCCTCAGCCACAAGGAAACTCCAAGCGGACCCGCAGGTAATCTCCTTCCTTGTACGCTTATATAGCATTCGCGCATTGAGTTAGACCATTCACGAATTGAATTAGACCTTTCGAAACATGAATTAAACTTTTCGCAAAATGAATTCGAGCTTAGCCAAATCTGTGATTAAAAGAAAAAAATTCAACTTCAACAAAATGTACAATTGTAAGCACAAAATTTGTTCCATTTAATGGTGTACAGAAAATACAAAACGGTACAGAAAATAGAAAACTAATACAAAATTCAAACAAAAAATCTATACAAAAAGGCAACAGTAGTTAAAGGGGAGGTCGTTCTAGACCAGCAGTTGGGAGCAGTCGAAACATATCTATCACGTAGTTTGCACAATCTTGTGGCGTGATGGATTGAACACTTTCTGTGATTACGTCTGGAAGTTGGTGTTCTCTTTGGATGCTTAGAAGACCTCTTTCGTGATTTTTTACTTTGGAAAAAGCTTTTTCCACGGGGTTCAACATCGGAGAGTAGGGGGGCAGGAATTTTCTATTCATTTCTGAAGAGGCAACGAGTTCACAAACTGCAATTGATCTGTGTACCTGTGCGTTGTCCATGATTAGCAATGCATCTGGCACGGAATCTTGAAGTTTCGAGTTCAGTGTTCGAAATAGGGGACGTAGTTTTTTTTGTATTTGTTGTCTTCCTGGCCATCGGTATCTCGGCTGATTCTCGTCTCACCGGGCGCCTGTCAGATCCTGCTCACCCACGACAGATTGGAGAGGTGGAAAGCTCCATTCAGATTACCTGGCCTCGAAAGGATCACCGCCAGTCGGGACAAAACCTTGTATATCGCCGACTCCATGCAGACAATTGCTGGCTCGGTCAACTAACTACGACTTCATATAACTTATTGAGTCGGGACAAAACCTTTAACATCACCGAGTCCAGGCAGTCAGTTGCTGGCTCGGTCAACTAAACGACTTCATACAAATTATCGAGAAGGTGCATACCCGTGGGTCGCAGTATCCATCCTGTACCTTCCTACGTCTCTTCTAAATCTTCTGGATATCCAGAGAAACGCAAACTCCCGGTGACCATATACCTTGGGAAGACTCACCTGAACTTCAAAGGACGTCGACCTTCTACCCGCTCACCATCGTCAACACCCGCCACCGCCGTCATCAACCTCACCCGAATTCAGGCCAGAGAGATTTATTTATTTATTTAAGAAAGAAATTATTCAACTATCATATTATTTCATTATTTTCGTCCATGGGCCCTAGATAGGTAGATGATAGGCAATCAATCAGTAAGAACCATTTAATTTCAGTCAATAGAGCTATTTCATTTCAGTTACAGTTATCCCTATTATATTTATTTACTATCCACTCCACGAACTTTCATTTTCATTATGTTCTCAACATTCAGCTCTCTCAAAAAATCACAAAACACACCTGCAGTTGTTGTCCCCGTGGCAACGATTTTGAAATGAACAATTCCTAGATTGTTCATGGCACCATGCAACGAGAAGGATTGAAGACCAATCAACAGGAAGGTATGAGGCTCTGAGTCGGCAGAGATTGGGCTATCAATCGGGACCGTGGTGGTTAGGTACTTTTTGGGTATCTAAGTCCAATTTAATTTGCGGAAGGTCTAATTCAATTTGCGGAAAGTTTGAATCAATTCGTGAAAGGCTAAATTCATTTTGTAGAAAGTTTAATTCAATTCGCGAAAAGACTAATTCAAAGTGCAAATGCTATATCCGCCTCCAGATTACATTTTATGGAAATAGAGCATAAAGGATTAGGATACATTAAAGACAATTTCAAGACTTTGTTTGTTTAATAAAAGTCACAGTCATTTTTTGTGTACAAATTGTTTAAAATGTATGTATTTGAATTATTCATTTACTTTGCAGGTCCGCAACGATGGGCAGGAAAAGATACAAAAACGATTCGACTGCAGAGGAAAAGCAAGAAGAATCTGACTCGTCTGGAGACAATCCTAACTCCGTTCGGAAAATGTACGGCCCCAATGAGACAGTTAACATAATGGACGCCAAAATTGCGGGGAATATCGGCCGCTACTTCAACCATTCGTGCGACCCCAACATCTTCGTGCAGAACGTGTACGTCGACTCACACGATCTTCGGTTCCCTTAGATCGCCTTTTTTGCCAAAAAACGAATTCCCGCCGGAACAGAGCTGACCTGGGACTACGGCTATGTTGTTGGAAGCGTTCCTGGTCGAGTTCTGTACTGCCAGTGCGGGGCTACCAATTGCAGAAGGCGGCTTCTGTGAGTGCTCGAAACTATCACGATCAACGTCCACTGCTTACTGCGAGTCTACCAATTGCAGAAGGCGGCTACTGTGGCCTGAATTGATTCTCTCAAGCACCTCACCATGTTGTAAATAGTGACTCCCACGATACATTTATTAGCGAGAGATGTTAATTCATACCAGACACACTGATTTCCTTACATATTATGACAATGTGCAAATATATGGGGTCCCATAAGGGATTTCGACTAGTATTTTCACTGGAATGCATTTTCAAATAAATGTTTGTCTCTAGTTTTAATTCAAGACGTCGAGAAATCAAAATTACCTGCTGACAAATTATAAGGCTCCTGTCAAAATAGATACAATTAACTCATTTACTGCTAAGTCACCGGTTTCATTTAATAATTCCTATGGTTTTGCATAATGTGAGTCGTTAACTCAAAATTTTATTTTCTAGTCGCCGTTAATTCATAATGACTGCAGAGACCGTTTAAATCAAATCCATGAAGCATTCCAAAACATTTTTTAAAGTTAATTAATCATTTTTTGTGTGTACAAATTGAGGTTTTAATCGGAGTAGAGTTTTTATTTTTCCTTGCAAAAAAACAGGTGAAACAAGTGGTAGTATTTGAGTTTTCCTCTAAATTCGGCCAACACCCTATGGTTAGGAACACACTTATGAAAGCTGATTAAAGACATTTATGGTGTGAATCGTTACCTTTTCTTTTTACTTTACTTGTTTTGCTTTTGTTTAGTATTCTTCGTTATAGTATTTATAGTTTTTAAGTACTACTTTGCTAGTTTGCATTTCAATTTAGAGATCTTTACATTGCACTTACATTGTGTTTTGGTTGGTTATTCCTTGAATAATCAACCTATGTTTTCATGCAAATGGTCAACCTCTCCGATTCGGCTCAAAATTTTTTTCTGGACGTTTCATGGTGTCTAGATCAAAAAAGGTCAATGTCCGTCCGCCGTACACCGTCCGCCGTTTTTGGTAGTAGAAAATTTTCTAAAAATCTGAAATTTGGGTCAGGGGTCTGTTCCCGGCCTAGGACGGTCCTCCAAGCTTTTCAGCCCAATCGGACCAAATTTGGGTGGGGTAGGGGTCAAAATGTGTTTTTTGAAAAATGGATTTTCGAGATTTTGGGTGATTTAGGCGAGTGGGGTGTCATTTTCCGCTAAATCTTGGAAGCTGAATCCAATGAAGTGGGTCTCAGGACGATTGGCACCCACTGAAAGAAGTTATGAGTCAAATTGGGTTTATATTACCCATTTTAAATGTGTGTTTATGAGATTTCTGGTACCTGGGCGTGTAGGGTATCATTTTCCACTAAATCATGGACACTGAATCGATTGGAATGGGTCTGGGACCCGCCGCACCCACCGTTATCCCCATTTTACCCATGATGAAGAAATGAGTTTCCACGCGCCTGGTCCGAGGAATAATCAACCCCTGTGTAAGAATTTGCAGCGTTTTTGATCTAGACACCTTGAAACGTCCAGAAAAAATTTTTGAGCCGAATCGGAGAGGTTGACCTTTTGCATGAAAACATAGGTTGATTATTCAAGGAATAACCAACCAAAAGGTTAATGTCCGTCCGCCGTCCACGCCGACTTTGGTAGTAGAAATTATTCAAAAAATCTGAAATTTTGGTCAGGGGTCCGTTCATGGCTCTAGTTGGTCCTCGAAGCTTTTCAACCCGATCGGACCAAATTTGGGTGGGGTAGGGGTCAAAATGTGAATTTTGAAAAATGGATTTTTGAGATTTTTTGCAATTTAGGAGTGTGGGGTATCATTTTCCACTAAATTCTTGACCCTGGATCGATTAAAATGGGTCTGGGACCCGCCACACCCACTGTTTTTTTTTTTTCAGATAAGTTAATCTTTGTGCGTATGGGACCTGAGCTAGTATCTGAATCCCAGCGCTAGTATGAGATATTCCTTCCTGTGATATTTTTGAGCCATTGGTGAAGCAATCGATGCCATCTGTTATGGTGTTGTGTTCTGATATCCACTTTGCTCTTTTTCTTATGGTCGTGGTATAGTTCTTATTCCAGTGGAATAATCTTTTTGTGCAGTCTTGAGGATTGTTGTGTCCTGGGATATAGGCTTTGGTGGCTGCCATGGAATAAAACGCTTTTTCTCCCATGGTTGCTGTCCAGTTAAATATGCGCAAATTTTGATTTGATGGGTGATCATCATCATTCACTCCCCAGATCTGTTCAGTTTGATATATTTTGTAGGTAATGAAACAAATGCGTTTGGCTTTAACGTGCCTCTTCTCCGCCAGGCTGCGACTCCTACATATCCTACATAAATCTTCTCATTACCGACAAGCTGTAGCAGTGGCTATTGAGGTGGTTATGTTAGATAGTCTAGGGGTGCGAGGCCTAGTATGATCTGTAGACGTTTGGTGAATGTGGTGTTGAAGGCACCTAATATTAGCAATATGACCCATGAGTTTCCTCAGAGAGCAGGAAATTTGATAAGATTTGTCGGAGCACAATAGAGCCACGATACAGCTTGCTTTTCATTAATTCCTACAAAACATCGTTTTATTTCACTAACATGATGAACTATCTATTCTTTAATGATAAATGTACAAAGTGTAAGCGATAAATACAAGGATTTTCTGACATATTTGTCCAAGAGCTCTCTGAATTAAAATTAGCAAAATAACTGAACGTTGAATATAAGCTATCTAGTTCTACTCCTGATAATAAAATAAAACTAACACAATTAGAACGAAAATTAATGTTTCCTTGAGAAAATTGAGGAACATGAGCGCGACAAAGACCATTTTCTCCGTAGATTTGTATCATTCTCATTGATTCTACGCAATAATAGCTCGCGTTGGAGACGCGCTGACAAGGCTTTATCGTTGACATTTTGTAAACTTTCGTTTACCGCTCGTTTCTGAGATAGTGGCAAACTCAACAGTATCTGAGCGGTTGATCGGGCGTACAACGGGAACTGACTCAAGGACGCGGTCACCTAATTAGCTTCGGAAAACGAAACCACCTGTCACATCTAAGGTTTCACGTGCGACTATGTGATTCACCTATTTTTGAGGGCCTCTCGTTCCCTTGTAAAGAAAATAACAGTGCACGTAAAAAGAAACTGTGATCTTAAGTGTAGTTTGTTATTCGTCGCGACATTCGCGGTTACTTCACAAAGAAAGTTGGAAATTCGTGGGCCGTTCGACTGAAGCTCAACACACATCACGTCATGCATTCTTATCAGGTAAAGAACAAACGGTTGTAAAGACTCATAACGAAGGTGATTCACTTACTTGAAATACAATTTACGGACAAATGCGACCAAAAGTGCGTAAAGGTCTTGCTCGTCTTCGTAGTCAAAAATCTTGCGAGTTTTTTTAACCTTGGAGCAGTGAACTTCCGTCGGGATGATGCATCGAGGAGAAAACTCACCAACAAATCCAAATCTACGCGAAACGGTACAACAGGTGAGTTATTAGTGAGAAGATGAAGAGAGCAGGATCAATATAAAGGCCTCTTCGCTTAGACAAAGTCACTAATCAACATAACATTGACGAAGTACATAAAACAACACTAAACACAATAGAATCTGATTCACCTAAATAATTTCATCTCTTACTTGGTATATCGGGCTCCGATATCCAGCACTACGGCTTGCTTTTCCGCAGAAAGACCCTCGTACAACGCCATTTAACGAATACTTTCGTGACTTGATTATTTGCGGAGAGAAACAAGTTTTGACATTTTCTGACCAACGATTCACTAAACACTTAGAGCGAGCTCATCAATAGTGAAATTTTCACGCGTCCACGATGAACTTCAGTCGACGAATGGTACTTTGCGTGTGAAATGGAGAAAATACGCTAATAGAAACCGCTAAAGCGGAAAATCGTATTCCATAAAATGACAGCGAATAGAAACCGCTGTTTAGCAGACGTTCACTGTTCGTTTGTCTTCTCCCTTCACCAACATTCTATGATAATTCTGATAAGCGCGTTGATAAATCAGGTTGACCAACCCAATTCAAGCCGATTTCAGCTGAACTGACCCTTGAATTGTTGACTCACTAGTCGCAAAAATCTGTTGTAGAACTAGTTGTAGCTCGTGCTCAAGTCCGTAGAAAAAACCGTAGAGGTAGAGTTGGCTAAAACATCGATACTTATGTTACAGAAATATTGATATTACAAAATATCGATGTATCTAAAAATTAATCTTTATAATATAATGGGTGACAATGTTACTATCAATACTAGTCAAATCGGTGAAAGCAATCGATATTCAGTATGGTACTTTCCTGTAAACGCCTACCAGTTGTGGAAACAGCATTGAAAGCCTATTCGATATATCGAATCAGGTATGTTTGACTCCTATGTGCAAAGAGGTTTTTTACCTCTCAGGGTGTATATATTTGCTTCTAGTAAAAATTAAAAATGAAAAAAAAAAAAAAACACTTAGGGCCACTTTCTCCAGAAAGGCAAATAGCTAATTATTATTACTAATCGTAGTTCCTGATTCGATATATCGAATAGGCTTTCAATGCTGTTTCAACAACTGGTAGGCGTTAACACGAAAGTACCTTTAACATTATTACCAATCCCTATTCTGTTGATGTTTTTGCAGGAATCAGCTCAAAAATCTTTCTTGTATCATTGGATTCAGCAAAAATTATTTTTGGGTACCCGATGTAGAACCTTTTCAAATCACAAAGTGATATGAAGATTAAGCCGCCAGCTATAATACCTTTATAATATGCTTGATGCTTATCGGTTTCTTTCATCAAAATAAAAATGATCTTCAAAGTGTGTTTTCAGAAATATCGAAAATTAACATCGATATTACAAATGATTATTAGTAATCGATACATTTTTGTACTGTCACGTTCTTTGAAAGTTGGTAACAAACATGTTGACATCGATCGTTACCTATCGATCGATATAAACATTAAACCAAAAATTGTATTTTACAACTTCTATAACTTGTTAACTTGCGTTAGCGAGTTGGGAGGTGCCAACCAGACCAATTTTATGTAAAAACGGGCACAACCAACCAAATAGAAATCGCTCACGTTGATGTTTCGATAGTATCGATGTATCGAACATCGACGGTCATCCCCATGGTTCCGTTCCCGTTTGTATTTGTTTATCCTTGCTTGCGTTCCTCATCTTGTCAAGTCAAAGTGGGTTGAGTTGAAGAGGATCGTCGACCTCGCCCATTCTAGTACACGGTTGTCGGTGAATGACGTAGCTCTGTATATTATCATTTAATTATTTAAACGTTTTTCTTCGATCTCCCGTACTTGACAAGACTTCGACCATTCCAGCTACATTTGCGTCGAAGCCCAAGTGGCTTAAGAAAAAAATGGTGAACTCCGCCGTCGCTCCTACAGACCTTGAGCCTCAGGTATGATTAGGCTGTTGAATGCAATGGTTTTACATGATGAAATGCATAATAATTGATTGAATAGAACCATTGTCAGTTCTCGTTCTATTTAAAAAGGACCGAGAATCTGGACCTTTGACATGTACTTCGTGTATTGTTGAACTTGCCTCGTTCTATGTTTGGTATTACGCTTCAGGACAAATATTTGGGACGTTATCATTAAAATTTAGCCTTTTATTTGACCAATCATTCCTCAACCAGATCAATCTCGAATGTACGCAGTGCCTCAAAGGTCAAGGGGGATCCAGTTTTAATAGAAACTGTGTCGAATGAGTAATCATCCTTGACTTGGAATCTGCCCGTGGTCCTTCATCTCACCTTCCCCATTCCTGTCTTTAATCTTTACTTCCTCTTTTACTGGAAAACTTGAAGATAATATCGATACATCCGTCAGTTTTTGATTTGCCGTGCGATTGTTCATTTTAAGGTGGTGCCTTCTAAAGAAGATGCTCCACTTCCAGAAGGAGGGAAAAAACCGAAAAGGATTTTACATTTCAGCGACGGGACTTTAGAATTGTCCGACAGCTCAGACGATGAACAGACAATTAAAAAAGAGAAAGTGGCTGAGACACAAGTTGCCAATGTCAACGCGGTGAGTATTTGTTGTGTTTTTTACACATTAATTTTTACTTAATTTGCCGTCCTACTTTTTATGAAGGTTTTGTAAAAGAACGGAAAATAATTCCACAATGGTTGATTATTCCTTGGAAAATGAGTATGGGTAGAACGGTGTGTGTTACAGACTCATTCCAATCAGTTCAGTGTACACCATTTAGTAGAAAATGAATCTCCTTAGCTACCCAAAAGTATCGAACACTTTCTTTTTAAGTAGGTAAGTGAGTACCCATTTGACTCATACTCACGCTGCAGTGTCCACCAGGCGGTCCGTGACCCATTTCACAGGAATTTAGTGTCAAAATTGGGTGGTAAATGATTCCCAGTTCCAGAAAATCGAGTTTCAAGAAGCAAATGCTTACCCGTATCCTCCCCACATTTGGTCCGATCGAATTGGAAAGTTTCGAGGACCAACTAAAGCCGTATAAAAGGGCCTGACCTAAATTTCAAATTTTTGGAAAATTTTCTCTGACCAAAAACGGCACGAACGGCTTACAGCGGACGGATATTTCGGTTTCTGGTTGGTTGATCCTTAAATAAATGATCAAACATTATATAATCATGCCCAAGGTCATGGAGGGGTCAATCTCTCCGATTGGCCCCAAAATTTGACAGTAGACGTTTCATAATGTCTAGATTTTAATGAAGCCAAATGTAGGGTCACCGTTTTTTGGTAGTAGACAATTTTCTAAAAACCTGAAATTTTAGTCAGGGACCTCTTTCCGGCTCTAGTCCACACTACTAGGTAAATACACCTCCGTTTTCCAGGCCGAAATTGTGGCAATCAATGCATGTGCCCTGGAGAGTCTGAGCAGAGGGCATACTAATGCACAACTCCGCGTTATCTCGGACAGCCAGGCGTCGATAAAAGCACTGACAGCACCCAACAGCTCATCTATGGTTTTGAAGGACTGTGAATAGACTCTCTGTGTCCTAGCAGTCCGCAATACATTGCCCCTTCAGTGGGTAACGGGGCACAGGGGCATTAAGGACAACGAAAAAGCTGATGAACGCGCCAAAGGGGCTCTAAAACACCCTTCGTATGCCCAGAGCTGGCTGTAGGTTTGCCCAAATGTTTCTTTGAAGCTGCCTTCATGGAGTGGACGTACAAGAAACACACCAACAGGTGGCGGAATATTGAGGGGCATGTCCACAGTAAGCGTATGTTGGCCTATCACTCACCAAGGACCTACTCAGACATGAACGCGGCGACCTAAAAGCTACGGTTGGCCTATTAATCGGCTTCTCTCTGCGTTTTCATCTGAACCGCATAGGGATAACACAACCAACAACTCTATGCAGATTCTGTGAGGAAGCAGACGAAACTGCAACTCACATAATCTTTGAGTGCCCAGCACTCACATCCCGCAGATACACCCTCTTTGGGACACAAACCCCAATGAGAACCGTACCCTGCAATAAGTTAGTCCACAACCTAACAACCCTCATCAGGGGACTAGGGTTGTTTATGGACTAGAAGAATGGACACCTAAGAGAAGCACAAGCCACCAGGCTTCCGCCTCTAGTTGGTCCTAGAAACAGCCCGATCAGGTTTAATTGGTGATGGGAGGGGGTGGGGGTGGTTATAGGTAAAAAAAAATTATATTTTGAAACTCTATTTTCGGGGACTGTCTGGAAAAGGCATTCGAAGTATAATTTTCCACTAAATTTTTTACGCTGAATCTATTTGAATGAATCCGGGACACTCCACACTTACTGTTTTCCCCATAATCTTGTTCCAAGGAGTAATCAAGCATAAAGGGGAAAATGGAATTGTGGTTTTAAGTTTTTTTTTTTTTTTTAAGTTTAAGTTTTTAAGGTTTTAAGTAGAAAGGCTACCCACAAAAGCAGCTTGATACCAGTGGAATAACAATTGGAGACATTTAGCAGTCATTTGCCTACTGAAAAGCGATAATTGGTCTTCATTCACCATTCCAGTTAATAATTCGCAATCGTATTTTATGACTTATCAGGCGACTTTGGAGTGGGTTCCGTGGTTTTACTACCACACGACCAACGCCGGCAACAAAGCACTCGCTGTATGCGACTACCTTGGCGAATCTCTGGCCAATTTCTTCGGAATCCTCAGCCCCAAGTACGAATACGAGATAGAACAGTACAAGAAAATGGTGGCTGAAGTAAGTTGGCTCTTATCAAAATTCGCACTTCCAATCGGATTTGGCACAAATTAAACGCACGGTCGAATTATTCCAGGAAGAAGAACGGAAGAAAGAAGATCTGGAAGGAGGTTGGAAAGAGCAGCCTGGCGACGTCGTAATGACGGACCAGAAGAGCGAGCCGTAAGTTCAAATAATATTCAATTCTTTTCCCTACATATCATTTTACTTTGTTACTTAATTAACCGTTAAATTATATTTTCAGTGCATCCAAAGAGGCGTTGAACAACTGAACTTATCACCTCCGAACGCAAGACCAATTTACATTATAGTTCCTCATCGCAACAAGTTTCTCTTTCGTTATTTCATTATTTTAATTCAAAGCGTATAATTATAATTAATTTTTAAGAAGTCACATTAACTAAAGAGCTTATCATTGCTTCACGGTGCTAACAACATTAATAATTAAACTGAATTTATCTATTTCAATGTGAGCAAATCTGCGGTTCAAAACGGCTACGAAAAACTCATGTACGAAGTCTGGATTAATTTGTAAATTTAATTGTACTATTCATTTGATTTGCTCTTCAGAGGAAATTATTTTCTTTGTTTTTGAACAATTATTCTGTTCAAATTCAGCCTAAAACGGATTGTACCGGAATATTTTGAAGCAGCTCTGTTAATTATCACGTCAGCGTTAATTTTTATGTTTGTCGATCTATTTATATTTATATTTTTTATAAATCAAAATATGAAGGTATTTCTGAATAAAAATTTATCGTAAGTCCTATGCAATGATTCCCTGAGATGTTTTAATTTCCGACTAAAAACGACTGTTTTGTACTGCGGCAGCATAACTTTTTCAAATGTTGATGAAACACATTGTACGAATCAGAAAATTTTCATTTTGGTTGGTTATTCCTTGAATAATCAACCTATGTTTTCATGATAATGGTCAACCTCTCCGATTCGGCTCAAAATTTTTTTCTGGACGTTTCATGATGTCCTGATCAAAAAACGCAGCAAATTCTTACACAGGGGTTGGTTATTCCTCGGACCACCAACTCATTTTTTCAACATGGTGAAAAATGGGGGAAAAGTAGGTGTGGCGGGTTTTGGACCCATTCCAATCGATTCAGGGTCCAACAATTAGTGGAAAATGATACCCCACACGCCTAGGTACCAGAAATCTGGAAAACACACATTCAAAATGGGTAAATAGGTACCCATTTTGACCCATAACCTCTTCCAGTAGGTGCTAATCGTTCTGGGACCCTATTCATTGGATTCATAGTCCAATAGTTAGTGGAAAATGATACCCCATACGCCTAGATCACCAAAAATCTCAAAAACCATTGATCAAAAAACGCATATTGACCCCTACCCCGCCCAAATTAGGTGCGATCGGGTTGAAAAGTTTCCAGGAGGACCAACTGAAGCCAAAAAAGGGTCCTTGACCGAAATTTCAGACATTTAAGAAAATTTTAACTACCAAAATCGGTGTGGACGGCGGACGGTGCGGTTTGTATGTCCATTGGAGTGATTGTCAATCGTTCGTAAACATGAGTTATTTTTATTTATCTATTTACTTTTTTTTAGTGTCCCTCAAACATTAATACCATAACCTGATTGTTTTTGTCCTACAACTTGTAAATGGCGGGAAGGTGTCGCTCATTCTTGACGCCTTACCCATCTTGAATATGTGTTTTCAAGATTTTTAGGTACCAAGGCGTGTGAGTTATGATTTTCCACTAAATTGGACGCTGAGTTCAATGAAATGGGTCCCAGAACGATTGGCACCCACTGGGAGTAAATATGAGTCCAATTGGGTATATATTACCCATTTTGAATATGTGTTTTCGAGATTTCTGGTACCTGGGCGTGTGGGGTATCATTTTCCACTAAATTTTGGATCCTGAATCAATTGGAATGGGTCCGGGACCCCCCACACCCACTGTTTCCCCATGTTGAAGAATTGAATCTCCATTCGCCTAGTCCGAGGTTAAAAATTAGTCTCCATGCGCCCGGTTCGAGGATTTTGATCTAGACCTATGAAAACATAGGTTGATTTTTCAAGGAATACTGGAAAAGTGACCAAAGCATTTAAAAGGAAATTTGATCTTTTATTTTCGTAAATTGAAAAATTCAGTAGGTTGCATATTATTCAATTTATGAGCAATTTTCTGAAAAAAGTCAGAAATGTTAATGGTTTTTTGCGATTTTCATTGTAAAGCCGTCATCTTTTTTGTTGGCAAACTTCATATTTGGATTGAGCACACCAAAAAACGTAGGAATTCGTCGAGAAACTTTCTACCCTAATTATTATTTTTGTAAAAACTAACATCCGACCAGGCCAACAGCTGAAGGGCCTCAGGTACATGGTAGTACATCTGACCTGACCCCCACCCCGCATCAAGGTCAAGCTCTCATAACGGTTCTCCCTTCTCCCTCAACAATGCAGCTCACACCAGTGGAGGGTCATTTACAAATCAGTGCACCTTGTGGAACCCTTATTCCATGCAGTTTACCCAACGTTTCTAGTGAAGACGCCTTCACTGATTGATGCTATCTTCATTGGACTCTCCTAAGAACCTAAATTATTGAGGTAATGTTTTGCACGTTCAGAAGTTACATTTGTTTATTCATTTCACATCATAAATGCTGATCATTTTAGAACATAAGAGGGTTGTATTCTGTTTATATTTAGACCAGAGTTCTGAATCCTAGACCAAGTCAATCAACCTTTCTGGTTTTATGGAGGAAAGGAGAAGCAGGAAAATGTCCACAACCACAAAACCATACGCTTGTTATCATTGTGACTACAGAGCAACAAGGAAAGGGACTATAGAAATCCACATGTTCACTCACACAAACGACAAACCATATCATTGTGATCAGTGCGACTACAGAGCTGCACAGGCAGGGACCCTAATAAGGCACATGAGTACTCACACAGGTGCCAAGCCATATGCTTGTGATCAGTGTGACTACAGATTTCCACAGGTAGGGCCACTAAGACGCCACATGAGTACTCACACTGGTGACAAACCATATGCTTGTAATCAGTGTGACTACAGAGCTGCACATGCAGGGAGCCTGAAAAGCCACATGAGTACTCACACAGGTGCCAAACCATATGCTTGTGATCAGTGTGACTATAGAGCCACACATGCAGGGAACCTGAAAAGGCACATGAGTACTCACACAGGCGCCAAACCATATGCTTGTGATCTATGTGATTACAGTGCCACACAGGCAGGGAACCTGAAAAGGCACTTGAGTACTCACACATGTGCCAAACCATATGCTTGTGATCAGTGTGACTACAGAGCTGCACATGCAGGGAGCCTGAAAAGCCACATGAGTACTCATACAGGTGCCAAACCATATGCCTGTGATCAATGTGACTATAGAGCTGCACGAGCACACCACCTCCAAAGCCACCTGAGAACTCACACAGGCGACAAACCATATGCCTGTGATCAGTGTGACTACAGATTTGCACAGGTAGGGCCACTAAGACGCCACATGAGTACTCACTCTGGTGACAAACCATATGCTTGTAATCAGTGTGACTACAGAGCTGCACGGGTGGGGAACCTGAAAAGCCACATGAGTACTCATACAGGTGCCAAACCATATGCCTGTGACCAGTGTGACTACAGAGCTGCACATGCAGGGAGCCTGAAAATCCACATGAGTACTCACACAGGTGCTAAACCATATGCTTGTGATCAGTGTGACTACAGGGCTGCATAGGCAGGGAGTCTGAAAAGCCACATGAGTACTCACACAGGTGCCAAACCATATGCTTGTGATCAGTGTGATTACAGGGCCACACAGGCAGGGAACCTGAAAAGGCACCTGAGAAGAGCACACCATAGCCCATGAAGTGTGCTTGTGATCACAGTAACTACCGCTTCCAGGAATGGCCTCCTGAGTAACAAAGACTTTTTTGAAGACTTTTTAATTTATGAACGTTACAAATAAATTCATCCTGACTTTTTATGTTGTTTTAATATTTTCATTGTATAACGAAGTGATTTCGAACATAATTTAAATGTGGCTTATGAAATAAATCATTCTCAGGTGAATCCGATTTCTGTTCTCCTCTCCCCATTTTGGTTGGTTATTCCTTGAATAATCAACCGATGTTTTCATGCAAAAGATCAACCTCTCCGATTCGGCTCAACAATTTTTTTCTGGACGTTTCATGATGTCTAGATCAAAAAATCTGCAAATTCTTACACACGGGTTGGTTATTCCTCGAATGGGGGAAACAGTGGGTGTGGCGGGTCCCAGACCCATTCCAATCGATTCAGGGTCCAAAATTTAGTGGAATATGATACCCCACACGCCTAGGCACCAGAAATCCTGACACATACAAAATGGGTGGATACATACCTATTTTGACCCAAAACTTCTTCCGGTGGGTGCCAATCGTTCTGGGACACACATCATTGAATTTAGCGTCCAAAATTTAGTGAAAAATGATACCCCACACGCCTAGGTAGCAGAAATCCCGAAAACACATATTCAAAATGGGTAATAAATACCCAATTTGACCCATTACTTCTTCCAATGGGTGCCAATTGTTCTGTGACCCATTTTATTGGATTCAGCGTCCAAAATTTAGTGGAAAATAACACCCCACTCGCCTAAATCACCCAAAATCTCGGAAATCCATTTTTCAAAAAACACATTTTGACCCCTACCCCCTTCCAAATTTGGTCCGATCGGGCTGAAAAGTTTCGAGGAATAACCAACCAAAAGGTCAATGTCCGTCCGCCGTCCATGTAACCAACCAACCCGTGTGTAAGAATTTGCAGATTTTTTTAATATAGTATAGGTTATAAACATAGTTTTGTTTACCTTGGCTTTGAAGATCAAATTAGTCAAGTGACGCCTAATTTCAATTGGGGGTGACATGGAATGGCCGGCCCAATGTCTCGATTTGGCCCCATGTGATTTTTTTCTATGGTGTGTTTTGGAATTTGAGTTTATTTGGAAAAACCAAGGACCCTACAAGATTTGAAGCAGAACATCCAGGAAGGAATTTCCAACATATCGCCAGTTATGCTGGTATGAATTAAATGCCAGAAATCGCTTCACCTGGTAAATAGAGAATGAGGGACGTCACCTAACTGATTTGATATTCAAAACCAAGTTAAACAAAACTTCGTTTGTACCTACATTATATTAAAAACGAAATTTTTCTGATTCGTACGTGTTTTATCAAGTTTTGAAAAAAGGAAGTTATGCTGCCGCACCCTGTATTATTGCTAGAAGTTTGTGGCTGATTTCATTTTTCTGGCGTAAACAGGTAGTTGTATGATCTTTTATCTGCACCAAGAAGGCTTATGACACATCGAAGTTAACATGTCTGATCAGAATGAATTGAAAATAGTACTTGAACTTTGTCTGGAGATCTTCTAAGTTCTAAGGCGTATAGGGTCTGCCAACGAGTTACTATATAGGATGTCCCACAAGTTATGGCCGAACCGACTCCTACTACAATTACAGCACACCATGATGAATGGAAATATGCTATAGAGAAACTACGCTGATGGAAATACGGCGAGGAAATAGAAAAAAAGAATAGGAAAAGGGAAGAGTTGGTAATGATATAAAGCCCCATTTGATAAGGGTCCGTAGTTTCAGCAAAAAATGTGTAATTAGTCGCAATTAATCATAAATTAACATAAACAACATGGTCTCGGCTCTTCAATTATCTTGACATTGGCCGGACAGCTTGGAAGTTGTCCCCCCCCTCCTAAAATCGTCCAAATGGGAGTAAATGTTGAAAAATGCTGTGAAAAAATGTTTTTTTTTATCGCAGATTTGGAACTTATACAATATTTCATAAAAATTTGATCCCCCACCAATTTTTTTTATTGCGCGAAATCGGGTCAGCTGCGCAACCCCAATTGTCAGATGGCGGAAATTGGTGAACTCTCAAATCAAGCATACATTTTGTTTTTTCCGCTGATTTATGCGATGCTATTTGTTTCTTGATTCGACCCAATTTTTGCAGAATAATAACCATTTGAACCTTTTTGACCTGAGATTTCATATGCCCCCCCCCCCCCCCCACACCGAGAAAGTTCCGTCTTTTATTATTGAAAAAGCAAACCATAGTAAATAGTCCTAATTTGGCTTTTGGAGAAAAAACCGCGTGCCTTGTAAACACATTTAACAATTTGCGCAGCCTTTATACAAGACACTCAATAAGCTTCTTGCAGCTCAGCTGATAATCAATTTTTACCCTTCGATATTAACAGTGGTCAACGAAAGGCAAATGGTTTTAAGTTTCAAACACAAGCAAACATCAAATGAAATTGCAGGTCACCGCGCTCCAAAAAGCAAGTATTACCCACAGAGAAACGAAACACAACTGCCTTGTCAACGTTTAGGCATAGCTTGTTAATATCAAACCCACATTTGATCATGAATAAGTTTAAATTAATGAATTGGTCAAATCATGATTGTGGCAACAAATAAAGACCTTGTCATCCGCAAGAATATGACCCAGAACAGTGCCCTGAGGGATTCAAGTGTAGACAGCTGACCTTACATTTATAATTCGACAGCAAGAATGAGCAGACCTACGAAGCGTTTGAAAAACAGGTAATTTGTTTTGTTCACGGCTGCGGATGTTTTCAGTGTGTCTAAATACGCCACTAATTTCCCTTCTAATGACTACATTCCCATCGAACTCCCATTTTTTGGAGTATAACAATCCACCAGAGGAATTTGTATTCCCATTAAGAAGTCGTTAGGACATCATTGAATTCTGCTAGATCTTCAGGAGGAACATAATTAATGCTAATAAAATTAGTCCTCCTGGAATTCTGTAAGGATGAGGAATAAAAAACTACGAACATTTACACTGTACACTATAATTTGCAAGGTCTACAATACACTAACATGAACAACAAAGAACTCGGCGCAATATTATTGATTACGAAGCAATCGTCACGAAAAAGTTATTATTCAGAACACGAGACCAGAATCAATTAGAGGGGCAACTCCCGACACGGGTGACACCTTTCACATGAAACTATCATCAACTTTACTTCAATAAACGAAACGATTCAATCAGTAATCATCGACTGAAAGACGAATTTTTGAAACGTTTCTACGAAAAATATTATACTAGCTTCGTTAAAGAATGTGAAGCGAGTTTTGGGAGTTGTAGACTTGAGAATGTACCGATTAAACTGTGCTTTGACGTCGATGGGACTAAAAAAATTGGGCCGTGATATCGTCTTCCTCGATTCCGAGAAGCGCGAGTTCGGACATCTCTTCCGGTTTGAACTTGGAAGATGGCGGGTCGAACGGCAGCGGGGAAGAAGGGGGGTCGTCGTCACTTTTATCGCCGACGTCGGCCGACGCGTTATCGTCGTCTTCGTTAGATTTGGATTTCTCGGCTTCCAGCATGGCTTTTTTCTTCATGGCACGACGCAGCCTCTGTCCAGGTGGGTTTTTCTTTTTGGGAACGTCCTCCGGTTCGTTGGGCTGATCACCTTGGTGGTGGCAACGGTTCGGCAGGCAACACAGGGGGTGGCACAGCTGCAGGTGGCTGGACGATTCCTGCAGGAGGTCCCGTAGTGGTACGCGCTCATAAGGTGCGCTTGCTGCTGGTCGTAACCCATAGCTGCCATGTAATTCGCTTGGTGTTGCACGTATTGATTGTAGTACTGCGCATGATAGGACGGGTCCATCCCAGGTGGAGGGTAGGCGGCCATGTCGTACGCTGGAGTCGGCCACTGCTGTGGAGGAGCAGCCACAGGAGGTGCCTCGACCACGTCATTCTTCGGCTCGTCCGGTGCTGCCTCCTTATCTGCTTTTTCACCTTCAGGCTTCTGCTCCGGGAAAAGCAAGTCGAGCGCGTCTTTAAAATCCTTGGGCAGCTCGTTTTTGTCTTGAGGCGGCGCAGTAGCTGCTGGCTCTGGCGGCATTTCAATCGTCTCTAGAACTTCCTCTTCAACAACTGCCTCTTCTTTCTGAGGCTCATCGTCAATATCCATGTCTTGCTCTTGTAAATTGTCATCCTTGATCTCGGGCTTTTCGACAGTTTTAGGAACGCAAAGCTGATGTGTGTTATTTGTGATGAGCACCGGTTTAGGGAGATCCATTTCAGCTGGTGCAGGAACAGGGAGTACCGGCGTCGGAGGCACGACCATTTGCACAGGTGGCGGCACAGCTCTCACATCACTCGGTACGGACGTTTCCGTGTTCAAATCTGCGTATAAATCACTCCCTTTCACGTTATCCTCTTTGTCTTCAGGTTTGGCAACTTCAACCTTTTTCTTAAGAATCGGCATTCGGCCTATGAAGGGCAATTTGGACTTTCCGATGGTAAAGACAGTCTTTTTCACCTCAACTTTCTTCTTGGCTGCGCTTTCGGACGCCTTTTTCTCGAAAGCAGTCTCAGTGTTGTCCTCGTCGTCGTCTCGTCCAGGGAGATACAACTTGCCTTTAGGCGGGATGTTCCTCTTCTCGGGTTCGGGCGTCTTTTTGGGCGGCTCGACTTTTTTCGGTAAGTCTCTCGACGAATAAGAGTCTTTGCTGGATCTGGAGTCTCTGCTGTCCACTCTTGACCTCCTGTCAGAAGGTTTGTCATGCCTTCGTCGATCCCGGTCACGTTCTCTCTCTCTAGAGTGACGTCTATCTCTATCTCTATCTCGTTCCCTGTCGCGTCGATCCCTTCGTTCTGGCTCTTTGGCGCGCCAGTCACCTTCGGAACTTTCTTCACGCTTGCTGTCTCCAATTCCAGTTGACTGTTCCATTGGTACACTCCACTTAGACCCAAAATCCACTACATCTTTTTTTGGAGCGACCTTTTTGGCATTCTTGAGCTCTGGCTCTTCATCAAATAAGGAGTACTTTTCTGGCAATACTTGTTTCACTGGCTGTTCATTCTTCTTCTTCTCTTCTTCCATTCTCTCCCTCTCTTTGTCCTTTCCCTTCTTTTTCTTCTTCTTCTTACTCTTCCTCTTGCTATTGTCACTCGAGCCGTCAGATGAGGATTCATCCGAACTGCTCTTGCTTGCACTTCTTCGTGCCTTTTTCCCAGGAGAAGCATTCCTCTTGTTCCCGCTAATCATTGCCAAAAGCTGATCTTGAAGATGGTCGATGTTAAACAGCGGCTGTGAGGCTTGCGGAGCGTTGCGTTCCTTCAGCTGAGAAGTTTTCTCCTCTTTGTGACGAGCTTTATTTTCCGAGTTTCTTTCGTAGGCTCGCGTTCTGTCAGTCAGCCAGTCTACTTCCCAGTGAGGATTCTGCGTGACGTATTCCTAGAAAATAAAGATGAGAATAATGAACTGAAAATCCGAGTAAATCGAGCAAACCAGAAACTGGGGGAAAAAAAAAAAAAAAAATGAAAAGCGGACTCACTTGGTATCTTGTGTTATGCTTTGTGCCTTTGAGATGAGTATGAGCGACGTCAATATCTCCCACCCAGCATTTGCACAAAGAGCAATACCATGCTGTAGATGCAACCAGGAACTGCACACCTGTAACCGGTAACAGACGATCAAATAAAATAACACCTGCAGGCGTAGGAGATGTCTCGTATTCTGATTTTTTCTTATTTTAGGGAGAAATAGGCTTATTTTGTTAGCGTAAATTCACACGTTTTTCAGGATAATTACCTCGAAGCGGTACTCTGCGGTTTTGAGCATTCTTGTACGTCGGGGGACTGCTTTCTCTCGGCTCATGAACCCGCCATGGCATGATTTCGTCTTCAGGTGTATCTCTTTTCTGCGGACACAGATTCACAGATGAATACATGAATCTCACCAGGCCTTCCAACTTTCCAGGAAGCAGCCACCATCATTGAAACTTTCAGGGATTCACAGAGAAAGGGGATCTAATTGCTTGAAGAAGGATGCATGAGAATGAGGGAAAAGCAACTATTGAAAGTCCCTTTATGGAAAACTGTATATGGTCAGTAGACAAATGATTACAGAGGTGCTAAATTGCCCTGCCACACAACATAAGAAGTATAGGCAAACTAGAAGTCTCCAAAAAAGAGCTTGAAGCCTACTTAGGGATTGAAGAAAATTTATCATCCTCATCAATGAAGCAAATATTATTGCCCTTCAAAAATGTGAGACATTTTCACCACGTATCAAGTTTATTATTTTATAATCTCTATTTATCAGGAAGACGAATTTTATTTTTGACTTCACATCCCAAGAGCTATGAGATTAGAACCCTACGTATGAAAACGCATCAAATATCTTCCGAAGGTTGGTTATTCCTCGGACCAGGAGCATGGAGACTCATTCTAACCGATTCAACGTCCAAAATTTAGTGGAAAATGATACCCCACACATCTAAATAGAAATCCATCCAAGATACCCATCTTGACCCACAACCTCTTCCGGTGGGCGCCAATCGTTCCGGGAGCCGTCTCATTGGATTCACTGTCCAAAATGTAGTCAAAAATAATACCCCACACACCTACATTGCCGAAAATCTCGAAAATATATGTTATCCATTGTTATCTCCCATTCGGTCCGATCGGGTTGAAATGTTTCGAGAACTAAACACAGCTGGAAACGGGTCCTTGACCAAAATTTCAGATTTTTAGAAAATGTTCTACCACCAAAACCGGCGTGGACGGCGGACGGACATTTTCTTATTTTGATCTAGACACCATTCCTTCTCAAAAAAATAACCAACCAAAAAAATCAGCAAATTCTTACACACGGGTTGGTTATTCCTCGAATGGGGGAAACAGTGGGTGTGGCGGGTCCCAACCCATTCCAATCGATTCCGGGTCCAAAATTTAGTGGAATATGATACCCCACATGCCTTGGCACCAGAAATCCTGCCACATACAAAATGGGTGGATACATACCCATTTTGACCCATACCTTCTTCCGGTGGGTGCCAATCGTTCTGGGACACACATCATTGAATTCAGCGTCCAAAATTTAGTGGAAAACTATACCCCTCACGCCTAGGTAGCAGAAATCCCGAAAACACATATTCAAAATGGGTAATACATACCCAATTTGACCCATAACTTCTTCCAGTGGTTGCCGATCATTCTGGGACCCATTTAATTGGATTCAGCGTCCAAAATTTAGTGGAAAATGACACCCTACTCGCCTAGATCGCCCAAAATCTCGAAAATCCATTTTTCAAAAAACACATTTTGACCCCAATCCCCTCCAAATTTGGTCTGATCGGGCTGAAAAGTTTCGAGGACCCGTCTCGGCAGGGAACAGACCCCTGACCCAAATTTCAGATTTTTAGAAAATTTTCTACTACCAAAAACGGCGCGGAACATGGACGGCGTACGGCGGACGGATCGACCTTTTTTGATCAGGACATCATGAAAAAAAAATTTTGAGCCGAATCGGAGACCATTATCATGAAAACATAGGTTGATTATTCAAGGAATAACCAACCAAAAGTTTCCAAAAAAGCCACAAATAAGAAAACTTGATACTCACATTCTTCACTGCAGCCTTGTGCTCCTCGGAATGCAGGTGAAATAAGAACTCGGTAGCGGTTCGAGGGAAAACTTCGCACGTCGAGCACCAGTGGAGCTCTGGATCATAGTGGACGATGTTGACTTGGCTGGGATCAATTTTGGGTTTTTCCACTTTTTCTAATTTCCTCGGAGGCGACCGGGACGCGCTCTTCTTTCTCTGTATACAACAGGGAACGAAAATAAGGCCAAACCGGCGCGTCAGAAATGGAGCAAGTGTCTTTTCGTAGAAAAATCACGACAAATTTTGAGGCGAATTTCGCCAGTGACAATACCTGACGTCGGGGGTTTGGTCGAAATATCCAAAATATGGAATTTTTTAAATAATGAATAAAGCATAGTATGTTCTGTTTTCAAGCTTGTCAACAGGAATGCTTGAAAGTTGGAAACAATAAGAATTACTGACAAAGGAAACTCATAAGATACTTCAAAATACTCCAAATATAATATTTCATGTAGTACTCGCACAAAATACCTTTTCTGGCTTCTTGGGACTGTCGACTGAAGCGAAAGAGGTTTCTTTCATGAGCTCTGCAATTTGAGCATTATCTCCTATAATGTCGGAGAGCATTTCGATGACGCTGTCCATCGACTTCACCTTCGAAAGTATCTCGTTCTAAAAAAAAAAAAAAAAAAAAAACGCGCACAAAGGAATTTCAATCCACGTGGTTTAAAGCTGATAATAATTTGCGTTAAGAGCGGTGAATAAAGTAACGTTTTACCGACTTCGGCAATTTCCAGGCATCTAAAAATACATTGTTAGAAAATATACGAGGTAAATGTGCCCCGATTGGTGTAACATACTCTTCCTACACCTGTGGAGAAAAGCTAACTATGGAATACTATTAAAACTAACTGGAATGGGATAGTTATCCAAATTACTCTGATAATATCAAGAAGCAGGTTGAAGTCCACAATCAACAATCATGTAAGAAGGAAGAAGGATTTGACTACCTCTCAATTTACCTGAAAATCTCAAAAAACCACTTTCAAAATAGGTAGGTAGGTAGGTACCCCATTTTGACCTCCAGCGGGTGCTAACCAGTCTTAATGGATTCAGCGGCTGAAATTCAGTAAAAAATTACACCCCACACGCCTA
Source organism: Cyrtorhinus lividipennis (assembly GCA_019603395.1). Taxonomy (NCBI): domain Eukaryota; kingdom Metazoa; phylum Arthropoda; class Insecta; order Hemiptera; family Miridae; genus Cyrtorhinus; species Cyrtorhinus lividipennis. The sequence continues at coordinate 3,804,600 of CM033999.1, read as the reverse complement.
AAGCGCTAAAAATCTCAAAAATCCATTTTTCGAAAAACACATTTTGATCCTTAAGCTCCCAAAATTTGGTCCCATCGGGCTGAAAAGTTTCGAGGATCAACTAAAACAAAAAACGGGTGTCTGACCTAAATTTCAGAACATTTCCAACTACCGAAAATGTCGAGGACGACGCACCAACCAATACCGGACGTTGGTAGGACCGAAATAAGCAAATTTCGGTCATTATTTTGAATAAATTGGGTCAATACGTGAACAAGATAGCGTCACATGGTTAAGCGTTAAAACAATGATAATTTTTTATTTATACATTCATTTGCCGTTCTATAGAGTTTTCCATAATCCACTATTTTGGGGTTGCAAAACGTTGCATGCTCGCTGAACTGGTTGTGCATAAAAAAATAAAAAAAATTGTAGAGGGATCAAATGGTTATTAAATTTTGGGTAGAATCCGAATCTGCAGTAATAACGCTGCAAATTCCTTTACAGGGGTTGGTTATTCCTCGGATCGGGAGCATCCGATCGATTCAGCGTCCAAAAATGACATGGAAAACGATACCCCACACACCTAGATCGCCAAAAATCTCGAAATCCATTTTTCGAAAAACTCTTTGAGCCCCCCTCTCCACTCCCAATTTGGTATGATCGGGTTGATAAGTTTCGAGGACCAATTAAAGCCGGAAACAAGTACCCGTACAAAATTATAGATCTTTAGAAATTTTTCTACTTATAAAAACGACGATGACGCGGACCAATCAAATACCGAATGCAAAACTAGTAAATTTTGGCCATTATTTCGCGAAAATTGAGTCGAATCAAGAAACGGATAGCGTCACATGAATCAGCGTTAAAAACAATGACAATTTATGTGCCACACTTTAGAGTTCACCATCATCCGCTAATTGCAACTTTGGGGTTGCGCAACTTTGCCTGCTTGCTGAACCGGTTGTGCGCAATCAAAGGAAATTGATTGAGGGATCAAATTTTCATTGAATTTTTGGGAGAATCCGAATCTTCAATGAAAAATTGGGGTTCCCATTCAAAATAAGAAAACTTGGGGTGGCACTTTTGGTGAGGAGGGGGTAATTCGTCGGAGACCCTGTATAAGCACCAACCCCCTTTTGAATGCATTATGATATAACTTTTTTCAAATATCGAATCTCAACATAATTTCACACCCCAATCTTCAGGATAGGAATTATTAGTCTGGCTTATTATACAAATTGTCATTATTTTAGCAGTGCAATGCGACATGAGCTGAATTTTCGAAATAATATTTTTGCAACAAAATCAACGATATTTGCGCAGATCCGCATGATTGCCTACTTTGTGCATACCCATCATTTCCAGAAACAATTTCTAAGAACACGACTCACTTGAAGTTTAGAATTTTCCTTCAAAATCCGATCGTTGTTCTTGGGATCGTCCTTCAACAGGTCGCGCTTCTGATCTTTGAGACGATTGAGTTCCCTGGTGAGTGCGATCTTCCTTTTGAAGTACTCCTCTCGTTGAACGGCGAGCGTCCGTTTCTGTTGGGCCAACTCCTGTTCGACGGCTGTTGAACAAACGCAACTTCGTCAGATTTTACGTACAATACGAAAACGTAGCGAAGGATAACACCAGGTAAGACGGTTTTTTCCTCGGTACGAAGTCGCTACGCTCTCCTGAGCTCAGCAGCCCACTCATTATTAGTGAGGAACCTTTGGGTTTTAGAACAGAGAGCTTGGACACTTCAGCAACATCCAAAGACATCATAGCGTACCTTCCTTCTAGATCTATCTTTGGAACTGGTAGGAACTCAGAATGCTGGAAGTAAAAAATTCCGATGGAGTTCACTAAAGAAGAGAGTAAGGAATTCTCAGCTGATGGAAGAAAGGCATAGCTCACTGAAAAGAAATCTAAATATGTCCTATGTTGTGCCAGTACTTGAATTGGAGTGTTTCCTGTTCAGCAGCAGAATTGTAGTTGAAGTACTTACCTTCTTTCTTAGAGGCTTCTAACGCATCAGAAGTCAGCTGAGTGCGCGGCTGAACGTCACCATCATCTGAAAAAAACCAGAACAGAACCACAAGTGAATTTAAAGGACTTTTGGAGCGCACTAAGACTCTGAGCCTCACTTTCTCGGCGTTATAAAGTAGAGAGATAGAGAGAAAGCCGTCAACAGATGCACCGTGGATCTCTGTGGAAGAACAACGTAAAGATAATCCCAACAGTAAGTGCTAGGACTCCTAGTCGCATGTACACACCAGCAATAATCGCTATAGTAGGCAGCGAATTGTTGGGTTCAATTCAATCCAACAGCGATCTTCAACGGCTGAAATAGCGAAGTCACGGGTCAGATTTTTTGAAAAAAATATTTTCAGTTTTTTCTAACGAATCAAAGGCGACCGGTAAGCGCAGACTTAGGAAAAATGACGTCATGTAAGCCAATTTGCGAAAAAATTTAAAGAAGAAAGTAACACGCACTTTTGAGCCCAGGATGATGAGCGTGGTTCCCGGTCATATGAGGAGGCGGTGGTGCCGAATTGGGGTAAACCATGTTGTCCCAATGAGGTACTCCCGAGTTAGCCATCGGCTCGGCTGAATTCACAGGGTAATTCTGAAAAAACAAACAAAACAAAAAACCGACGAGTTCAGACAATGTCGACTTGACCGAAGCGAGCAGTCCGCTGAACCACATTGGTACTCACGTCGGAAGCGATCCATTTAGCGGATATAGCCCCTAAATACGACCGTTCGAAATAGCGGACAAGAACCGGTCGCTCGAATAACTTACGTGTTCCTATGAGTTAAGTTAGACGAATTCCGGTAATTTTATGCCTTGAGAATCACACAAAATTTGTCCGGGTGAACAAATGAAGACTGAATGGTGTTTAGGCCCTAGAACGCCGAATACATTCAGTTAAGATAGAAAGTGCATTCCCTTTTGCTATTCATTTAAATAATCAAGTTCAGATAAATAAGCCACGAAGACTGACAGAAAACCATGCTCAAACTCATGCTCGATCTCGGATTCTAGAAATATCTGTTTTGCTTTGAAAGAGCGGTAAATTCAAGAGGTTCTGGCCTTAACTATAAAACCCAAATAACCCAAAAGTTGCCTCCCTTAATACACCCGAAGCATATGCGGTCCCACAAGCTGTTCCCCCCTCCGAAAATCGTCCAAGTGAGAATAAACAGAAACATTCTTTTCATCTTCACATTTCGAAATGATCTCAAATATTAAATTTGTTTGCTGTGTGGGCTCCAAAAGACCGACAATGGATTATTCACGACATTTCGGATATTCCGCTTCATTTCGTTGCTGGGCATCTGCAGGGCTGGGACTACGCGTCTTGTCATCCAGGATTAAGCCAGCGCTACACGAAGCGTCAAATGTTGGCCCAAACGTTTGACAACGAGACTCCCCCCTCCCCCTACCACCGGTTGGACCCTTCTTTTTCTTTTGACTTGGGTGCTAAGACTGCCCTCCTACGCCAACATTGGACGCTGGTCTTTCGAAGGTCAGCTACACGATCCTACCAGTCACCAAGTGTCCAACATTGGAAGGTGATGGTAGTGGCATTATAGTATGAGAGTCTCGCCAGCCAATTCTTAAGCTGCGCAGGTTGTGAATCCATTTCCTAGCACAATGCAGCCAGGCTGCTGCCCTCGATAAGCTAAGGTGCAGTATTCCAGTATAAGTGTTCCATTTTACTGCCAGACTAACAATGGCCCCGTTAACAGGATCAAAGAGTATGAGACATCCGCAGCATTACTAATAGCATAAATTGTAGTACTTGTACTAAAGTAGTTCTTCAGTTTCAAATCCTAACATTAGTGCACGCTATGGAACCCCAAGATAGAGCATGTATGGTTTTTCTCACGAAGAATCAAACTGTAACACGCCTGAATTAACTTACGTGTTGATTTGGCGGTTGGGTTGAGTAAGAAGGGTTCGCTCCTTGATAGTAAGAAGAACTGTAGTTAGAGTAGTTTCCTTGGTAGCCGTTACCAAAGTTTTGCCCAGCCTGGTAGTTCCTGCCCTGGGAACATGATACAAGTCGTTTCCTATTAACTTGAACGAGGTTTGGCACAGCCAATTCGAGCAACGGTAAGTTTGGCCACAAAGCGCCAAAAGTTGGCCATTCATGGTACAAACCGACAAGAACTTACATTCACGTATGGATAAGATGAAATGTGACCACAAATAAGTTAATTCAGTGTATTACCTCTTGTCCATGGTAGGGTGGAATAGTTTGGGGATCAAATGAAGGCGGAGGGGGTGGAATGGGCATAGTATTCTCTAGGTTTGGTGGGGGTGGGGGATCAGGCGTGTGCTGGAAGCCTTGGCGGTGTTCAAACCAGTTCATTGCCGACCGGTCGGACGTCGAGAACGTTCCATCGTTTGATCTAAAAAAAATAAATAAATAAAGTAAAGTATGAAATTCAATGCTTTCAATTTACTATAAACAATAAAATACAATTTGAGCGACAATATAGCTGTCACAAATCAAATTAGGAACCTTTCAAATCAATCTATAGACAATTTTTGGCCCAAAATCGGCGTAAAAAGGCGCCGTTTGATCGGTGAACAATTTCCAGAAGTCAAAAATTTCGGTCAGGGACTTCTTTTCGGCTCTACCTAGTCCTCCAAAATATTCAGCAACAACAACCAAATTCGGGAAGGGTAAGGGTGAATATGTATTTTTTAGAAACTCTATTTTCGGAACTTTTGAGAACTAGGCATGCCAAGTATCATGTTCCACTAAATTTCGGACGCTAAATCCAACGAGATGGGTTCCTGGCCGATTGGCGCCCACTGGAGGTGGGTATGGGTCTAACTGGATACCTACTTATCCATGTGAAGTGTTTCTTTCTAGGAATAACCATTCATACAGGAAGATTTCGGTTGGGATTTGGAGACTGGTTGCCAAAATGTGCTCTGAAGATGCCGGGCCTGGTCCTGGCGAAACGTCGGATTGATAATGTGAATGTGGATGAAACTGTGACCTTTATGAATTATCAATTGAGTTAGGAAAGTGACCCATTTATCTTGTTTTGAAACGATTTTATACTTTAAAAATCTAAAATATATATGGAATAGTCGCTATTTAACTTCGAACATCTACAGCACGGATTCTCACCTTCGAGGTGGTAAGTTGAGATTGGGGAATGGTATCCCCTCGGAAGTGTCACGCAGGTCTTGACTATTTTTGCGTCTGGACGTGTAGCGGTCGGAACTGCCTCCACGGGATCTCGATCCCGATCTAGAAGAAGATGACGAGCTGCTGCTCGAGCTGGACGAGGATGAGCGCGAATGTTTGCTGCGAGATCTCCGATAACCTCGTCGTCGGCTGCTGCTCTTGCTCCGGGACCTTGAACGATACAATTGAAGTTAAAATAACACCAACGCTTATATTGCTCCAACTGGGAAACACATGTTGCAGCAACCATAGAGAACCCACTACAGGAATTTGAATTCCTACAATCTAGGCTCAACACTTTATTCATTCAAAGATATTTGGTTGCTCACTCAACGTACATTCAAGACCCTCGAGAATTTGCTAAACCAGCCCTGGAATAGGTCTGATTTCAATTCAAGGCCAAGAATCCTACAACGGAATGAAGAGAAATCCGCCATACTGTAGGGCGCAATTCACCTAATGAATTAAATGGACATACTTGATCGATACTTATCGAATGGGGCTGCTAAAACCAACTCCTACCTGCTCATTCTGCGGTGTTCACCGTCGTCTTTACTCTGTCGGCTCCGATTACGTCCACTGGACTCCTCTTCCTCCCTCGACGATCCTCTGTACCCGTAATAGCCGCCTTTTTTGCTTTTCATCATTTCACATCAAGGGTCATTGGGACCGGTACAGTTATAGAAGCGTTTCACATGCCAAAAGGAGTACGACCGCACAAAGAACTGATGTAGAAGTAGATGCAGAAACAAAGATGAGCGTCCTTCAAGCTTCAACCGCGAGGGTGGCACCGCAACCGCCGCTCTGATTGTAAAACCTTCTGCGACTCGATATTGGGAACAATAAGTTATTCAAAACTCACGAGAACTTATGAATTGGCAGGGAACATCATACGAGACGAAAATTATGCATATGATAAAATATACGACGCACAATCCGCAGTTAAAAGCACGCATGAATAGAACCTAGAACGACAAAAGAACTTCCTCCGAATTCGGCTTAGTCATCATCGTCTTCAGTTGTTCCCTTCTTCTTCTTCTTCTTCTTCTTCAAACCACGCAACTGCAAGCGACCCTAGTTGAAACGTGAAAAGCGCTCAAAATCAACATTCGCGAATAGAATGACGAAAGAACAAACAAACTTCCTCGGTCTTATTTCCTTTGTGAATTCGGCTTAGTCATCATCGTCTTCAGTTGTTGCCTCCTTCTTCTTCTTCACACCAATGCAAGCGACCCTAGTTGAAACGTGAAAAGTCCGCTCAAAATCAAAATTCGCGAATAGAATGACGAAAGAACAAACAAACTTCCTTCGTCTTGTTTTCTTTTCGAATTCGGCTTTGTCATCATCGTCTTCAGTTATTGGCTTCTTCATCTTCCTCTTTTTCTACCCACCGTTCCAACTGAAAGCGACCCTAGTTGAAACTTTAAAAGTCCGCTCAAAATCAAAATTGCTAGTAAATAAGCGTAGGCGATTTCCTCTATCTAAATAATTTCAAGCGAACCCTAATCCAATTATTGAAGTGATGGCTGTAATTTCTAATCTTAGATTAAGATTGATGGAGGACATTTATCTTTTATTATTCAACGTTCTCTCCAAATAAATAATTCACTTTTAATTGTAACATTAGATATCCCTTGTCTGCTTTCTCTTCATCTTCCTCTTTATTGGTGTTCATTTGTAACTAGGGGTACGAAAATGAAAATCTCACTTGGTTGGGAAATGAAGACATTATACCTGTGGGAACTAATGTTCCAAGTGCCCCTGATTTATGTTTCAACTAGATTTTGTGTAAATTTGATCATTCTCTTACGTAACATTTTTTTCTTCTTTTAAACACTTTTATTGCACTGAGTAAACTCATTAACAACATTATTCTGACTCATATTACTAAATTCATTAATCAGGACTTTACAGGATTTACAGTAAGGTCCTTTGTCTCTCTGAACATATCTCTGAACTTATCACAGTCACTCCCTACGCGAGCTTCTTTTAAATGGCCATTGAGGATCGCCAGCCGATGAGGCAGTACATTCTTCTTGAAAACGAGTTCACTCTTTTTCATTTTGACGTGTTGTTTCTGCCTGAGCTTGACGTCTAGCGTCATGCCTAGGTATTTGGCTTCATTCGCGTAGGGAATCGCCTTGTTGTGGAAACCAATGATGGAGTTACGTAGCATGCCTACGCAGAAAATTGTCTACTACCAAAAACTGCGTGGAAGGCGGACGGTGGACGAACATTTTTCCTAATTTTGATCTAGACACCTTGCAACGCCCAGAAAACAATTTTAGGGCGAATTTGAGAGATTGACTTTCTGCATGAAAACATAGATTGACTATTCAAGGAATAACCAACCAAAAGAAAAGAGTCCGACTATAACACTTATACGAAGAAAACAAAAGAGAAATTTGAAACTCATGATGAAAATCATTGTACTCGCTACAACTTCTTGGTGTATGACCTTCAATCTTATTCATAAAATGTTCCCACTTCCTTCGAGAAAGCAAAATTATTGACAAAATAATAATAATAATTAAAAAAAAAACTAATTTTTTGCATAACTCATGTAACTTGGTTTTTTGCATAATATGTATTTGCTAGACTTTTTTTTAAATATGACTGAACTTTTGTTGTATATGCTTAATATGCCTTGAAATGACAATAAATGGATTGATTATTTGGGGTGTTATTAGTATCTTATTTGTTTGGGTCTTGGTGAAGCGGAGAAAGTATGCAAAATGTTGATGGAAGAAGTGAATCCTTATTTTGAATCCAACAAGGCGCAAAATATAATATTGATAATATATAGGGGTAAGCCCCCAGGCTTGCTGCCTCCAGAAGGCCAGAAGGGAGGGAGCATGCGCCAGGATGTGCGCGCAGCTCCTGCCCAGACGTCGCATTTTGGAGAGAGCTCCAGTGCTTCACTCATTGCCAAAGCGTCCAACCAGGCAGTCGTTGTCGGGGCGCCCCTCGGGGTGAGGCGCCCAACATGTTGGAGTTATATATTTTTGTAACCTGTCGTGCAAGTGCATCTCATTCAGTCCATCCTGGCTTTGTCCTGTGCTTGCTCTGAAGTGAACTCTGCGACCATGCTGAAGTCGACCAAAGCTGTATTATTGCGTTCCCCATGAGATAAAGGACTCAAGTTAATAAGCCTCGCTGTGTACCTGCGGGACAGCGTGCCCCCTCCTGTTTTTCCTTCAACGTCGACGCCGTTTTTGTCAGCCGGTATCGTTGCACTTGCTCATTAAATTGTATTTCATGTATATCATAATTTAATGTATCTTGTATTAATTGTATTTTATGCTCCACATGTTGTCTAATTTACTTTGTCAAATTACTTTGTCTTGTATCAATTCTAGCCCAGGTTGAGTCATATTCTCCTTTGCAACGAGTCCTTGTTTTCAATTATAATTCAGTTTGTATCAATGTATTTTATGCTCATCCTTGGTATCCCTAGTTGCTCAGTCGTAAGTCTTGAACTTACATTCCGTATCCTCTCGCTAGGTCCCTTCCAAATTCTCCGAAGAAACCCGAATTAAATTACAGTAAATTCAAACACATTTTAATTCGAGAGAGGCTTACATAGGAACCTATCAGAATATAGCGCAAATTAAATGATTTTTAATCTATCATGAACTTTGCTTGCTTATTTCCTAATAAATACTATTATGCACTTTTAGGCCTCCTTGAAACTTACTGAAGCTTCCCTTACTTTTTGAATCGACCTCTCTCAGGTCGATTGCGTTGTACCTGTATTACTCATTTTGGGTCCCCGCGCCGAGATAGAGAGCTAAAATGTCATAAGACTTGTAGTATAAAGAGCCGTAGCAACGCATTGTAGACCTCTTTACCTGAATAAAAATTTACAATCAGTTAATTTATTTATACAATTTATTATAATGTGTCTTTTGAAACATGGATTTTTGAGTTTTTCGGCCACCTATAATTTTGGACGTTGAATCCAACGGGACGGGTCCCGGAATGGTGGAAAGAGGTTATGATTCAGAATCTACCTATTTTAAAAGTGGGGTTTCGAGATTTCTGGTACCTAGGCGTGTGGGGTATCATTTACCACTAAATTTTGGGCGCTGAATCGATTGGAATGTGTTCGGAACACTCCATGCTACTGTTTTCCCTATAATCTTGTTCTCTTGTTGGCCCTAGATTGGCTTATAAACGTGTGGTATGAAGTCACTTTCTTCACTACAGGATTGTTATAATTCATTAATCGTTCATCATTTGTTTGGTAGCAAAAACTCAAAATTTGAAATGAACTTGTAAATTTGCACCCGTCATAGACCCCGTTTTTCGATCTGGTGGGGGACATAAGTATCAAATAACTGTGATAACACTAGTGGGTCAGCTAAAATATTGCAAACAAAATTTGCAAATGGTGTCGCACCACTAAACCATTCTACAGTAATACTATCCAAGGTTCTTTGTAGGTGTATCATCGGTCATTTAACACCTAGTCAGGATATTTTGAGCCGTAACAGCTCGTGATTCGGACCCTTGACGTACGAGGATCTGAGATGGTCTAAACAAGAATCTTGGATTTTATCTCAATAACTTCAGAAGATGATTGAGAGGCTGATCTTGCCGCTTCAGAACCAACGTTTTTTCCCACCACTCACGATCTGACAATATAATCGATCATGTTAATGTACTTTATATTGTTTACGTACGTACTTACATACAATTGGAACGTCATTGTTTGATTTAACTCTTCGAAAAAACAGTTTTAAATTTTATTTGATTTCGAATCTATTTGTCAATTGTACCTATCAAAAAGAGTTCGAGTATAAAAGAGGCCGTATTTTTTAATATCACTTCATTGCCGCCATACATGTTTGTCAAGTCGGATTAAAGTAAGTTTTTAGAGTAATTTTAGCTCATTATTCTTATTAGAGCAATAAATCCTTGTATTTGCAACCACAAACAGAAAACATTGTCTTCCTAGACTTTGTTTTTTTCCGAGTTTTAAACCAAGAACGTAAAAAGTTTTGCTAATGTTTAGGTAAATCTGAAAAATCAGAAAGTCTGCATTACACCTATTTTTATTTTTTGAAAATTTTATAACATCGAACAAAACTTCTCACTTTTAACCGGAAATGTTTAAATATAATGAGAAATTCAGGTCCCTAGTGGCCAAAAAACTATTATTTATAAAAATCTATTGTTTTTATTTATGCCGGAAATGCTGTCTGTTTTTGTGATGTTTACTATTTTTATGTCTATTTTATTTGTCCTTTTATAAACGTCTTCTCGTGATTATTTTCTTCAGATGAAACAACTCATTTTAACTACGTGTGTCCTTGTGGGGGCTCTCGCACTCCCAAAAGTGGATCTCAGTGCGGAGGAATGGATCTCATTTAAGGTAAAGTTCATGGATCTTCTCGTGGTATAGTTTCAACAATCAGATACCCTGAAAATATCGTTGTAATTTCGAATAATCCTTTATCAAAAAATACATTTCTATCCTTACCTTTACTAGGTGTGCGGTATCAAAGATCAACTAGCATTGAAAAGGAATCACTGACTAAATTTTCAGATTTTTAGAAAAAAAATCTTTTGTCTGGAATGGCGTCCAACTTGCCAAATATTAATTAACCCAAACGAAATGTTTATTGCGAGTAACCTAAAGTGATTGGGAAATTTCAACAGAGCATTTTTCAATACCTAGATCTAGAGATACCTTTATTTCGCTTAAGGCAACAAACTGCCAACCGACATTGCGGATTTTGCGCCTTTCCAGGCAAAAAAGAGCCATTCACAGGTCCACACAACTTGTGGACTGAACAACCGCAACGCTCTCTAGCGGATGACGGCTGAACTATTGCTGCTGATTTCCTCAACCACCCTTCCCTGCCACTCCTAGTGATTTTCCCTAAAGTACTTCCAATTTTTCTCAGCTCCTGTATTGAATTCTAAAGTACTTCTTTTTGCAATGCACCTAAAAAATTGAGGAAATTGTCCTAATCTATAATTTAGTTGCACAATGAACTTCACAATTACAAAATTTAGAATTTAGGAAATTCCACATTATGTGTCTAGATTAGTTCTATTTCACAAGTCTTCTTAGAATCTTTTATTTCTCTACTACAACCTTCCACTTGCGCAAACTATAATGACCATACTAAATGTACATAATATCATCTTCCTTTCTTTCCACTTCCTTGAGCCGCTGCTTCTTCATTTCCAGCCCCCTCTTCCGCTGTTGTTTTGACTTTGCCTCCTCCATCTCTTTCCTTACTATCTCTTCTTTCTCCTGCCCTTCCTTTTCCACCTTTCTAGCATTCCATCTTATTCTGCTTCTCCATTGCCAGCTCTCTTTCCTCCCTCTTCGCTTCTTCTTTCTCCTTTTCCAGCTTTCTCTTTTCTTCCAAGGCCTTGCTTTCTTTGTTCTTTTCTGATCAATTTTCTTTTATTTTCTGTACCCATTCTTCGCTGAATCTACGTTCTTTCTTTTTTGGCCTGTTACCGTCTTCTAGCTTCTTCCTCTTTAGTACTTCATCTTCATTACTTTTTGATTCAAGTTCTTCCTTCTTCTGCCAATCATCTTTCTCCAACTCTTGTTGAGCCTTCTGCACTTCCTTCTTCAGTTCTTGGAATACTTTTTCATTTCTTTTCATTTCTAGTTTCAATTGTGTTCCTTTAGATTCTGGCGGTTTCTTTTTCTCGATCTCAAGTTTTGTCTGATTTTCTTCTTGTTGTTCTTTCTGTTTTTTTTTTTTTTTTTTTAACTTTTCTTCATGTTTTTCTTTTTTTATCTTTTCCTTTGCGAGTTTATCGTGTTGTTGCTTCTTCAATTCCTCTTCTAGTTTTTCTTTTTTTTCCCTTTTCTTTCTTTTCACTTTTCTTTTCTTTTCAACAGGAAGCTCATCTTGTGCTTTATTCTTCATTGTTTTCTTCTTGTGTTTCTTTTTCTTTGGAAAGTTTATCTCACTTTTGCTTATTCAATTTGTCTTCTTGCTTTTCTTTCACTTCCCTTTAGTTACTTTCCCTTTTGTTGACTGTTGCGATCTTGTCGTTTAGGAAAACTTATATTCATTATGGATTGTGTTGCGATAGCGGAAAGTTATAATAGAGAAATAAAAGATTCTAATGACTCAAGTCTTATGACTATATTGTAAAAAGAAAAAGTTTGAATTTAATAGGAGAGCTGAAAAAAAATTGATGTACTTTGAAAGATACAGACTGTTGCCACACCCCCCCCCCCTCCCCAAGGAGGGTGTAATACACCGTATTTCGTTATTTCTCTGAGTTTTTTTTTGCCTGCTGCACAGGAAGAGAGAATAATCTCATCATACCTTTTTTTTTAAATATTTACTAGGTCAATACAAACCGCCTAATTGAAACACTGCTTAATCTTACCAGGTACCTCTACCATTAAATTAACCAAGTTAATCACTTTATTTTTAGACCAAGCATGGGAAGACGTATGCCAGCTATGAAGAAGAATTGTATCGACAAAAGATCTACTTAGAGAACAAGCAAATGATTGAAGAACACAACAAACTGTACGAACAGGGGAAAGTCACATACAACCTGGCCATGAACCAATTCGGTGATCATGTAAGGTTCAGTTGCAATTATTTAAAACATGTACCTCGCTATAGGAAGAAGTAGTGCTATAGTAGTGCTGATACTGTAGTGAAAAAATGATGAAAGTTGTAGCGTAAAAGGTAGGTAATTTGCAATCCTGTCCTTCATTGGCACCCCCTTTCGCCTTTCCCAGTCTATCGTATGCATACACAACAGTTATTGTATCAAGAAAATGCCGAATTTATTGCGATATGTCATTCAACAGCTTCACCATGAGTTTAAAGCAAAGATGCTCGGCTATAAAGGGGGCAACAGAGCTAGCAATGGCCCTTTGTACGTCAATTCTGGCAAACCACTCCCAGCTACCGTCGACTGGCGATCAAAAAATATCGTCACTCCGATCAAAAACCAGGGAATGTGCGGCTCGTGTTGGGCTTTCAGTACAGTAAGTTGATAATTTGGATCGCTTGATTAATTTATTAATGAGTTGATGAAATTATTCACATGTAACGGGGCGGCAGATTCCAAGCGCCCCGTCAAGAAACTTCGGCGGCGGGGTACGGATCGACCCCTCTCCTCTCCAAGCGCCTGACCCAGCTGGGCGAAAGGCGTGTCCTCATTGGATTGGTTGGGCGATGGGCGGCGCGAGACACCCAGGGAGGAGTAGGAGGGGAAGGCGACTTGACGAGCGGACTGGGGAAAGGCTCGGAAGTCAGTCGTGTACGAACTCAAGTGAAACGAGGTTGGCCTGAAACGAGGTTGGCCCCCCCTGCTCGCCATAATCTCGAGAGGACGAGGCGAGGCAGGGGCGGGGCGGAACAACCTGTTTCGGGGCAGAACAACCGGAGCGGAACAACCCCAGCGAAACAACCTGTTTCGGGGCGGAACAACTGAAGCGGAACATCGAAGCGAAACAACCGACGCGAAGCAAATCAACCCCTTGTGAAGCTGGTGTTGTGAACGTGACCTGAGGGAACAAGTGTATCGTGGTTCCTTCAGGGTGAGAACTCGGGAATTGGGAGATCAGCCAATTCCTCTCCCGAAACAGTGGGCCCTTATACGAACTGAAAATCCCCCGTCGGACCCGAGTGTTGATTCGTTCGCGCCCGATTCGACGGCCAATAGTCCAGGTTCCCCACGCACCGCCAGTCGTCGGACCTCCGTCGGAAAGAGCCTCGCCTCCTCCGGCCTGGACGGCGTTCCCCCGACCGAAGCCGAGCAGCGAAGAGAACATCACCCTGTTGTCTCCATCCTAAGGAGTTGGTACACGTAAGTGGCGAAATACCTCTATCTCGTGAAGAGAACATCACCCTGTGGTCTCCATCCCAAGAAGTTGGTACACGTAAGTGGCGAAATAACTCTGTCTCGTACCCTCGCAACGCGAAAGTCGAACTCTCTAAATCTGGCCCAAGCCCTGACGTTTAGTCTCCAGAAAGCTGATCATAGAGTTGTAGATTGTGACCGTATTATTTAGCATTTCGTCTGTCGTGCGTTAGGAAAAGAGAAAGGAATTAGGGGAGGACGCTGACAAATCACTTTCATTTTACCGTTCTGTTAAATCAAACATTCCTGAGCCTTCAGCTATCCCGTAAATTCATTTGGCCCTCAGCCCTTCACTTTTGCCTACTCAATAATTAGATTACGTAATAGTCTATATCCTTCTCGGCCGAGACATTCCGTATTTTATATTTCTGTCAATTGCGTTTATTATAAGTCAATATTGAACCCTTGTCTTTTCAATCACGAAACCCCATTCCTCAGAGCTTGGTAAATTCAGGTGTACTTGGCGTCCATGACCGACCATTGCAGACATTCCGGACGGTAAGTGAAAGTCTTTAATCTCCCACTAATTATTCGCCTAGGTCTATTTTTGGATCCCTAGCCCGTTACGTGAAAACGACAGGTTACACACACGCTTCTTCTCCTGTAGACAGGATCATTGGAAGGACAGCTAGCCTTGAAAACTGGAAAACTCGTTTCACTTAGTGAACAAAACTTGGTGGACTGCTCTAAAAAACAGGGCAACGAAGGGTGTGACGGAGGACTTATGGATCAAGGATTCCAATACATCAAGGAAAATGGTGGACTTGACACTGAAGCTTCTTACCCATACACTGGAGAAGTAAGTCGATGTTTTTATAAAATTTATGACCAATACATCAGGCCTATATCAAAAGTATTCGATCATAAATTTTGTGCACCAAGTAGGGCGGCGCTACAGTGCGCTGCAGAAAGAGAAATCTTAATGCGCATGCGTGTATTTCCTTAAAATGCATTTGCTTGTGCCAGTTGCTGGTCGTCGGATTTAGTTTTATCGAAGGAGAATTGAACAAATTGAGCAATGGTACTGAATCTAAGTTTCAAAGCATACTTCTGTCATAAGTTTGACTATTCTCAAAGCCAAACAGCTTGGAAAAGACTAAAAATTATACTCGAATGATATTCTCCATGAAGCAGTTTGGCACAAAAGTGGACCACAAACGAGTGGCACTTGCCTAATGACAACGCTTCTGTGCATTCTTATAAGTTAGGGGTGGGTCATATAACTTGAAACTGTTACGAAATAACGTTATTTCAAAATAAGTGTCCATTTGAGTTTGTTAAGCTTGATCTCGACCATAGATCAGCACCACTCACAGAGGCCTCCTTACCGACAGCAAACGTCAGCGAACTTCAGCAAGGAAATATTGAACAAGGGGAAAAGAATGACCCACTTCGAGTGAATACTCAAAAAAGCCCAAGCGACCCCTTACAGAGATGTAACAGTTATGGCTTTAGTTTCAAATTTCCCACAAATGGCCTGAAATGAAAGGAAAATCAGAAGTAGGTAGTACGACCTTATGATAATGCTAATAGCAAACGCTGAAGCTACTAAGCGCCCAAGGGAAACTGGAACAAATTAATGGTTGGTGACAGAAGCAAGGACTCTGATGAATCTTATCCTGAAAACTCAATTTGAGACCAGTGGCCAAAGCCAAAATCAAATTTCGAAACATGGACGAACCGCTTCATTTACAATTACCTACGCGAACACACAAATTGGGACATTTTATGCCTTCAGTTCTTATTGATGAGTACTGATTGACAATGGGGACGATTTCATCACTACTGCACATGTGAAAACTCATCATTTGGTCTTCAACTCAATGAAAACCTGTTGCTCAAGAACAATCATCATTAAGAACGAGACAATGATTCAAATAACCTTGCCTTAAACTCTGCTTCTTGGCCATATACTTTGCAGTTATTAACATAATTAATATCATTGGATAAACCAACAGCTTTCCAATGAATGGTGAATAAATTTTGTGTGATAATAGCTTTTTTGGGCATTGTTTTCACTTTAGCTACAAAAAGCGTTGATAAAATTGTAACACTTCGCTGCCAAAGACATAAAATGGCCGAAAAGAGAAAGGTAATATTTTTGAATCAATATTTTTTCATTCTCAATAAATGTCATTAATCATTTAAGATAGAGATGGATGAAAATGCTGTAATTTCTTTGAATTTATTCAACAGATAACTACAATGTTCCTTGAATGACCTCACCCGTTTAGAAACAATAGAAGCAGTATTTGTTTTTAGGCATGAGGTGTGGTAAATTTACGCGGATCTACCAAATGCCATTTACTTTATTGCCTAGGTATCTTATCGTATTCAGCGTAATTAAATTTGGGGTTACCTTTCGTAACTGACATCGTGGGATTCTACAATTCCTTTAGGGAATTGAGGGATCCGTTTCCTTGACTATAAGACAATACTTATAGTCTTTCGGACCCTTTGGTCCAGCAGAGCACCAACCTCCCCTGAATCTCTGCCCACAAGCCTCTCTTTCGATGAACCATACTACTTCATGGTTCTTTCGCCTCGGCAACCATATTGTAGTCACCGAGGCTTTCCAATTTCCTTTATCAATCATGCAAATATGATTCGTTAATCTAAACAAGTACAATGACAATCAAATTGTTTAGTCAGAATATTTCTTTCGGTACGTACCTCAAACCTCTTCGTTCGGTTGCTTTCACGGTAAACTGACTCCACTCTCGTCGTGTGAGCCCCTTTTATACCTTTCCGTACATTCGCACTCAGCCCAGCAGAGCGCATTTTGGACGATGTGTTCCCCTACCTTTCGGCTTTTCCCTGGTTCTCTTGTAACCCGCCGTTTTCACCTAACGGGCTAGGGATCCAGAAATAGACCTAGGCGAATAAATTAGTGGGAGACTAAGGACTTTCACTTACCGTCCGGAATGTCGGAGATGGTCGGTCATAGACGCCAAGTACACCTGAATTTACTAAGCTCTGAGGAATGGGGTTTCGTGATTGAAAGACAAGGGTTCAATATTGGCTTATAATAACGCAATTTGACAGAAATATGAAATATGGAATGTCTCGGCCGAGAAGGATACTGACTATTACTTAATCTAATTAGTGAGTAGGTAGAAGTGAAGGGCTGAAGGCCAAATGAATTTACGAAGTAGCTGAAGGCTCAGGAGTGTTTGATTTGGAATAACGGAAAAATAAAAGTGATTTGCTAATGTCCTCCCCTAATTCCTGTTACTTTCCCTACGACAGACAAAATACTAAATACTACGGTTACAATGTACAATTCTCTGATCAGCTTTCTGGTGACTAAACGTCAGGGCTTGGGCCAGATTTAAAGAGTCGACTTTCGCGTTGCTAGGGTACGAGACAGAGTTATTTCGCCACTTACGTGCACCAACTCCTTCGGATGGAGACAACAGGGTGATGTGCTCTTCGCTGCTCGGCTTCGGTCAGGGGAACGCCGTCCAGGCCGGAGGAGGCGAGGCTCTTTCCGACGGAGGTCCGACGACTGGCGGTGCGTGGAAAACCTGGACTATTGGCCGTCGAATCGGGCGCGAACGAATCAACACTCGGGTCCGACGGGGGATTTTCAGTTCATATAAGGGTCCACTGTTACGGGAGAGGAATTGGCTGATCTCCCAATTCCCGAGTTCTCACCCTGAAGGAACCACGATACACTCGTTCCCTCAGGTCACTTTCACAACACCGGGTTCACAAGGGGTTGACTTGCTACGCGTCGGTTGTTCCGCTTCGATGTCCCGGTTCACTTCACTTCGTTCCGCCTTGTCCTCACAGGATTACGGCGAACGGGGATTCCAACTTTCCTTCTCTTGAGTTCGGATACGACTGCTTGATGTTCCTTCTCCCAGTCCGCTCGTCAAGTCGCCTTCCCCTTCTACTCCTCCCTGGGTGTCTTGCGCCGCCCATCGCCTACCCAATCCAATGAGGACACGCCTTCCGCCCAGCTGGGGTTAGGCGCTTGGAGGGGCGAGGGGTCGTTCCGTCCCCCGCCGCCGAAGTTTCTTGACGGGGCGCTTGAAATCTGCCGCCCCGTTACACCCCTCCGATCTTCGGAGGCCGAGGTCTACCTCGGCAATTTTCCTTCCGGTGGGGGTGACTGGTGCGATGGGCATTGCGTCAGGTCGTTTGGCTGCTATCCATGCTTGCTCGTACCGCCAGCGTCTACAAGCGGCACAGGTTGGTGGGCGGTCCTTCTCGTGTTCGGCGATGGAGCAGGGCTTCGGGTAGGCGGGATCCGTGGGTCGTAGGTTCCGGCACTTTCTCACCAGCCGATTCCACATCACTTTGCAGCCACCGCAGCGGTAGGTTGTCGGCGGGTGTTGTCGTTTCGTGCAGATGCAGCACAGGACGCTCCCATTCGTCGAAGGTACGCTGGCGCGGATGTTCCAAGGTGGTATGTTGGATGGGTCGGCAGGGGCCACGGGTGAACTAGCGCCAGCATCCCCATCAGCTAGGACGACCTTTACCGGCCGAGGGGTGGAGGCCCGGGAGGAGCCGGAACGCGGTTGCCCTGGGGTGGCGTCTGATCCCCGTGCGGTTTCTTCAGATGACGAGGAGTCCGAGGACGAAGTCGACGAGTCGGCAATACTCGGCTCGGCCGCGGCGGGCGCTGTGAATGCAGGGGCGGGGTATTCTTCCACGTTGTTGTCAGGTCGTGGTGTCGACGATCCTCGAGGGGTGGCGCGATGCGTGCTCGACCCGAATGAGTCGTTGAGGTGGGTCATGGCTTGCAGCCGCTGTTCCATCATGATCACTTGGCAACGCAGGGACTCGATCTCCACCGACCCCCCACTCGATCTTGATCTCATGTCCACCCCCGAGTCGCCGACGTTCAAGCTTTCCCCAAGCTCGTCTAGGCAGCGCAGCAGAATCCGCCTCTGTGTTGGCATCCTGTCGCAGGACGCGACCAGCTTGCCCAGCCCCATGATGACCGTGGAGGTGACGGCCAGCCACTCCGTACTTCCGGGCTCCAAGTCCGTGCTGCCCACCGACGACGGTACCCGCGCCCGAGGTAGCGCCATAGTCTTTTGGTGTCGTTCGCTGATCTCCTATTTTCCCACTATACCCTGAAACATACAAACCGGCCCTTCTGTTAGTCTCCTCTCACGCTCCGACTCACCCGTTGTACATCAATCGATGGCTCATTTATCATGCAGACAACCTCCCTCTCTGCCCAGAGCCAGACGCTGAACAACAACCCTAGATTTTAGCTACCATTACAAGGGAAAAACAAAGGAAAAGAAGGGGGGGGGCAAGGCAGTCCTGTCCCGACCCATGAGGCACGGTCATTAATCAAACAAGGTAAGTACTTGTGTTGTGCATTTTATTCTACAGGTAAGACATTCCCTATTCTATTTCACAAACTACGAGTATACCACAAAACTTGAAAAATATTTTTTTTTTTTTCTTCTTTTTTTTTTTTTTTTTTTTTTTTTTTTTTTTTTTCAATCGCTTCATCCCGTTCTAGGTGTTGACATCTTCCCCGCGTGGAGCTGCGCGTAGTCGATCGTTTTGCGCCTTGGTCTTAGCCCGTATGGACTGGACGCTGTCCTAATCGGAATCGGGATTCGGCTGGAGGATCTTCCAGGGCCCTGGGCCCCAGGTTCAGGATTTTCTTCGGTCCGTACTGGTTCCGGCCATTCCAGGGGGTCCAACAACCATGTCCCTCCGCTATCTTCGCTAGGTGGAGGAGCAGGGCTCTCGGGTGGGCGCGATTCCTCCGCTACGCCGGGGGTGACGGCGTCGTCTGGCACGCTGTTGATAAACGCTGGCTTGAGTCTGCTGAGGTGGTAACGCGTGGTCTTCCCCAGGACATCCTGGACCTCGTAATTGACATCGGTCAGTTTGCGGGTCACACGGAGCGGTCCTTTCCAGGGGCTCCAGAACTTCTTCACTGTGCCTGGTGGGGCGACGAGCTGCTGGGCATACACTTGTTGGCCTATCTGGAACTCCCGAGAGTGGCGTCGCTTGTTGATTGCCTGCTCACGGGTGTGCCAAGCGCGCCTCAACTGTCGCTCGGCTTCCAAACGGACCCGCACCATTTCCTGGTGTTGATCCTTCAAGGGCGATGTTGCTTCCCGTTTCATGCTGATTTCGGTTAGGTGCGGCATTCTCAGCTCTCGTCCGAAAACCAGGTGATTTGGCGAATAGCCCGTACTACAGTGGGGAAGGCTGCGGTAGGCAGCTAGTGCCAAAGGCAAGGCGGCTTCCCAGTCCCGGGTTTTTCGTCTCAGTTTCGCCACCAGGTTTGCCAGGGTGCGATGGAATCGCTCACATACTCCGTTGGCCTGTGGGTGGTAAGCGGAGGTGTGGACGTGGCGTATCTCCCAGGTATCGCAGAGCTCCTTGACGACCCCAGAAATGAAGGCGGCGCCTCGGTCAGAGACGAGCCTCTCAGGTGCACCATGGGTTGGTAGATATTTTGTGGTCAATACGCGAGCGGTTGTTACTGCTGTGCAATCCGTGGTGACATAAGCCTCTGCGTACTTGGAGAACTGATCGATTACCGTCAGGATGTATTTGGTACCCCCTCGACCAGGTAGAGGCCCAACAAAGTCAATACCGACAATTTGACCAATTCGGGTCGGTATATCGGGTTTCTGGATTGGTGGTGTCAAATTTGGGGGAGTGTTCCTCTCCTGGCACTCCTGGCATTTCTGGACGAATTCTCGGACGTCACGTACCATCTTCTTCCAGTACCCGTACCGCCTTGCGACACGGGTGGTTGTTTCTATGCCAGGGTGCCCGGCCCACTGATGTTGATGACAATTGGTCAGGAACCAGCGCCGCATGGTGGATGGGATCAGTGGCACCGTGATCCGCTGGCCATCCACATCGACCTCCTTCCTCCAGACTTCTTCCTCCTTCTTTAGTCGATGCTTCTCTGGGTCCGCAGTCAGGGTGGAGATCCAGGGGTCCAAGGATTGGGCTGCCATCAGAAGTTCCTTTGGCAAACTTAATATGATGGCGCCAACAGGAACACGGCTCAGGCCGTCTTTGACCAATTGGTAGTCGGGTCCTGCCAGATGAGTCAGATGCTGATGCACCTGGTGCTTCAATTCAGAGGTTGAAGGGGGATTGTCCCGGATCTCAATTGGGAACTCTGCTACATCGGACATCGGAGGGTGTACCACCGGCTGCTTTCTGGGTGGTGTTGGTTCGGTGGTCAGTTGGCCTTGGTGGTTGTTGTCGACGCTAGGTTCAGAGGCTTTGGCAGATGTTGAAGCGACTGTTGGCCCGCCCTGGTAGTTGTTGTCGGTGTCGGGTTTCGTGGCTTGAGCGGTTTTCTGGGCTTTTCGCGCCATCCCGTCGCCCTTCAGTTGACGGATGTGCCTGAGGAGGTCCGGGTCAGTGGCGACCACGCCGATGGAGATCATCTTCCCAGTGGTGGGTTCCTTCATCTCCACTACGCCGATATCCGGGCGTATGCCAAGGGGTAATTTCCTCAGGAGGTCCAGTCCGATCAGATCCAAGCCAGAGTCAGGTCGTCGGAAGACATAGAATGCGTGCGTAATCGTAACCAGACCGATGGTGGTACGTACCTCCTGGATCCCCAGCACGGGCAGTGGTTGTCCGTCGGCACCCCATAGCTCCATCGCTGTTGGGCGGATGTCAATGCCAGGCACAGGTCTTGATAGGACAGACACTGCAGCACCAGTCTCTTCGGAGGCGTGGGTTCGAATCCCACCTCTGCCACCAAAAGATGTAACCCGCCGTTTTCACCTAACGGGCTAGGGATCCAGAAATAGACCTAGGCGAATAAATTAGTGGGAGACTAAGGACTTTCACTTACCGTCCGGAATGTCGGAGATGGTCGGTCATAGACGCCAAGTACACCTGAATTTACTAAGCTCTGAGGAATGGGGTTTCGTGATTGAAAGACAAGGGTTCAATATTGGCTTATAATAACGCAATTTGACAGAAATATGAAATATGGAATGTCTCGGCCGAGAAGGATACTGACTATTACTTAATCTAATTAGTGAGTAGGTAGAAGTGAAGGGCTGAAGGCCAAATGAATTTACGAAGTAGCTGAAGGCTCAGGAGTGTTTGATTTGGAATAACGGAAAAATAAAAGTGATTTGCTAATGTCCTCCCCTAATTCCTGTTACTTTCCCTACGACAGACAAAATACTAAATACTACGGTTACAATGTACAATTCTCTGATCAGCTTTCTGGTGACTAAACGTCAGGGCTTGGGCCAGATTTAAAGAGTCGACTTTCGCGTTGCTAGGGTACGAGACAGAGTTATTTCGCCACTTACGTGCACCAACTCCTTCGGATGGAGACAACAGGGTGATGTGCTCTTCGCTGCTCGGCTTCGGTCAGGGGAACGCCGTCCAGGCCGGAGGAGGCGAGGCTCTTTCCGACGGAGGTCCGACGACTGGCGGTGCGTGGAAAACCTGGACTATTGGCCGTCGAATCGGGCGCGAACGAATCAACACTCGGGTCCGACGGGGGATTTTCAGTTCATATAAGGGTCCACTGTTACGGGAGAGGAATTGGCTGATCTCCCAATTCCCGAGTTCTCACCCTGAAGGAACCACGATACACTCGTTCCCTCAGGTCACTTTCACAACACCGGGTTCACAAGGGGTTGACTTGCTACGCGTCGGTTGTTCCGCTTCGATGTCCCGGTTCACTTCACTTCGTTCCGCCTTGTCCTCACAGGATTACGGCGAACGGGGATTCCAACTTTCCTTCTCTTGAGTTCGGATACGACTGCTTGATGTTCCTTCTCCCAGTCCGCTCGTCAAGTCGCCTTCCCCTTCTACTCCTCCCTGGGTGTCTTGCGCCGCCCATCGCCTACCCAATCCAATGAGGACACGCCTTCCGCCCAGCTGGGGTTAGGCGCTTGGAGGGGCGAGGGGTCGTTCCGTCCCCCGCCGCCGAAGTTTCTTGACGGGGCGCTTGAAATCTGCCGCCCCGTTACACTCTGTGCTTCCCTACTTTGCTCGATCGAGAGCGTTTCGGAAGTTTTCCTTCAATACGTCTTTGCCCTTTTGGCAACACTCCCCAGAGAAGAGGATTTCGACAAAAACTTACATTTCCACCCACAGGTGCTTTTCGGCCTTTCGTGTACTTTCAGAGTTTTCACTACTCCCTCAAATTTTCATGGGTTTGCAATTAATTTAAACACTCATACATTTTTTCCTTTAATGTGCAATGTGAAACAAAAACGCTACAAGTAGGTACATTTGGTATGTTGAAATTGAAGTTTGTATGAGATGGTTTGTTGTGAACATGATTTGGAAGACCTGTAACAGGGAATCACTAGTTGTCAAGGAAGATTTGGGTTGTGGGAACAGAGCAATGTCACCTAAAGGAAGATGCAGAAAGAAGCTTTACCTTTCACAAGTTTTGTTCAGCCGTTTTGTGATTGACGGCAACCCTCGCCAAGAGCTGTTCAGTGAATCTCTTTATTTTCTCCTTAGCAATTTCCTTAGCCTTTCGTGAAGGACGAAGAGTTTTACTGGCTGTGGCTTCAACGGGATTTCCAATTTGAGTCTGAGGTTTTTCAGTCTGTGTCAGGGCCATTTCGGTTTGTTTGTCGCAATTTTCATCCTTTTGTGGTTCTACTGTCATTTCAATATTGTCGTCCACTTCGAGGGGGTAAAGATGGGAAATTGATCGTGTTAGAGAGTTTCCTGATGGGAGTGTGACTCTTGCTGTACGAATTTTTCCATCGCGACTTTTCATTAGTTCTTCGATGTGGCCAACCTTCCAATGTCCCCTTGAATATGAGTCATCTTTAATTTGAACAATTTCTCCAATTTTCGGGGATCGGTCAACCACCACCCGAGGTTGTTTGTGAGCCGCCTGTGTTCTCTCCCTAAGGCTTGTGAGGTACTGGTCGCGAAACATTTTGCCAAACTCCTCCAGTGCTCTTTTCCCTTTTTTCCAACTTTCTATTAAGTTTGTTTTGGTTGCCGTTGCATTTCGGAAATCAGGGTTTTTTTGGGTCTTTTAATTCAATACTCCCATGTGGGTTCAAAAAATCAGCTGGAGTTAAGACTTGTTCAATTTCTGATCCAACAGCTGTCAGTGGTCTTGTGTTTAAAATTGTTTCAATTTCTTTCAGGGCGGTCTGCAGTTGTGTGTTTGTCAGCAGGATTTTGTTTAGTGTCCGGTTTAAAGAATGTTTTACGAGTCCAACGAGTCTCTCGTAAAATCCTCCTTGCCACGGGGATAGCTCAGGAATAAATCTCCATTGTATTTTGTTTTCTTGGCAAAACGGTGCATTTAGGAGTTCCGACGTTATTTTAAATATTGCTGCGTTGTCCGACACAATTACTAATGGTAATCCCCTCAGTGCCACAAAGCGTCTTAGACAGTGGATGAATTCTTCAGTAGAACTATCCTGTACCAGTTCTAGGTGAATTGCCCGTATTGCCATACACGTAAATAAACAACACCATCTCTTTTGAGTTTCGCCCTGGTGGCGAACAGTGAGTGGTCCAAGGTAGTCAAGCCCTGTGTATGTGAATGGTTGACAGGAAGCAACACGTTCTTTTGGCAAGGGCGGCATGTCAGGTATCTTGAACGGTCCGCCTCCATATTTGATACACCGTTCACACTTTTTGATCACCTTCGCCACCACACGCCGACCTTGAGGGACCCAGAAACGTCGACGAACTAGAGCAAGGGTGTGCTGCCCACCAACATGATAGTTCTGTTCATGAATCCGGTTGATGATGTCAAATGTTAGTGAGGCGTCCCGAGGGAGAAGAATTGGGAACTTCTGGTCATATGGGAGTTCAGCATTCATCAACCTGCCCTCGCAGCGAAGCAACCCGTCTTTGTCAGTAAACAAACGTAGCGATCGAGTTTGCTCTGTTGAAATTCCGGCCATCTCGCGCGGGAAGTATTCCAATTGGACTTGCTTTATTTCGTCCAGGCTCACTGCAGGCATCGTTACAGCAGATGGCCCAGCACTAGGTGTAACCCGCCGTTTCACCTAACGGGCTAGGGATCCAGAAATAGACCTAGGCGAATAAATTAGTGGGAGACTAAAGACTTTCACTTACCGTTCGGAATGTCGGAGACGGTCGGTCATAGACTCCAAGTACACCTGAATTGACTAAGCTCTGAGGAATGGGGTTTCGTAAGTGAAAGGCAAGGGTTCAATATGGGTTTATAATACGCAATTGTTCGAAATATAAAATATGGAATGTCTCGGCCGAGAAGGATACTGACTATGACTTAATCTAACTAGTGAGTAGGTAGAATGTGAAGGGCTGAAGGCCAATGAATTTACGAGGTAGCTGAAGGCTCAGGAGTGTTTGATTTAGAATAACGGAAAAATACAGTTGTTTGACTAATGTCCTCCCCTAACTCCCTTTGCTTTTCTACAACAAACAAGATACTAAATACTACGGTTACAACATGCGATTCTCTGATCAGCTTTCTAATGACTAAACGTCAGGGCTTGGGCCAGATTTAAGGAGTCGACTTTCGCGTTGCTAGGGTACGAGACAGAATTATGTCGCCACTTACGTGCACCAACGCCTTTGGATGGAGACAACAGGGTGATGTGTTCTTCGCTGCTCGGCTTCGGTCAGGGGAACGCCGTCCAGGTTGGAGGAGGCGAGGCTCTTTCCAACGGAGGTCCGACGACTGGCGGTGCGTGGAGCTCCCAGACTATTGGCCGTCGGTCGGGCGCGAACGGATCAACACTCGGGTCCGACGGGGGATTTTCAGTTCGTAATAGGGGTCCACTGTTACGGGATAGGAATTGGCTGATCTCCCAATTCCCGAGTTCTCACCCTGAAGGAACCACGATACGATCGTTCCTTCAGGTCACTTTCACTTCACTTCGATGTCCCGGTTCACTTCGCCTCGATGTTCCGGTTCACTTCGCTTCGATGTCCCGGGTCACTTGGATGTTCCGGTTCACTTCGATGTTCCGGTTCACTTCGATGTCCCGGGTCACTTGGATGTTCCGGTTCACTTGGATGTTCCGGTTCACTTCGATGTCCCGGGTCACTTGGATGTTCCGGTTCACTTCGATGTTCCGGTTCACTTCGATGTTCCGGGTCACTTGGATGTTCCGGTTCACTTCGCTTGGATGTCCCGGTTCACTTCGCCTCGATGTTCCGGGTCACTTCGATGTTCCGGTTCACTTCGATGTCCCGGGTCACTTGGATGTTCCGGTTCACTTCGCTTGGATGTCCCGGTTCACTTCGCCTCGATGTTCCGGGTCACTTCGATGTCCCGGTTCACTTCACTCCGTTCCGCGAACAGAGATTTCTACCTTCCTTCTCGTGAGTTCGGATACGACTGCTCGATGTTGGTTCTCTCCGTCCGCTCGTCACGTCGCCTTCCCCTTCTACGCCTCCCTGGGTGTCTTGCGCCGCCCATCGCCTACCCAATCCAAAGAGGGCACGCCTTCCGCCCAGCTGGGGTTAGGCGCTTGGAGGGGGAGAGGGGTCGTTCCGTCCCCCCGCCGCCGAAGTTTCTTGACGGGGCGCTTGGAATTTGCCGCCCCGTTACACTCCTCCGATCTTCGGAGGCCGAGGTCTACCTCGGCAATTTTCCTTCCGGTGGGGGGGGGTGACTGGTGTGATGGGCATTGCGTCAGGTCTTTTGGCTGCCGAGAGCATGATGGCGCTGATGTTCCCAGGTGGTGCGATGGGCGAGATGTTCCTTCCGCTGGTCTTATCTTCTACTTCCCTACTATGCTGTGAAACATACAACCCGGCCCTTTCTCTAGTCTACTCTCACGCTCCGACTCACCCGTTGTACGTCAGTCAATGGCTCATTTATCATGCAGACAACCTCCCTCTCTGCACAGAGCCAGACGCTGAACAACAATCCTAGATTTTAGCTACCATTCCAAGGGAAAACAAAGGAAAAGAGGGGGGGGGGGGTGGCAAGGCAGTCCTGTCCCGACCCATGAGGTACGGTCATTAATCAAACAAGGTAAGTACTGGTGTCGTGCATTTTATTCTACAGGTAAGACATTCCCTATTCTATTTCACAAATGACGAGTATACCCCAAAACTTGAAAACTTTTTTTTTTTTTTTTTTTTTTTTTTTTTTTTTTTTTTTTTTTTTTTTTTTTTTTTTTTTTTTTTTGTGTCCCCAATCGCTTCATCCCGTTCTAGGTGTTGACATCTTCCCCGCGTGGAGCTGCGCGTAGTCGATCGTTTTGCGCCTTGGTCTTAGCCCGTATGGACTGGACGCCGTCCTAATCGGAATCGGGATTCGGCTGGAGGATCTTCCAGGGCCCTGGGCCCCAGGTTCAGGATCTTCTTCGGTCCGTACTGGTTCCGGCCATTCCAGAGGGTCTGACAACCACGTCCCTCCACTATCTTCGCTAGGTGGAGGGGCAGGGCTCTCGGGTGGGCGCGACTCCTCCGCTACGTCGGGGGTGACGGCGTCGTCTGGCACGCTGTTGAGAAACGCTGGCTTGAGCCTGCTGAGGTGGTAACGCGTGGTCTTCCCCAGGACATCCTGGACCTCGTAATTGACATCGGTCAATTTGCGGGTCACACGGAGCGGTCCCTTCCAGGGGCTCCAGAACTTCTTCACTGTACCTGGTGGGGCGACGAGCTGCTGGGCGTACACTTGTTGGCCTATCTGGAACTCCCGAGAGTGGCGTCGCTTGTTGATTGCCTGCTCGCGGGTGTGCCAAGCGCGCCTCAACTGTCGCTCGGCTTCCAAGCGGACCCGCACCATTTCCTGGTGTTGATCTTTTAAGGGCGATGTTGCTTCCCGTTTCATGCCGATTTCGGCTAGGTGCGGCATTCTCAGCTCTCGTCCGAAAACCAGGTGATTTGGCGAGTAGCCTGTACTACAGTGGGGAAGGCTGCGGTAGGCAGCTAGTGCCAAAGGCAAGGCGGCTTCCCAGTCCCGGGTGTTTCGTTTCAGTTTCGCTACCAGGTTTGCCAGAGTGCGATGGAATCGCTCACATACCCCGTTGGCCTGTGGGTGGTAAGCGGAGGTGTGGACGTGGCGTATCTCCCAGGTATCGCAGAGCTCCTTGACGACCCCCGAGATGAAGGCGGCGCCTCGGTCGGAGACGAGCCTCTCGGGTGCACCATGGGTTGGTAGGTACTTCGTGGTCAATACGCGAGCGGTTGTTACTGCTGTGCAATCTGTGGTGACATAAGCCTCTGCGTACTTAGAGAACTGATCGATTACCGTCAGGATGTATTTGGTACCCCCTCGACCAGGTAGAGGCCCAACAAAGTCAATACCGACGATTTGACCAATTCGGGTCGGTATCTCGGGTTTCTGGATTGGTGGTGTCAAATTTGGGGGAGTGTTCCTCTCCTGGCACTCCTGGCATTTCTGGACGAACTCTCGGATGTCACGTACCATCTTCTTCCAGTACCCGTACCGCCTGGCGACACGGGTAGTTGTTTCTATGCCAGGGTGCCCGGCCCACTGATGTTGATGACAATTGGTCAGGAACCAGCGCCGCATGGTGGATGGGATCAGTGGCACCGTGATCCGCTGGCCATCCACATCGACCTCCTTCTTCCAGACTCCTTCCTCCTCCTTTAGTTGATACTTCCCTGGATCGGCCGTCAGGGTGGAGATCCAGGTGTCCAAGGATTGGGCCGCCATCAGAAGTTCCTTCGGCATGCTTAGTGTGATGGCGCCAACGGGAACACGACTCAGGCCGTCGACATGAGCCATCTGCGATCCGGGGCGGTACTGCGCTTCATACTCGTACTCCGTCAGCCGGAGGATCCATCGTCCAATGCGCGAAGTTGGATCGCGTAGATTCATGGCTGCCGTGAGTGCTGCGTGGTCGGTCCTCAGGACGAACTTCTTCCCGAGCAGGAATTGCTGGAAATGCGTCACGCCCCAGACTACAGCAAGGAGCTCACGCTCGGTGGTGGAGTAACGTGTCTCAGCATCGTTGAGGGCGCGACTCGCGTAAGCGACCGGTCGCTCCTGCCCTTGATGTTCCTGGGCTAGTACTGCTCCCATAGCGGTTCCTGAGGCGTCCGTGGACAGGATGAATGGCTTGTCAAAGTCCGGATAGGCGAGCACGGGTTGGGTCATGAGCGCTTGCTTGAGTTGGTCGAACGCGCTCTGCTGCTCTTCACCCCAGCTGTACTCCCGGTTTTTCCTCAAGAGTTTGGTGAGAGGGGCGCTCATTGCCGAGTAGTGCTCGATGAAACGGCGGTAAAAACCGGCCAGTCCCAAGAAGGATCGGAGCTCACGAACGCTTGTCGGCGGAGGGTATTCTCCTATGGCTTTGACCTTTTCCGACTCCATCTCGATTCCTTCTGACGTGATAACATGGCCTAGGAAGTTGACGCGAGACTTCAGGAACGAGCACTTCTTGAGATTAAGGCGGAATCCAGTCGCTTCAAATCTCTCCAGAACGGCTCGCAATATGTTAACATGCGACTGCAGATCCTCAGTGAAGATGATGACGTCGTCGAGGTATATTAGACAACCGTCACCCAGCAGTCCGTCGAGTACGTCATTCATGGCGGCTTGGAAGGTTGCCGGGGCATTTTTAAGCCCGAAGGGCATGCGCACATACTCGAAGTGACGATTGAGTGCCGTGAACGCGGTCTTTTCCCTTGATTCGGGACTGACGGGTATCTGGTGATATCCCATAGTCAGGTCCAGGGTTGTGAAGATCTTGCTACGCCCCATCATGGCCAGGGTTTCCTGCAAACGAGGGATAGGGTACTTGTTACCCTTGGTTTTGGCGTTTATTTCCCGATAGTCAATGCAGAATCGGTACTGCTGTGGCTCACCGGGAGGGGTCTTCTTCTTGGCGATGACTACTGGAGCGTTCCAGGGGCTTTTGGATGGCACAATAACACCGTCGGCCAGCAAGGAGTAGACTTGGTCTTCCACGAAGCCCCTCAGGGCATGCGCCACTGGATAGGGCTTTCTGGCCGTGGGGCTCGCGCTTCCGGTGTCAATTTCGTGAGCCACCTGCAGGGAACAACCCTCCTTCCCGGGCTTCTCGAAGAGATGCAGCTTCTGCGTCAGGCAGTCCTTGACCAATTGGTAGTCGGGTCCCGCCAGATGAGTCAGATGCTGATGCACCTGGCACTCCAATTCAGAGGTTGAAGGAGGATTGTCCCAGATCTCGGTTGGGAATTCTGCTACCTCGGACATCGGAGGGTGTACCACCGGCTGCTTTCTGGGTGGTGCTGTCTCGGTGGTCAATTGGCCTTGGTGGTTGTCGTCGACGCTAGGTTCGGGGGCCTCGGCAGATGTTGGAGCGGCTGTGGACCCGCCCTGGCGATTGTTGTCGGTGTCGGGTTTCGTGGCTCGGGCGGTTTCCTGGGCTTTTTGCGCCCTCCTGTCGTCCTTTAGTTGACGGATGTGCCTGAGGAGGTCCGGGTCAGGGGCGACCACGCCAATGGAGATCATCTTCCCCGTGGCGGGTTCTTTCATCTCCACTACGCCGATATCCGGGCGTATGCCAAGGGGTAACTTCCTCAGGAGGTCCAGTCCGATCAGATCCAAGCCAGAGTCAGGTCGTTGGAAGACACAGAACGCGTGCGTGATCGTAACCGGACCGATGGTGATACGTACATCCTGGATCCCCATCACGGGCAGTGGTTGTCCGTCGGCACCCCATAGCTCTATTGCTGTTGGGCGGATGTCAATGCTAGGCACAGGTCTTGATAGGACAGACACTGCAGCACCAGTATCCACGACCATTCGCCGGGACTCCTTCCCCAAGCCGGCGGTGATCAGTATCATGGGCATCATGACACCATTCACCGCGGTCTGGTAGGTCACCAGCTCGTCTCCGCGGACGTCGACGATTGGTTCGTCCTCGTTAGTTGTTGTGAGACTGGCTTGGGTTTCATGGGTCGTACTGATGTTTCTGACCTGGTGCATTCGTGGATTCGAGATGGGCAGGGTCTTCTTCTTCTTCAGGCAATCCGCCTCCAGATGGTCACGGGATCCACAGAAATTGCAGAACAAGGCCGCGTAGAGTCCGTGGGGGCAACTCACTGGAAAGTGGGACATATCACCACAGTACATACAGGGCAGCACTGGGACGGTCGGTGGTAACTTCGTCGGCACCGGTATCAACTGGTGATCGCCGAACGTGGCCGGTTTGTTTGGATAACGGAGCGGGCTTCTGGGTTTTTGCAGGCAGTTTGCTGCAAAATGCCCTGGTTCTCCGCAAGAGTAGCATTTCTTGGGCTCCGAAGGTCTTGATCCGCTGACAGCGGCTATGTCCCATCGAGCATCGTAGTCCTGCTTTGCTCTCATTACGTCCTCCCATCCCTCAGCCCGCTCCACTGCATCCTCCAAGGTGTCCGGAGGGTTACCCTGCAAGTAGAGGTGGAGTTCTTTCGGTTGCCCGCGGACAAAAGCGCTGAGCGCCTTTCGTCTTGTCCACTCCCGACGTTGGGCCTCGTTCAGGTTGGGTTCAGTTCGGACAGCCGATCGTGCCGTGGTCAGAAGTCGTTCTGCAAACCGTCGGATGGACTCGTCGGGGTCTCTCTGGGCTGTCCAGAGTCGTATGGTCGCCTTCTCGGGACTTTCCTCGCCATACCATGCCAGTATGGCCTTCTTTACGGTCGTGTACGGGGTTTCGCCAAGACCATCCTGGAGGAATCGCTTGGCTCCACCTTTTAGGCGGGTGCGAAGGAATCGCAGTTTCTTGTGCTCGTCAAGCTCTTGGGTTGCTTGCTCCACTTCCTGGAAGAACACGGATGCCGTGATAGCATCCGGCTCATCAGGGTTCCATGGGTCGACTTCCATAAACAACGACCGCGGAATGCCAGAGGCCGCAGGCTCGCGGAAGAAGGCGCCCAGTTTGTTCATCGCTTCCGTCACGGCGTTCATCATGGCTTCGCCCTCGACTGATGGGCTGCTGTTTCGTTGCATGGTCGCGAACTCACTTGTTGCACAAAAGAACTAAATAAAAAATATTACCGAACTGATAGATCACTTTCTTGCGCACCAAGGACCGATAATTTCCCCACGAATCGAGAAAGGACTTCCCAGTTGGTAAGAGCTATGACGGGTCTGGAATTCGGATGTCAATTGGAGCTGAAGGCTCGTCGGAACAGTCCCGGAACAGAGGGCCTCGGGACAGTCCCGGCACAGACCCGGGACAGTCTCGGAACAGATGGCCTCGGAACAGTCCCGGCACAGACCCGGGACAGTCTCGGCACAGAGGGCCTCGGAACAGTCCCGGCACAGACCCGGGACAGTCTCGGCACAGAGGGCCTTGGAACAGTCCCGGCACAGAGGGCCTCGGAACAGTCCCGGCACAGACCCGGGACAGTCTCGGCACAGAGGGCCTCGGAACAGTCCCGGCACAGACCCGGGACAGTCTCGGCACAGAGGGCCTCGGAACAGTCCCGGCACAGAGGGCCTCGGAACAGTCCCGGCACAGACCCGGGACAGTCTCGGCACAGAGGGCCTCGGAACAGTCCCGGCACAGACCCGGGACAGTCTCGGAACAGAGGCTACACGAGAGTGATGCTGCTAGATAAATGAGCCAGTAGTTAAATTTTGATTTATGGAAAGAAAGAAAAATGATACGGATTTGAAGTTAATTGACTCCTCACTCGCTTCCTCACACTCGGGCCGATTTGTTTGCTTCTTACAAGTTTAAATTTCAGAATCTATAACTAGCACAATTTAAATTTCGAGATTATAAAACGCGACCCAATTCCTTCAGAGCTTTTTCTCACCAATATTCGCCTGGTCCAGATCACTTGTTGTGGATACGACAGAAATCGAGATTTCTGAAATATCCCACCGCTTGCCACCAAAAGATGTAACCCGCCGTTTCACCTAACGGGCTAGGGATCCAGAAATAGACCTAGGCGAATAAATTAGTGGGAGACTAAAGACTTTCACTTACCGTTCGGAATGTCGGAGACGGTCGGTCATAGACTCCAAGTACACCTGAATTGACTAAGCTCTGAGGAATGGGGTTTCGTAAGTGAAAGGCAAGGGTTCAATATGGGTTTATAATACGCAATTGTTCGAAATATAAAATATGGAATGTCTCGGCCGAGAAGGATACTGACTATGACTTAATCTAACTAGTGAGTAGGTAGAATGTGAAGGGCTGAAGGCCAATGAATTTACGAGGTAGCTGAAGGCTCAGGAGTGTTTGATTTAGAATAACGGAAAAATACAGTTGTTTGACTAATGTCCTCCCCTAACTCCCTTTGCTTTTCTACAACAAACAAGATACTAAATACTACGGTTACAACATGCGATTCTCTGATCAGCTTTCTAATGACTAAACGTCAGGGCTTGGGCCAGATTTAAGGAGTCGACTTTCGCGTTGCTAGGGTACGAGACAGAATTATGTCGCCACTTACGTGCACCAACGCCTTTGGATGGAGACAACAGGGTGATGTGTTCTTCGCTGCTCGGCTTCGGTCAGGGGAACGCCGTCCAGGTTGGAGGAGGCGAGGCTCTTTCCAACGGAGGTCCGACGACTGGCGGTGCGTGGAGCTCCCAGACTATTGGCCGTCGGTCGGGCGCGAACGGATCAACACTCGGGTCCGACGGGGGATTTTCAGTTCGTAATAGGGGTCCACTGTTACGGGATAGGAATTGGCTGATCTCCCAATTCCCGAGTTCTCACCCTGAAGGAACCACGATACGATCGTTCCTTCAGGTCACTTTCACTTCACTTCGATGTCCCGGTTCACTTCGCCTCGATGTTCCGGTTCACTTCGCTTCGATGTCCCGGGTCACTTGGATGTTCCGGTTCACTTCGATGTTCCGGTTCACTTCGATGTCCCGGGTCACTTGGATGTTCCGGTTCACTTGGATGTTCCGGTTCACTTCGATGTCCCGGGTCACTTGGATGTTCCGGTTCACTTCGATGTTCCGGTTCACTTCGATGTTCCGGGTCACTTGGATGTTCCGGTTCACTTCGCTTGGATGTCCCGGTTCACTTCGCCTCGATGTTCCGGGTCACTTCGATGTTCCGGTTCACTTCGATGTCCCGGGTCACTTGGATGTTCCGGTTCACTTCGCTTGGATGTCCCGGTTCACTTCGCCTCGATGTTCCGGGTCACTTCGATGTCCCGGTTCACTTCACTCCGTTCCGCGAACAGAGATTTCTACCTTCCTTCTCGTGAGTTCGGATACGACTGCTCGATGTTGGTTCTCTCCGTCCGCTCGTCACGTCGCCTTCCCCTTCTACGCCTCCCTGGGTGTCTTGCGCCGCCCATCGCCTACCCAATCCAAAGAGGGCACGCCTTCCGCCCAGCTGGGGTTAGGCGCTTGGAGGGGGAGAGGGGTCGTTCCGTCCCCCCGCCGCCGAAGTTTCTTGACGGGGCGCTTGGAATTTGCCGCCCCGTTACATAGGTATAGTCAAGACTAGCTCATCCTGTTGCAATACCGTCGCTATTTCTTTGATCTCAGGTTCTACCACAACAGTTTGTTCCTGGCCAAGATTTGGCCAGGTTTCACATGGTGCAGCCAAAAACGGTGGGCCGCTTTTCCACAACTCTGGTAAATTTTCAGTTGTCAGAACCCTGGTTGCAATGTCAGCAGGGTTCAACTTACTTTCAACAAAACGAAAGGTCACATTTCCTGCTGACTGAATTTCAAGTACACGGCGTCTAACAAATGGTGGGAGCAGGCGTTTTGATTTCAACCAGCCTAACACAGCCTGATTGTCAGACCACAAATACAGTTTCCCGTTGCCTAGACGCAAAGCGCGCTGGACATACCCCAGAAGGCGGGTACCCAGCAACACCCCCAACAGTTCAAGTTTTGGGGTAGTCATTTGATCTCTTTGACGCAGTGGGGTCAACCGAGTTCGTGACATTACAAACCCTACAGAAGCTGTTTGTTTGTCAGCAGTGCGTAAGTACACCACTGCTGAATAAGCATCCTGTGAGGCGTCTGAGAAGCAGTGTAGTTCGTGTGAATATGAGGCATTTGTTTCTGATTGGGGAATTCCATACATGCGAGGAATCTCAAATGTTGTTGCTGCTTTAATGAATCGAGCACAATGCCCCCACTCCTCAAGCTTATCATCTGGCAATTTGTCATCCCACTTGTAGTTGTCTCTCCACAACTCCTGTAGCATAAGTCTGGCTGGTAGTGTATATGGAGCGACAAACCCACATGGGTCAAAGATGGATGCAATGATGCGTAACGCATCCCTCTTTGTTGTTACCACCTTAGAACAAAGGTTTGGGTGGAAGGAGAGTGCTAGGCTGTCTCTTTCAGTATTCCATTTCAGTCCCAATACAGAAGGCGTTGTGTTTTCACTCCGCTGTATGGATGGTATAGACTCAATGAACAATTTTGAATTTGACATCCAATCTCTTATATTCATTGACAGCTGATCAAAAGCCTGCCTTGCCACATTATATACCTTACGTGCCTGATCGATGGTGTTGGTACTCAGTATCAAATTATCAACGTATAGACTCTCTGCAATCATTTTTGCAGTGAGAGAGTCCTTCTTGTTCAAGTGGAGTTGTATTGTTGCTGCTAACAAGAAAGGGCTGGAAATAATTCCAAAGGGAACCCGACAAAATCTCAAATGAATCAAATTGGTTTCCTCTACTGGTTTTGTGATATCTTTCACCCAAAGAAATCTAGTAACGTCTCTGTCTTCGTTCTGTAGTCCTATCTGCAGAAATGCCTTTTCAATGTCTGCAGTAATTCCAACTGCATCCATCCGGAAACGAATTAACAGGCTAACTAAGTCGTCGAGCATCTGTGGGCCCTTATAGAGGTACTCATTTAGGCTGCATTTGCCAGTAACCTTCGCCGAAGCATCGTAAACAATGCGTAATTTTGTTGAGCGGGCTTCTTGCTGAACACAGTGATGAGGTAAATAGTGCACCGGACGATCCGTTGGTATTGTGGTTACATCTATCTCCTCAACCACGCCTTTGGACAACTGGTCCTTTAATACTTGGTCATATTTCTGGATAGTAGGCCCATCATGTCGTTTGAGGAGCCCAATTAGACGACCTAAAGCCAGACCATAGTTGTGGGGAAGGTCGGTCGGGTACTCTACCCAAGGCCATTTGACGTGATATCTGTTTTCGTGCAATTCAGTCGTTCGATTGAAAAACTCAATGATTTCGTCTTGTTCCAGTAACTTTGGAGATTCCTTGATGCCGACAGCCTCCAGTTCCCACAGGTTCTTTATGTTGTCATCGTTTAATGGAGGGTCTGGTACGGCAAACTTGTGTAAGCCCTTTTCACAGTCTCCCTGTACGTATGTCAGAAAGGACAATATTTCCCCTGGAAACTGATCCTGCGGTCGCCCCGACACAATCCATCCAAAAAGAGTCTCCACGAGGAATAGATTTTCCCCGATTTTCCGGATGCCTCCAGGAAAGAACGAGTAGTAATGGTCATTGCCAATGAGGACATCCACTGGGCAATCCTTTTGGGCATCCTCCGCTATTTTTATATTTCGAAATTGGCGGGTAATTTCAGTTTTTATACTGGAATGTGCCGGGATGTTACCGGTTATTCGTGGGACGACATAGGCTAACACTTCACAGTATTTGTTGTTGGATATTTTAATTTTCAGTGCAACAAGTTTTGTGTTGACAATTTTCGGTTTCATACTACCAAAGGTATAGACTGTCAATTCACTTTCTTCTTTTGGGATCAATCGGAGTTTGTTTGCCATGCACGTCGTGATATATGATTTCTGGCTACCAGTGTCAAACACTACTCTTGCCAGTGCCCCGCCTGTCGACTCCTCTCCACCAATGTATGCCATAGCAGTTTGCAAAATTGTGCTCTCATTTGAGCTTGAGACTAACACGCTGGTAGGTTTGTTGTTTGACGAAATCTTGAATTTTTCTGGGCACAAGCTGACATTATGTTTTCTTATGGTTTTACAGTGAAAGCATTTCTTTGCCTTAACAGTACAATTTTTAGCTATATGTTGTCTCTGGAAACACATGAAACATTTTCCTTTTAGTTGCCCCTTTCGTTCCTCGATCGTGGAATACTTTTTACATTGGTCATTGAAATGATTTCCTTCGCAGAATATACATTCCTTTTTAGGTCGTTTAGATGGAGTTCCTGGTTTGTGCTGGTTTACAAATAGCTGAGTTGAATTATAATTTCGTTTGTTTCGTCTTTCTTTCTTCGTTTGTCCATCTGAGGTTGTTAATTTTTTGGAGGTAAACCCAGATGTATGCAACGTTTCAGTGGTGAAATTAGTGGAGCTTGTAGCAGGGCTCCAAGAGTCCGTGTTAGTCGAATTTTCTCTTGCCGAAATTATCCTCTTTACAGATTTTCTTATCACTTCCATGGTGTAACCTTCGGTCTCCACCGCCTTTTGCAACTCATACTTAATCTCTCGAGGATATTTTTCCATCACCGTCATTCTCAGTAGGTTATTTTTATTGATGTCCTCGTCCATTGACTCCAGAATACGGAGATGTTGCTCAAGTTCGAGAAATGTCTGTCGACAATCCAATCCATCATTTGTAGCAGGCTTTAATTTATTTATGGCCTTATAATGCGCTTCGATAATTTTATCAGTGCTTCCATATTGATCTTGTAACTGTTGAATGGCAATTCGATAGTTCTTATTTGTCATTAGCAATCCTCCGACAGTCCTCTTTGCTTCACCCCCCAAAAAACTCATGAGATAAGACAGCTTGTCCACCTCCTTTAAGTCATTTCGGCTGTCTATGTTCGATTTGAATAAATCCCAAAACTGTGACCACTTAAGAATGTCTCCATCGAAGTGAGGAAGTTCCAGTGTGGGCAATTTGCTAGTTGTATTTTGGCGAGGCCCATCTCCTGAACTTCCAGGTAGTATTGGGAGAGAAAGGCCCATTTCAATTTCAACGACAATATTTTCCCCCTGTTCCTGTAACGACGTAAACTCAGCAATTTTGTCCTCAAGTTCTGGGGTAACATCCTGGGTGAATCGAACGACGCTTTGCATCTCTCCAACAAATTTTTCAAGAGCTACTTTCATTTTGGCCACCTTAACTTGCTGTTCGCGAGTGTATATACCCTCCTCACTCAAATTTCCCAGGATCTCTCTACATTCCATAACTCCGACCCTCACTCTTCCCGCCAAAGCCACTAACCTCTTCATTGCCAGCGTGTCCATTTTGACTTTGAAAAAATGTTTCCAAATATTTACTCTGAAAAAAAAATTTAAATCCTTTAGGTTGAGGATCTAGTTTAAGCACATCATTTTAGCACATCCTATTTTACTTTTATGATTTGTTTCGTTTCTTGTACCCACAACTGGCATTTCATTTTGGGAGCCACCTTACTGGGCAGTAAAGTGGCATTTTGCAAGCAACTGGGTCTCAACAAAATTTTGGTTCACACCTATTCTTTTCAAGTCTAAGGATTTCACATAATTTTGACTGGTTGATGTGTATGCACACACCACCTGCCTTTTTTTTGGGGACTCCCTGACAGGGCAGTCATACGAATTTCGGCCACATTTCACAAGTGACTGGCTTTGAATTTACAAATTTAGCTTACACACCTCCTATTTTGAATGGTTGATGTGCACGCACGCACAACCTGCCTTTCTTTGGGGACTCCCTAACAGGGCAGTCATACGAATTTCGACCATGGCTTACACCAATTTTGAGTGGCTGATGTGCACGCACGCACAACCTGCCTTTCTTTGGGGACTCCCTAACAGGGCAGTCATACGAATTTCGACCATGGCTTACACCAATTTTGAGTGGCTGATGTGCACGCACGCACAACCTGCCTTTCTTTGGGGACTCCCTAACAGGGCAGTCATACAAATTTCGACCATGGCTTACACCAATTTTGAGTGGCTGATGTGCACGCACGCACAACCTGCCTTTCTTTGGGGACTCCCTAACAGGGCAGTCATACAAATTTCGACTATGGCTTACACCAATTTTGAGTGGCTGATGTGCACGCACGCACAACCTGCCTTTCTTTGGGGACTCCCTAACAGGGCAGTCATACGAATTTCGACTATGGCTTACACCAATTTTGAGTGGCTGATGTGCACGCACGCACAACCTGCCTTTCTTTGGGGACTCCCTAACAGGGCAGTCATACAAATTTCGACTATGGCTTACACCAATTTTGAGTGGCTGATGTGCACGCACGCACAACCTGCCTTTCTTTGGGGACTCCCTAACAGGGCAGTCATACAAATTTCGACTATGGCTTACACCAATTTTGAGTGGCTGATGTGCACGCACGCACAACCTGCCTTTCTTTGGGGACTCCCTAACAGGGCAGTCATACGAATTTCGACGTGACTGGGTATTTAACATTTACTAATTTTGGCCCACACACCTCATTCCTTCGGGTTTGGGTTAACCCCAAACGTTTATAGGTGTGTGAGAATCTTTTTTCCTTTTCTTTTCAAATTTTAAAATTTTAAATTTTAATTTTGAATTTTGAATTTAAATTTTGAATTTAAATTTTAAATTGTTAAATTTAAAATTCTAAATTTAACTAAATTTCTCAAAATTTATACAATTTAATTTGATAACTTATCTGGGCTTTAAAAGTAAAAGTTGAAATTTTGTTTGAGTTATTGAATCAATTTGTCCAGCACAGACCTGATAAAATCAGCAGGTGCTCATAATTTACATCTCAGCATAGAATAGGTACCTACTACTGTTACCCACCCTCTGGTGGTTTAGTGATAATTTATAAAAGCGAGAAACTCGGCTTTCGAATTTTCTTAGGAATATTCTATTTTTAGAAAGGGAGGTTCAGCTACCTGGGGTGACCCCTTTGCTCAACTTCATGGACGAAGTGGGGTAGAACCCCGGCCCAGTGAAAAATAACATTCAGTATAGGGAAATATCATTCTTCATGCTTTCAAATTTTCAACTGAGGACCGATGAGATCCCAGCATCTCCACCATGTGGTAAATTTACGCGGATCTACCAAATGCCATTTACTTTATTGCCTAGGTATCTTATCGTATTCAGCGTAATTAAATTTGGGGTTACCTTTCGTAACTGACATCGTGGGATTCTACAATTCCTTTAGGGAATTGAGGGATCCGTTTCCTTGACTATAAGACAATACTTATAGTCTTTCGGACCCTTTGGTCCAGCAGAGCACCAACCTCCCCTGAATCTCTGCCCACAAGCCTCTCTTTCGATGAACCATACTACTTCATGGTTCTTTCGCCTCGGCAACCATATTGTAGTCACCGAGGCTTTCCAATTTCCTTTATCAATCATGCAAATATGATTCGTTAATCTAAACAAGTACAATGACAATCAAATTGTTTAGTCAGAATATTTCTTTCGGTACGTACCTCAAACCTCTTCGTTCGGTTGCTTTCACGGTAAACTGACTCCACTCTCGTCGTGTGAGCCCCTTTTATACCTTTCCGTACATTCGCACTCAGCCCAGCAGAGCGCATTTTGGACGATGTGTTCCCCTACCTTTCGGCTTTTCCCTGGTTCTCTGTGCTTCCCTACTTTGCTCGATCGAGAGCGTTTCGGAAGTTTTCCTTCAATACGTCTTTGCCCTTTTGGCAACATGAGGTGCTATTTAGCACGTTTAAAAGGTTACTAGAAGCAGCAAATATCTTTTTAAACAGGTTTTCAGATTAAAGAAAAATGAGAAACTATCAGGTAGGTCCGATAGTATCGATTATTAACCGTTGTCAGTAGTATGTGCCTGATGAGGATGAGGCACCTATATTGGAGTTATACCCAAGTAAAAGTAAATGTAACGTTCTCTGTATCATCCAGAAATCGGGGTAGGTACTGGTTTGCAAGAATGCAATTTAACATCAGCGATCGTATATATAATTTGTTATAAAATCTTATCAGGCGTTGAAAGGAACCCATTAGAGCCACTTCTCGCCTCTTTGTCCGGGTCAAGTACGTCACACAAATGCGTTTGTACAACTATCTAATATATAAAATTCTCGTGTCACAGTTTTAGATGCCATACTCCTTCGAAACGGCTTGACCGATTTTGATGAAATTTTTTGTGCTTATCTGGTATCTATGAGAATCAGCCAACATCTATTTTTCATCTCCCTAAAAATGTTAGGGGTAGTACACCCCTAAATTTTTTTTTTTGTTTATTTTCAAACTTTTGTTCCAATTTGGTGTCTAGTGTACATCAAGTGTACATCCTAAATTGGAGGTGACAATGAAGGGAGGCCAATTTGTAGGGTCCCAATTGGATGGTTGGATTGATCGTGCAATAAATCCACCTAAAACTACACTCACTGCATTTTGGTTGGTTATTCCTTGAATAATCAACCTATGTTTTCATGATAATGGTCAACCTCTCCGATTCGGCTCAAAATTTTTATCTGGACGTTTCATGATGTCCTGATCAAAAAAGGTCAATGTCCGTCCGCCGTCCGCCGTCCGCCGTACGCCGTCCGCCGTACGCCGTCCGCCGTCCATTGTCCACGCCGTTTTTGGTAGAAGAAAATTTTCTAAAAATCTGAAATTTGGGTCAGGGGTCTGTTCCCAGCCGAGATGGGTCCTCGAAACTTTTCAGCCCGATCGGACCAAATTTGGAGGGGGTAGGGGTTTTTGGTTGGTTATTCCTTGAATAATCAACCTATGTTTTCATGATAATGGTCAACCTCTCCAATTCGGCTCAAAATTTTTTTCTGGACGTTTCATGATGTCCTGATCAAAAAAGGTCAATGTCCGTCCGCCGTCCGCCGTCCGCCGTACGCCGTACGCCGTCCGCCGTCCATTGTCCACGCCGTTTTTGGTAGAAGAAAATTTTCTAAAAATCTGAAATTTGGGTCAGGGGTCTGTTCCCAGCCGAGATGGGTCCTCGAAACTTTTCAGCCCGATCGGACCAAATTTGGAGGGGGTAGGGGTTTTTGGTTGGTTATTCCTTGAATAATCAACCTATGTTTTCATGATAATGGTCAACCTCTCCGATTCGGCTCAAAATTTTTTTCTGGACGTTTCATGATGTCCTGATCAAAAAAGGTCAATGTCCGTCCGCCGTCCGCCGTCCGCCGTACGCCGTACGCCGTACGCCGTACGCCGTACGCCGTCCGCCGTCCATTGTCCACGCCGTTTTTGGTAGTAGAAAATGTTCTAAAAATCTGAAATTTGGGTCAGGGGTCTGTTCCCAGCCGAGATGGGTCCTCGAAACTTTTCAGCCCAATCGGACCAAATTTGGAGGGGGTAGGGGTCAAAATGTGTTTTTTGAAAAATGGATTTTCGAGATTTTGGGTGATTTAGGCGAGTGGGGTGTCATTTTCCACTAAATTTTGGACGCTGAATCCAATAAAATGGGTCCCAAAACAATTGGCACCCACTGGAAGAAGTAATGGGTCAAATTGGGTATTTATTACCCATGTGGGTGACTTCAGCCGAATAGACAAACAAAACACATCGTCATATCCTGTTGTTTATAACCAGCTGTTACACTTAGCAACCAATTTTGAGCAGTTGCCTACAATTCTTTTTACTGTCCGAGCTTTTTATTCGTACCATTCAATTCAATTTAATACAATTATTATAGCCTTCTAAATTACCTACGTTTTCTCAACATTAAATTAGTAAATTAGTGTCGTAGTGCCCCATAGATACACCCATCTTGAATATGTGTTTTCGGGATTTCTGCTACCTAGGCGAGTAGGGTGTCATTTTCCACTAAATTTTGAACGCTGAATCCAATAAAATGGGTCCCAGAACAATTGGCACCCATTGGAAGAAGTAATGGGTCAAATTGGGTATTTATTACCCAATTTGATTATGTGTTTTCGGGATTTCTGCTACCTAGGCGTGTGGGGTATAATTTTCCTCTAAATCTTGGACGCTGAATTTAATGATGTGTGTCCCAGAACAATTGGCACCCACCGGAAGAAGTTATGGGTCAAAATGGGTATGTATCCACCCATATGGTATGTGTCAGGATTTCTGGTACCTGGGCGTGTGGGGTATCATATTCCACTAAATTTTGGACCCTGAATCGATTGGAATGGGTCTGAGACCCGCCACACCCACTGTTTCCCCCATTCGAGGAATAACCAACCCGTGTGTAAGAATTTGCAGATTTTTTGAAAAATGGATTTTCGAGATTATGGGTGATTTAGGCGAGTGGGGTGTCATTTTCCATTAAATTTTGGACGCTGAATCCAATAAAATTGGTCCCAGAACAATTGGCACCCACTTGAAGAAGTAATGGGTCGAATTGGGTATTTATTACCCATTTTGAATAAATGTTTTCGGGATTTCTGCTACCTAGGCGAGTAGGGTGTCATTTTCCACTAAATTTTGGACGCTGAATCCAATAAAATGGGTCCCAGAACAATTGGCACCCACTGGAAGAAGTTATGGGTCAAATTGGGTATTTTTTACCCAATTTGATTATGTGTTTTCGGGATTTCTGCTACCTAGGCGTGTGGGGTATCATATTCCACTAAATTTTGGACGCTGAATTCAATGATGTGTGTCCCAGAACGATTGGCACCCACCGGAAGAAGTTATGAGTCAAAATGGGTATGTATCCACCCATTTTGTATGTGTCAGGATTTCTGGTGCCTAGGCGTGTGGGGTATCATATTCCACTAAATTTTGGACCCTGAATCGATTGGAATGGGTCTGGGACCCGCGACACCCACTGTTTCCCCCATTCGAGGAATAACCAACCCGTGTGTAAGAATTTGCAGATTTTTTTGAATAATTATTGTGTAATCGTGCGGGTGATTTTGGTGCCTTTGCACGAACATTACTCTATTCACAAGTACCACGCTATTTCACATGGACTCAAACAAAAACGGATGCCCCGCAAGCAAGGCTCACCAGTTGCATTAAATCAAAAGCCTTGGGGGGATTATTTACAGTCAATCCAAGGCACACGGAGTGCTTTTATCTTCGACTGTTGTTGGTTAATGTTACTGGCCCATTATCATTTCAAGATATACGTAAAGCGAATGGGCAACAATATCCAACGTATAAAGATGCATGCCTTGCACTCGGCTTGCTGGAATACGACAACCAGTGAGAATGCATGCTTGCTGAAGTTGCATTGGACTGTACAGCAATACAAATTCGTCTACTATTCGCTATAGTGTTGACTACATGTTTCCCAGCCCGAGCACAGATATTATGGGAAAATCATAGTTTCAGGAGATGTCTACAGGTGTCACTTCTGACCCAGGAAATTATTTATATGGCAAAACGTTTGCCG
The DNA here is from genome assembly GCA_019603395.1 of Cyrtorhinus lividipennis. Classification (NCBI taxonomy): domain Eukaryota; kingdom Metazoa; phylum Arthropoda; class Insecta; order Hemiptera; family Miridae; genus Cyrtorhinus; species Cyrtorhinus lividipennis. The sequence goes on along the minus strand of CM033999.1, from coordinate 3,760,440 downwards.
GGTCAGCTAGTTTGTAATAAAATTAGTGAAACAACTGAAAACACATACGGTAGATACAGCTTTCCGTAGCAACGAATCGGTTGTATGGGAAAATGTTATGAAACACTTCGTAATTTTGTGACGCTTTTTCGTTTATGTGCCATAGTAAAGACATAAAATGTCAAAAAACGTCTTCATCAAGTAGTGTTTCCATAGTTGAGTATGTAATTTGCATCCAAAGTGATGACATAAAATGTCAAGAACTCCATAATGACCTTTAATTGTAATATCAGAATTTAAACTGTTCTGGCAGGATGGTTCGTGCGCTTTCAATAACAAAACTATTGGAGGAACGGACACTGGCTTCGTCGATATCAAATCTGGAAGTGAAGATGATCTTGCTGACGCTATCGCCAACGTCGGTCCAATTTCTATTGCCATTGACGCCAGTCTCATTACCTTCCAATTCTATTTTTCAGGTATCTACCTACCTTATGACACATGATAGAACTTATATATTGGCTATTGGCCAATTGGAGTTGCCTTGCTCTGCACTCTGCAAGGTGTCTTTGCTTGATTTTCACTCAATTTGCTTGTTGCTCACTCTGTCTGAAAGAGTCATTGGCCAAAACTAGAAATAACTTTACTTTAGTGTACTTTAATGAGAACTTACCTAATTGAAGATAGTTAGTTGTTTGAGACATGTCCAATTTTAATTAAGCATTACATTACTGTCTGAGAGCGAGCAGGTGACCATTTCAGATTGGCCTCAAAATATTTCTCTGGTTGTTTAAACAGTGAGTGTAGTGTCTCCAATCGATTCCGCGTCCAACGTTTAGTGGAAAATTATAGCTAGGTACCAAAAAATCCATAAAATTCACTTTCGGAATAGGTATAAGACCTTTATGGGCGCCAATTGGTCTGGGATTCGCACCAGTAATACTTCTCGTAATTATGTTTATTGAAGAACGAATTTTGGTTGGTTATTATATTAAAAGTAGATATATTTTGCATGTGTGTTGTCGAGATTACAGGAACCCAGGCGTGTGGGGTGTCATTTTCCACTAATTATTGGACGCTGAATCTAATTAGACGGGCCCCGGGACGATTGGCGCCCTATTAATGAGGCTATGGGTCAAAATGGGTGCCTATCTACCTATTTCGAATATGTGATTTTGAGATTTCTGGTACCTAGGCGTGTGGGGTATCATTTTCCACTAAATTGTGGACCCTGAATCGATTGGAATGGGTCCGGGACATGCCACACCCACAGTTTCCTCAATTTTTCCCATATTGAAGAAGTGAGTCTCCATGACCCTGGTCCGAGGAATAGCCAACCCGTGTGTCAGAATTTGCGTTTTCTTCGGATTTTTGATGATTTAGGTGAGTAGGATATCATTTTCCCCTAAAGTTCGGATGCTGAATCCATTGAGATGGGTCCCGGACCAATTGTTGCTCACTGGGGGTAGGTCGCGGGTCACAATGGGTGCCAACCAATTTTGTGTTTGGGGACCTAGGCCTATCGGGTACCATTTCCCACTATTTTTTAAAAGTAAGCATGTGGGGTATCATTTTCCACTAAATGTTGGACTCTGAATGCATAGAGTCGAGTCCCAGATCGATTGACGCCCGCTAAAGGTAGGTACGAGTCAAAATGGGCATTTTGAATGTGAGTTTTCGGGATTTTGTTCGGTACATTGGCATCATTTTCCACTAAATTTCGAACGTTGAGTTGATTGGAATCCTCCATGCTCCTAGTCCGAGGAATAACCAACCCATGTAAATGAATTTCCAGCATTTTTTTTTTTTTTTTTTTTCATTTCATAGGCGTTTACAGCCCTTGGTTCTGCAGTTCGACCAGCCTCGACCACGGTGTCCTCGCAGTGGGCTACGGCAACCAAAGCACATGGTTCGGCAACAAAGATTACTGGCTCGTCAAAAACTCGTGGGGCACCTGGTGGGGCGAAAGCGGTTACATCAAAATCGTCAGAAATGGCAAAAACACCTGCGGAGTGGCTACACAAGCGTCGTACCCAACTGTTTAATGTGATTTTTTTTTTAAATAAAATGAATTATAATCCTATGGAATTTTATCTAAAACCTTACAGGAAAGATTGGGATTGAAAAAAACCTTCGAAAAAACCGTATTATGTTGAAAAATTATTTCTTTATTCAACTATTTTGCTTAACGCTAATCAAATCAAATAAAAACGTCACAAAAGTCGAAATATTCTCAAAACAATTAAAAATAACCGATTTCAAGCTACATTCGAGACATTCAATACTAGCACCTACCAACCGAAAACATGGACTAGCTAATTTCAAGTCTCCATCGTGGAAAAATCATTAACGAAGGACAAATAGTTAAAATTTGAATCAACTACTTATGTAGTCGTTCAACATCATGCCTATTACTGGGGTTGATTTTTGGTTCGATGGTGTAGGATTGATTTATAATTTGGCTTAATTCTAGATTTTACTGAAATTGAACTCGGACATTTAACTTTCGTAGGTGCCTATTGAAGGAAAAGTTCAACTATTTTTGAAATAAAGGAAATTTATTTTTATTTCTTATACGCTTATCAAGTACCGTTATAAAATAATGAAAGGAACGCAATATGCAACCCCTTACTTAATAAATATTTATAAATTTTAATCTTTCTGTTTAATTAAAGCGTAACCATCGAGGAATTTGGGTACAGTAACAGTGAAAATCTTGTGTCAAGGCCGTTATCCAGGAGATCAGCGGTGTATTGCTCCCAAATTCCTCGGCCCCTTCGTTCGTGAGCCTCACCAAATGATAATAACCGTAATAAATTGAGTTTGGTTAATAAGGACAATTTGATTCCTTAATTGGTGAAACTTGATATGTATCGGTTCCTTTTACCACAAACTAATAGTTCGAAATTAGGTTTGTTTACGATGTGTGTGAACATCCCTGAGCTAAATACGAGTGACGCTGTCCTGTTATTTGGTTCAAACTCTTTGAGGAAAACATTCTAAACCTCAGATAGATTCAAATGGGGTACACATTTAAATCAATTTCATAAATTTCCAATTCAACACATTCAAATCAAGTTACTAGAAGCGTTCTAGAAACCATAATTCAAACGAAATCAACTTGAATCTAAATATGTGAAACTAAAAACCCGCGAAATTTCGCTATCTAACGACGTAATGTGTCTAACTATTCAATTTTCTGGAAATTCATTTTCACGTAGACATCTAAAAGGAGCAATGTACAGCTAAATACCTAAATATTATACCACAGCCAGAATAAATTGTTTCGTCGAATAAAAACATTTATTTTCCCTCTCTTAAAAATTTAAATATTTTTCTTGGTTTTATATTTTAAAAAAATCAATTAACTAAAAAAAACCAAGTTATTCATAATTAAATGATATCGATAAAAGCGTGATTTTTCTTTATTTTTCGATGTTGCGTTCAATTTTTGCTTCTGGGGGAGCCCATTTACCCCAAAATGACTTCGCTGTACACAAACGCGGATGGCGAGAGTCAAAAATTGATGAATTTATGACAAATTTATGACCCCGAGATCAGGCGGTTGAAAGTATCGAGTGAATTATACGAAATTTAATTCAAATAAAGTTGTCGCCAGTTGATTCACACTAACAGACCGCTCAAAAATGTTTAACAATTACAAATTGTGAGCACTTTGAAGAAATTCATGCTCTGTTCTGGAGAAATTTGTTATACCTACGACTTTTCCGTTATATTTTCGGAAATAGTATGAGGTTGTTATCAGTTACGGTGTGGAAAACGTACAATTTGACCTCATAGGATTTTTAAAAATTTGTTTGCGTTACTAAAAGCTACTAAAACTTTGACAAGTACACATTTTTGTACGATCTTGAGTAGTTTCAAGGGTTAGTTCCAATTGATTTCAGTATCGACGTAATTTTAAACTTTTTTTTAGAAGTTTATGAGCGGTTCCACAATACCAATCACTGACGAAAAATCGATAAAAAAATAAATAAATGCTCGAATGAGTAAAGCGTTGGCTTCTACATCAGATACACACTAGCTGGACCGACACAAAAAGCTGAGCACACAAGCGTCCTAATGAATATTTCTACCGCGAAAAAGCTTCAAACTACGATAAAATGTTTTTCATAGCAGACGGAATTTGAAGATAGAGGTATTTTAAAGTTGAAAAACACGTGAATAAGAAGAATAAAAGAATCGTGGGGGTCTAAGGGACTAAATACGGGGAAATTGGGAGCTAAACACGACACATTTCTCTACATTACTATTTGAAATTTTAATTAAACCGATAATCAAATCTTTGCAGATGAATATTTAACCCGAATGGGGCACAAAAACGAATAAAATTTAGCTCAGGGATGAACCTTGTCGTGTCGTAATTATAAGAAAATAGCGCATTTCATAACAAACATAATTTTATCTATAAAGATCACTCAATTTTTGATATGTTTCGGTCTACGTTGATATGTATAGTGGTTCCATTTCACAATTTAATTAGTACCCTACGTTTAATTTTGAAAAATTAAAAACAACATCAAGAGAATGAAAAAACGATTGAATAGGTGCACAGTTCAAACAACCCGCTTTATATAAGTTTGCTCCGTATTTTCCGTTGAATTTATTTGTTGTGTGAAGTAATACATTTCACATCACGTGAATATTATTGAGGAAAGATCAATATTGTGAAAATAGTCGAATTTGATTTGACGTCTGCACACTATTCATTCGAAATTGTAAACTGTGATGCTCAAAACATGTGGAAAACCCCTAAAATTTACGATTTTGGCTATAATTTATAGAATGGATATATCTCTACATGGATGGAATCAGTTTGCCATTAAAAGGGGATCTAATTAAAAAATGAATCCGTTTCCACATGTTTTCCTGAGTTAATTTTGATCAATAAAATGTCCACTTTTTTCCTTTCTTAGCGGAATTTGCATTTTTTTAAAAATTATTTTGTTGGTTAAGGTTGTCTTTGAATACACAGACGTTGTAGAGTGTTGTAGTTGTTGCCGTTACAAGTGGAGGACATTCAGTGACGTCACCAAACTTGGAGCGGAAGTTTAACAGTAAAAGTTACGAAGAATTGTTCAGAAACAGATTACGTCGGGCGTTGTTGCAGATTCCGCTAAGTCGATTGAGAAATTTCTTGTATTGTAGACCAACTGAATAAATCCATGTACGCTCGGTGTTTATAAAGTAGGTACTGATCGTTGTAATACGTGGAGATATTAAATATTTTCGACAAAAAGTGGATCTACATCAAGACGTTTGAAAACACGAGGAAGAAACTCGGAGTAGGGGATAGAGGGTTTATTGAAGTGACGAGGATTTTCGGGGTTGATACTGATTGACTGATCTGGGGGTGCACGTTATGGAGGTTATGAGGGAGCCGGGCGAGTTTTTAGTCTAAGAAACCGGTGTTGACGAGTTTTTCTAAGAAGAATTTGACGTCTCCGAGCTCTGAGTCTTTGATACCGAGGCTCTTCAACATTCCTAGGTCACCATTTTCGACGGCCATGAATACCGAGCGAAGGTGCTCCAAGTCTGACCTCATCAGATGGAGGGCAGCTCCGAAATCTTCTATGGTCTGCGACTCTGGAATCATCAAAGACGACGAATTTCTAACGACGCTGACTCTCATCATACCAAATTATACTCATTTGTTGGAAAGGTGTCAATTTATTTTAACAAATCATGTTGACGCTTTTTTTTTGCCAAAGAAAAGACATGAAACGTCCAAAAAAGCTATTATTCACCAAAATTTGTTCAGTTTGTTGGAATGTTGTCAATCTAAGAACACATTTTGTTAACACGTTCGCTGCGGAAATGTTGAGCTCGTTTGAGCAGCTGTGCGGGAGTCATCTGAAATAGGAACGCGCCAGGTGAGTGCGCCGCATGTGGTAAGAAATTCGAAGCGAGCTCCTAACGCAGTGCGGCTATAGCATGAGATATTTACCTTGGAGTAAACTACTTGCACCAAAGTATTTCGTGTACTAAAGCGGAAGCACTGAAAGAAATCTTGAGGCGGGAACACTGAAAACGATGCAAAATGACAAGAAAACTCCAAACGAGTCCCCTATTTCGGAATTCTTTTTTGCATCTTAGCCACGCCCCAGCTGACTCCGACGTTTACAGTACCTTCAGAAGGTTCAAAGCTGGCGCTGGAAGTAGAAATATATTCCATTTCACTTTCTGGTATACTGGAAGAGCGATCTGAAGTGAAGGCTACCTTCACGCGCCAGGCGCAAGCGACGCACACAGATTGGAACAGAGCTCACGCGCTGAGCGCGTGACCCGCAGCGAACGTGTTAAGCTTTTGGTTGCCAAAGTAAAGACGAAATGTACAAAAAAGCTCAACATTGTCACCATTCCTTGGAAAGATGACAATTTATCAAACAAAATTGGTTAATGCTTTTTGTTGTTCATGTAAAAAAGTCCAAAAGAGCTACTATCCAACAAAATTGGTTCACCATTTGTTGGAAAGTTGTCATTTGTTAGCACAAGTTAATGTTTTATGTTGCAAAAGTAAAGACATAAAATTTCCAAAAGAGCTATTATCTATCAACATTGGATCACTATTTGTTGGAATAATGTCGATTTGTCAAACGAAATTTTTGGTGCATTTCGTTGCTAAAGTAAAGATGTAAAACGTCCCAAAAAGTTGTTATCCAATGAAATTGGTTCACCATTCATTGGAAAACTGACAATATACGAAACATAATTGGTTAACGCTTCTTGTTGCTAAAGTAAAGACATAAAATGTCCAAAAAGCTATGATCAAAGAAATTGTTTCACCATTCGTTTGAAAAGTGGCAATTTATCACACAAAATTGGTTAATGCTTTTTGTTGTTAAAGTAAAGACTAAAATGTCCAAAAAAAGCGTTTATCCCTCATCATTGGTTCACCATTCTTTGGAAAAGTGACAATTTATCAAACAAACTTGGTTGATGCTATTTGTTGCTAAAGTAAAGATGTACAATGTCCAAAAGAGCTATAATCCAACAAAATTGGTTCACCATTTGTTGGAAAGTTGTCATTTTGTCAACATGCTGTTAATGCCTTTTGTTGCAAAAGTACCTAAAGACAAAATGTCCAAAAAGGCTATTATCCCTAAACATTGGTTCATCATTCATTGGACAGGTGTCAACTTATCAAACAAAATTAATTAATGCATTTTTTGTTAAAGAAAAGACACAAAATTCCCAACAGAGCTATTCCCCCTCAACATTGGTTTGTCATTAATTGGGAAAAGTGGAAATTCATCAAACAAAATTGGTTAGTGCTTTTTGTTGCTAAAGTAAAGAGAAAATGTCCAAAAAAAGCCCTCAATAATTCACCATTCATTTGAAAAGTGATAATTTATCAAACAAAATTGATTAACACTTTTTGATGCTAAAGTAACATTTTAAAGTAACATTTTTTTGGACATAGAATTCATTCATGTGTAGAAAACTTGCCATACGAAGTTGCCAAATGAAGGTGGTAGATGTCCTCTCATTTTTGTTGACTTCTCACCATTGGGAAGCGTGTGAATAACCAATCTTGTGTTCATAATTATACTACCCAGTATATTGTGAATATTCGGTTGACACTCAGAGTTTATTACTAGCCCTCACTACCCATCAGGAAGGCAGTGGTTTCAGCTGATTAGACCTATACTTGAATGCACGCCATCTTGGGACGCCACTTTTCAGGCTTGTCTTCTCAGCTCTCCTCTGAAATACTATGCTTCGCTAATAACCCGTCTTCTGAATTCATCCAGTTTTGAATACTTGGTTTCCTCTCCTCTACTGAAGAAATACATCCCATGTTGAGAACAAAGTAGTTAACTTCAGTATCAAGTAACATAGACACCAGATTATTGGGTGAGTTCTTCAGTACTTGAGTACTTCAATATTCTTGATTTCGCACATACCCAGGCTACCTAGGGGCACTAGGTGGTAGTAATTTGATTTATCAAGAAATACTCGCGAGAAAATATGATTCTACACCGCTTTACGGCGACAGAAGTAAGTAGTAATTAAGATTCCCACATCAACCTGATAAACACAATGACGAAACGTTACCAGATAGTGTTATAGCGACTTTGTCAACTCCTCCAAGCGGCGCAAGCGCATCTCTCGCTTTACTTCCAAAAAGCTTTTCAAGATAGTTGGGTCCGTGGCTGGCGAGAAGTGACTGCAAAAACGACGACGTCTCTTCAACTGGCGGCCTTTTGGCTGAAACAGACAAATCAAAAGCGAATCGCTTCTCGTTATAAAGTTCGAATTTTTCAGCCGATCGTTTGAAGTGGTTAAATTAAACAAAATATATTTTAAAAATAATATGATGAAATAATATTGACGAAATTGACGATAACGTTGAAAGCTGAAAACAGACAACAAATAACACCGCACCTTATGTTAATTTCTCATTATTAGCTGGAAACAGTCTGTAAACATCCCGTACTGATTCCAACATATTGCTCCAATCGTCTTTGCAGATTATCAAAAATTTGACACAAAATCAGATGATTAGTGTCCTATTAAAATCCTCATTTGATTAATTTTATTTACTTTCGAACGCGCCAATGCCTCAGAAGCACTGATTTTAATTTTAATTTAATTTTAATTCTCTTTCAAGTGACATAGTTTTAGAGAGGGACCAATTTTCTCTTTCTTTTTTTCTTTTTTCGAATTACTTAGTCTTGTATCAATTCTAGCCCAGGTTGAGGCATATTCTCCTTTGCAACGAGTCCTTGTTTTCAATTATAATTCAGTTTGTATCAATGTATTTTATGTTCATCCTTGGTATCCCTAGTTGCTCAGTCGTAAGTCTTGGACTTACATCCCGTATCCTCTCGCTAGGTCCCTTCCAAATTCTCCGAAGAAACCCGAATTAAATCATAGTAAATTCATAACAGATTTTAATTCGAGAGAGGCTTACATAGGCATACCAATGTTTTTACTACATTGAAGTATTGCTTTTGATGTTTACATTGATGCCAACAACAATGTTCCATCCCTAAGGGGAAGTAGGTACCTTTCCTGAAATGAGGTGGCCCCGCCCTATTTCGGTCACGTGATTGAGCTAGGATGTGCTAGAGAAATGTCTATGTGTCATTGTTAAATATTTGACCACTAGGGACATCTCAATTGCTCCCTGCACCAACTACCTACTTAGCAGGAGGAGGATCAACTACTGAACCAGTCATATCCTTACTTCGTTGAGATACCTCTACCTGTCTTGATAGAAGAAAAACCTCAAGAAAATATAAAAGGAATATTACTCACACATAAACAACAAGCAATACTAATTTATAATGTCATATCAAAATAAGGAAGTTCACCTCACAGTTGTCAACACTGCGAGGCCATCTTGTTCTCTCTCTTCTGACGCTTGGCGTCTTCCTGTTGTGGTTGTGAGATTGTTGAGAACCAAGATTATAATGCATTCAAGTGATGGAGTGTTGTTCAATTATCAAATCCAGTATTATCCATATTAACAGATCAATAGGTAAATAAGAAGTGGTTTGTTTTATGTGTATGAAATTCAGTGAAGAAACACTGGTCACATACTATTGGTTGGACCTTCTGACTATTGGAATGATAAGCAAAGAAAATGTCTTCTCGTTGTATATTTTGAGAAAATATGAATCGAGGTCGCAGATGATTTGTTTGAGAAAGGATGGGCCCAAACTAGTGTTTTCCCATATTAAACTAAACACCTCTTCTAGTGATTTCTTTTATATCGATTAGGATAATACGGCAAGTCGATTTGAGCAATATGTCGATCAATGTACATAAATGTCAGAGTGTGTGCGAAAATCGTATAAAAAGGTAGTTTTATTACCAGCAGTACAAAGCCGCGAGTCTTCGTCGTAACCGTCCAGGCAGTCGGGAGCTCCGTCGCATAAATACTGAATTGAAATGCAGGCACCGTCGCCGGGGCATTTGAACGGCTCATAAGGGTGGCAGGCTTCACCTGAAACACGAGCGAATCACACATAAAAGTACATACACCGACCATAAATACACGCAGTGTTCACAAAGATCAATTCACGTCCGTGGGTGCTACGAAAGGGTTGGATTTCAAAATGGAAACCTCGCAGATACTTTGCTACCTTTACAAAATATTCACATTTGAGTCGAGGCTGAGAAAGGGCGATGGAACAATAGATCTTAAAATGTAATGTCAGAATCGAGCAGCACAAGAGAATGAAAAGAGCGATTCCTCTGGAGAAATGAATAAACTCTCTCGCTTTTCTCCGCTGAAATATACGCGTCTGGAAAGTTTTCCGTTGAATGAGAGCGAATCTAAGAATAATTTTCCGAAAACAGTATCGTGATTACAAGACGGAGATTTCATTCTTGCGCTCGTTCCATCTCTTCTCTTCGAACAAAATCTATGATAGAGGTCGTCCTGTAAAGATTTCTAAAAGTAATTGCTTCTTTAGAAATCAGGTCGGCAGCGAAGGTGATGAATACACTGCAAATGATTCCACAATACGTTATTATTCTAAGTGGTTCTCGCTCGAGTGGGAAAACATGCTGAGGTCGTTAAAAGACAAACATTATATATTATTCGTTTATATTCATCTACGTGTGTAGCGACCGATCCTAAATTGAATGAGCGTCCAAGCTTAAGTAAAAGGAGAAAACCCATTTTTATCAACATCACTGTACGGTGATACCGGGCTAGAAATGAGTTTGGACCAACTAGGACTGTAAATTTGCAAAATTTTTGGAGCTTTTACAGGTTTTTTCTGTTTTGGCTATGACATCAGACTGACATTTCTGATTCCGAATGGCCAAAATTTAACCCTAAAATGACACTCTCATTGTGACGCCTTCATCTGACATCGTGGGTAGCTCAGGTAGCTAGATAGTTGCTGATGAAGGGTCAGATGGGCAATTTGAAAAGGAGGAAGGTGTGAAGCATTCAAAAGGGGGAGAGGAGTGAGCATGATTCTCAGAAACCTGATTCTCCTCCGATACTACTTGTTGGGGTCCACCTGACCCCACAGTACCGTTCTAGGGTTATAACGTAAACAGTTAAAGTTTGAGGATACAAGAATGTATCGGTTATTATTCTATCTAAATCAGATTGAGTATCAAACCAAAACGAGGTTGAAGCCATTTTTAAAAACGCTGCAAATTCCTTCACAGGGGTTGATCATTCCTCAGACCAGGCGCATGGAGGCTGATTTGAATCGATTCAGCGTCTAAAGTTTAGTGGAAAATGACACCCCACACGCCTAGGTACTGGAAATCTCAAAAAACCACATTTGAAAAGGGTAGATAGGTACCCATTTTGACCCATATCTTTTTCGGGTGGGAGTCATTCGTCCCGGGACCCGTCTCATTGGATTCAGCGTCCAAAATGTGGTGGAAAATGATACCCCACTCGCCTTGTTACCGTAATGCCATGAAAATCGAGTTTTAACGAACACATCTTTACACATTCGTACTTTCTTCAAATTTGAGCAGATGCGGCTGAAAAGTTTTGTGAACGAATTAAAGTCAGATAGAAGTCCCAGACCAAAATTTTAGATTTTTAGAAATTTGCCTACTACCAGAAACGGCGCGGACGGATGTTTCAGTTTTTTGATCTTGACATTTTGAAACGCAAAATTACTACTACTATTATTTACTTTGATTAGTACACCACCGTATCAAAATTCAGTTTTAAACAAATTCAAGTGATAAATAATTTTGAAGATGCTCGTGATCTACAATCCCTTCCCGAGAACATCGCTTCGGTCTAGTAATTACTACAAGAGTTGTAGCCTTATGAGAGACGTATAATTGAACTGAATGCCTCAGGGGAGTCTGGTATTGAATTATAGCTCACGTTTCACCACACGATACAATAAACAGTTCCTCGAAGTTCAATTTATACGCTATCTGTCTTCAGATCATATACAAACTGTGCGGAGCTAATGATGGAGATCAGCGATTCACAAAAGCCCTTGTATGGGGTACCTATCTCAGGCAAAACTGTCAATATATTGCTGATGAACTTGTTAAATCGACCAAACATGTATTATAGTAGTGTAAAGTTGGCGTTTAAGCATGTCGGATTATCCGTCGTACAACTAGTTGATATAGCGGTTAAAAAAGGACATGTCTACCTCATTTTACAGTCTAAATGAATTTCCAATTGATGGCAGCTTTTTCAGGGGGAGCGACAGAAGCTTTAGTTCATCTTGAGGTCGAAAACTCATAATTATACGAGTTGATGAAAGTTGTGTACAACTCTAATTGGTTTGAAGTTGCAAAAAAAGTACGAAGTAAGCCACTCAAAAACAAATGGCATGACTAGATGACTCCAAATTATTGCAGACTTTTCTCCTTTTAGTACCCACCCATCATGTCCCACTGCACCCATTCAATAATGCCAAATGCAAAATTCATGATTGCGCAGGGGATTTGGAAAACATGTTTTAATATGTCTCTTAGGGAGATCCCCAACAATTTCTAATCCAATTTCATTCCTTTCTCCATTGACATTACAACATTTTTCGTGTTAACCCGTGAATTGCCGAGGAAATTGCACAAAATATCCATCTTGATAATATTGCTACAGTTCGAATAATTGGAATTGGAAGACAATTTATGGAAGACGATTTTGACTGAAGTAGTCAAATTTCAGTTGAAGGGGTGGTTTTCTCGCGCCAATATTGCGTCGAATTGGTTTATAGCAGGTCACAATCCCACTCTTTTCCAATATTACTGTAAAATGTTTGAGAGCCACAGAACAGAATGTCACCGATTCAAGAATAACTTATACTCATGGAATGCATGAAATGCATCAGGTAGTAGCTGATAAGATGACAGAACCACAAAAAATAGCCGCGCATTTGCTTTAACTGGTAATTTTGCCGCGAGGGGCGCATGAGACGATGAAGTTTCAACACATCCTCAGTGTTACCACGGATCTCCCGTTTTAGGGTGGAAATCCCCCCTTTTTGGCCATCTGTCACCCCTTGTCCCCTGATCCCTCCAAAACCGGTTTTCAGTGAAAATCCCCCTTTTTACGGCTTTTGTCCAAAAAAAACCCTACATTGTACCTATGCATCCGCGGTGGTTGGCCTGGATTGATTTATCTCCAGTACAAGTACAATCATTGACAAATAACAACATGAACAAACTTGTTATAGACGTATGAAAACCAACAAACAAACGACCAATGCTCGAAATATAGTAGAGATACGTCACCTCTTGAGTGCCAAGCCAAGTTGCAATTGCACAGTGTTATAATCCCCCCTTCCACAAAATATCCCGTTTTCTCAACCGAAAATTCCCAATTTCCCCCCTTTCTGGACCAAGATTCCTTCATTCAACTCAAAAGCGTCTGGCAACACTGACTTCCCTTTTTGCTACTGTTGCAAGCTGTTTACGACACAACGCATGCGCAGTAACCACCATTATTTAACTAGATACAACAGCGCGATGCAACGTTGGTTCATGAATACTCCTATCATTATTTACATAATCGTTTAAAGAGGTGTTTTGTTCCTTTGAAAGAATCCACATGACTAAACGTACATTATTTTATAATAGTTAGCAAGAACAAAGAAAGAAATTAGCGATTGTAATGTAATGTTGCGAGCTCGCACCGGCGCCGGCCAAATGGGCTGCCGGCGTCGCAAGGTCAACGACCTGTGGAAGGCTAAGGGACCGTTCTCGAACATTCGAGAACCTCCCCGTTCGTCCCAGAACGTTCTCGGCGAGGCAGCAGGTATAAAACAGACCCACGAGCGCCGCCCAGGCAGTTCAATTCGGAGTCTGAGTATAGATGCTTCATGTCATAAATCGTACCGTGTTATAAATAGTGCGACAACTGCGTAACCGTGAATTGTGATTGTGTCGTTGTGTAAGTGCGCGAATGTGAACAGTGTATTCAAGTGAACAATTGTTAATAAATTATTTACTAAGAACATAAATCGTTACAGTAACAAAACGTGAAAAACTCAGCAAGAGGAAACAGAATCTGTTATATGATAATATGTGGAAACAATGAGTTATTCTGATTGGTTACCAACAAAAACGAAAAGGAAGTTGAGTAGAATTAGCATATCTGTCTTGGCGCGCTAGGTTGTGTTCGCTGTAGGTGTCTTCCCTTTAATGCAATCAAAAATAGTTCCGTGTCGGTTCCACGTGCTAACTGTATACCTACACGGAACACTTGTATGATTGGAGTGTTCAGGTGGTACCGATCTAACGTGCAATTACATTTATTTTACCTCGTCCACGTCCCTGGAGAGCTCTTCACCGCCCAACCTTTTAAAAGAAATGAGCACGTCGTCGGGAAGCGAAAAAAAAGACATCCCGGTTACCAAGGTAATTCTTCGTCCATTTTATATCATCCCTATTAGAACGACAATGGACGAGGAGCTTTCTTCAACCCCACTTCCATCCAATGTATGAAGTAAAAGCACTTTGTTACGAGAGAGCGAGCTGGGTCAACTTACTTTTGCATAGGATGTGACGAGAAATGGAGGGCAAATCCCCTATTCCTTGTCGCTACCTACCCTTTCATATTGCTTGGAAGTAACACTAGGTTGCAGTACATTTATTTTCGTTTTGTTGGCAACCTTGTTTCTACTGTCGGCCTAGCCGGCGGACGCTGTAACCTACACTTCTCCGACGCGGTTCGTGTGTTTTCCGATCTTAATAAATCACCTCCGAAATATTCAAAGTTCCTTCGCGTTCACCCCCCAATTTTACTGGAAAACTTGGTGAGTGATTAACTGATCATTTTAGTCAAACGCCTGGCATGAATTCATAGTCGTAGAGCTTGCGGGGAGTTCTAATTTGGAGCATGAAGTTGGATATTCCTTGGGACGCTATACCAATGGTGGTGGACGAATGCCATGTTGAAATGAAGTTTCTTTTTTTGTCGTTTTTTCCTTGCTTGTTGTTCTGGCCGTATTTGACAATGAAATCGGGTTGAGAGGCATGTAGTAATAGTAGGTACACAACCCGATTCCCGATCGAGCAAAATGGGCAAGTTGCATTGAGGATTGAGGGTCAAGCAGGCTCAATGGCGGATGGGGGAACTCGTCGCACAGAATCATAAGACCCGGGCATTTAATTTCCCCATGAGGACGGAGTAAGCTGAATTTCGATAAATTCAGGATCGCTGAAAAAGGCGGTGGAGGCCGGTCGGGATGATTGTCGAATCTTGCTGGCTAAAATGCCAGGTGCACCGCGGTTTAGTATCTCTGTGTTGTGGTTGGAAGAAAATTTCTTCCACGAATTTAATGTCACGAGCGTAGAACTACGCTGTAAATACTTGTATCCTACAATCTGTGAGTGAGCAGGACAACACATACGGCTATGTGAGTTATAGGTCACGAGAACGTATTTTTAAAGGAGAAAAACTGATGGAAGTGCCTGACCAGCGGTTACCAGGTAACCAGTGGTTACCTTGGACATGTGTGATGGGGTCTATTCTGTAATACATCAGTGCTCTTGGAAGTAGGATGTGTCAAACTTAAATATTCACTTACTAGATGGGATAAAATGGATCGGTTCAATTTAATGTTCATTTTATTTGTATTAACTTTGATATTCAAATGCATGTAGTCTTGGAAGAGCCTGTAAATTAAATATTCTTTTTTTGTGGGATCACAGAATGTCCAAGGTGTTTTTGGTTGGTCATTCCTTGAATAATCAACCTATGTTTTTTTTGTTTACTGAGAAGGAATTCCAACTAAACATGCTCCATGAGAGACTAGGCGGTCCTTGCTGGAACTATAATCAGGGTTTGATCTCTATAGCTTAGACCGGAGTGGTCAGTGAGTCCGTACTCTTTGTGGGTCTAGAGTCTCTGCATCCCTTAACAACGGTCACGGACTCGGGGATTAAGTTTGCAGGCGAACGAGGCTACTTGGGTACGAGTACGAGGTTCCACATGAAGTACCCGTCTTAAGGGGAACGTGCGTATCCAAACGGCCTACCTTTTTAAATAAGTGTCCCCGCCCTGCAGCACCCATATTTTAACCCCTGGAGTATGTAGTAACCCTGTTTGTAGACACCAGGAGGCGTAGGTAAGGAAGCTCAAATCAGGGAAAGGCAGGGATGACTGCTGAAGGAACTAATCTTGGATACAGTTCAAATAGTTCGAGTCTGAGACTCTGACTTGTTCAAATTAGGCTATGAGGCCCGTCTGTCTTGCATCTACACTGACTGGTTGTAAAACGTTGGCTGATTCTATAATCACTGAACAGGGTGAGGTGGGATCCTGATGTGCTTTCCTCATATTGTTGTAGCATTCTTGAGAGAAGTTATCATGAGCTCTGGAATCTTCTTGACAGTGCTCTGGCTCTGTGGGGTAGGGTACCCAGGATACCCACTTTGCTGATTGGTCTGTGGGTGCAAGGTGGACGTTAAATTGTAAAATAAATGAACTGTCTAGTACCTGGTTTGTGGCTGGGTAAAATGTTTTTTAAGGGAAATAAAATTGAATAATTTGTTTGATTGTATGCCAAAATAATTTTTGGGAAGTCTCGAGAGTATATAAGTGAATCAAGTTAAACCTTAATTTGTTGCAACGAAAGTAAAGACCATCAGCAGTAAAATTGGGGGCTATTGGAATAAGGAAGTAGGAGGGAGAAAGGGCCTCGGATTTTGAAGAAAACACACGAAAGGGGAAGTCAGACAATGTCAAAATGAACCCGACATTGTGAAGCCGTATTTTTACAAAGTTCAATGACTTGAAGGCTTATTAAGACAGTCTAGTTGTCAGTCTATCTGTTGAGGCTGTGTAACTGACTGTGTGGCAGCATCTCAGCTCTGGGGTGGCAAAGATACTGAAGAACTGACGGAAATGTTTTCTCAGATTTCTTGACCAATGCAGGATGAGTCCACATTGGAGGATCTATTGATAAGATAGGTGGAAAAGTGGGAGGATGTTTTCACGAAGCTGACGAAGAAATTCACTGAGCGAGTGATGAAGAACATCAGGAGCGAGCTTGAAGCTTTTGAGACCAGGACAGCTGACAGGTTGATGCTCTTGTAGCTAGATATCTGCAAGGCGAGGAACCCTCCTCGGACAGCTGTGACGCCAGAAAATAATGTACTTATCGAGATGGACCAGGCTGCAGGCAACTTTGTCTCAGGATCATCTGCTGAGATTAGAGACATGTCAAGACCTTCTGGAACAACAGACTTCACCTCCAATCTCAGTGAGAAGAGGGAAATAAAATGTTTTCCTTTGAAATCCTCTAGTCAAAAATATGAAGAGGGATGTGATTACTCCTCGTGGAGGAAGAGGATTGAGATGGAATTTAAGGCAACTGACTGCCTGTTCCTGATTGTTGAACCAATGTAATCATACACAGAGAAAGAAATTTACTAATTGAAGTGTTATATTACACTGTACATCCTTTTCGATATTCCTGAACGGTTCCAGCGCATTCAAGCTCTAGATCCTCAATCATTCTCTAGAGAATTAGCGCTGAGATCAGAATTTGTCAACATTCAATACAATTCTGAAGTTGAGACAGTTGTTGACTTTGTGTCCCGTTTTAATGCCTTGGTAAAAGACATCATGAAATGCCCTGAGTCGGAACTAAGTGACCAGGAACTGTGGAGAAATTTGATTTCAGCAATAGCCAAGGCATGCCCAAAAATCAAATATGGTCCTATGGACCAAGAAAAAGCGTTCAGGCAATAAAGGAGATTCTGTATGAGAGGAGCAGCTCATTGGAGGAAAATGCCCAGACAAATTGCGCCTCAACCAGCAGCACTTGGATGTGGTACACCAAATCATCTCACTACAAACGTAGAAGCTCAAGCACTGGCCATGGTAATTAAAAAATTCAAAAGAAGAGTCGTCTTGAGGGTAGCTGCTACAGGCCTGGAATGGCTGGACATACTAAACTTGTAAAAATCTCAGAAGAAAATGCTTCAGGTGTGGTGAATTTGTACATATAGCTGGATTACTGGAATGCACTGGATCCAGAAAGGATGGTCATAGATCTCAGTCACAGTACGTAGAAAAAAAACTGAGACTTTGAACAGTGTTCCTAGAAGAAAGCCTAGACTTGGGCACAAATCCAGGACTCCCGCAAAACCGCCTCAAAATTGCTGGAAGACAAGATACACCAGCTCAGCATTGTCGAAACAATGAAAGCAGAGTTTCCCTGGTTGCAGCTGCAGATGGGAGACAAGAGTCTACTGATGACAGCAGTGAGGAAGATCAGATTGTCCCTGCAGTTGCAGTGAGGAAGTCTGATGACACTGGGAAGGAACAGGGAGTCAGCTATCTCCCTGGGGTTTGAGATTAAAAAGAAAAAAAGGGTGACTCAAAAATCTTGAGTGCGTCATACACTAATAAAGAGTAAGAACTTCCATGTCTGGGTGATAGATTAATTCTCAAAAAGGGCTCTTATGATGGAAAATTTTGTAGGGTTTCATTAAAATGAACTTTGATGAATGCATCTAAGAGTGAGAGACAGGTAATTCTTGATCAAGTATGCAGACATGTTAGTTTGGAGGGAGAAAGTGAAAATGTGGACGGGGTAAACTAACATGTTTTTGGAGAAACCATTTCTCAGGGATTGAAAAGACTTATCAAATGTAGACATAGGAGGGAGTTTGCCTCGTAAACACTGTAATACTAGTGGAAGTAACATTGAGTCATGTACAAATGGTAATCAAGGCACTTCAACTGTGGATACCCAAGCTGATTCTTCCTTAAGAGATAATCAGGGACTTAAATGGCATTATAGATTAAATCACGTTTTGAAGAAATACTTGGACATAGCTGGCAGGAATCTGCCAGGACTAAAAGACATCAAATTTGGAAATTACATTATGGATTGTCCTGATTGCAAAATGGCAAAGGCCAAGAAGCAACCAAGCTCTCAGAAGAGGCATAGATCAGAAATACCTTTTCATCATTTGAGTTCTGACCTGATGGGGCCAATTAAGCCACAAGCTAATAGATCACAGGCACGTTACATAGTGACATTTATAAATGATGCCACAAGATTTTGCCTATGATATCACTGATAAAACTAAAATCTATGCAGCACTGTTGAGTTGGTTGGATGAAATCCGAAGAATAAGTGGCTCAGAATCGAGGGTGGCCAAATTGCGTACAGATTCAAAAGCTGGACTTGAGTTTAAAACTTTTGAAATGAAGACTCCGCTGAATAGAGAGAGAATAGTCTTGATAACTAGCGAACCTTACACTCCTCAACTGAATGGAGCTGCTGTGGCTGTGGATTCTTCTGCTGCTGTGGCTGTGGATTCTTCTGCTGCTGTGGCTGTGGATTCTTCTGCTGCTGTGGCTGTGGATTCTTCTGCTGCTGTGGCTGCGGATTCTTCTGCTGCTGTGGCTGTGGATTCTTCTGCTGCTGTGGCTGTGGATTCTTCTGCTGCTGTGGCTGTGGATTCTTCTGCTGCTGTGGCTGCGGATTCTTCTGCTGTTGTGGCTGTGGATTCTTCTGCTGCTGTGGCTGCGGATTCTTCTGCTGCTGTGGCTGCGGATTCTTCTGCGCTGTCGCCTTGGGAGATACAGCGTCTACTGCTTCAAGATTCAAGAAATCTTGCATCTCGGAAATGTGTCGCAACGGACTCCAAAGGAATCGGATATTTGGGAGGGAGTGACGAGAAATGGAGGGCAAATCCCCTATTCCTTGTCGCTACCTACCCTTTCATATTGCTTGGAAGTAACACTAGGTTGCAGTACATTTATTTTCGTTTTGTTGGCAACCTTGTTTCTACTGTCGGCCTAGCCGGCGGACGCTGTAACCTACACTTCTCCGACGCGGTTCGTGTGTTTTCCGATCTTAATAAATCACCTCCGAAATATTCAAAGTTCCTTCGCGTTCACCCCCCAATTTTACTGGAAAACTTGGTGAGTGATTAACTGATCATTTTAGTCAAACGCCTGGCAGGATGAATTCAGAAATGACGAACAAGAGTGAATAGAAAGAGTTCCTCTTACTCCTAACCTCTATCTAACCTGACCTGAGATCCTAATCCTAGAGGGTAATAAATGTGGGTTAAAATATCATGAACTCATAGAAATACGAGCGAATTGAGCTACGGTGTATCTTAAACGTGGGATCTAATGGAGTTTCATAAAGCGAGAGAAAAATTATTTTATAGTCTTTATATCGAGCAATGATGAATAAATATACATTAATAATCACAGGGGTTGGTTACTCCTCGGACCAGGCACATGGAGACTCAGCGTCAGCAGGATTCTCGTCCAAAATTGAATGAAAAATGATACCCCGCACGCGTAAGTCTTCAAGAATGTCGAACATGGGGGGAACAGTCGGTGTGGCGGGTATCGGATCCATTCCAATCGATTCAGGGTCCACAATTTAGAGGAAAATGATACCCCACACGCCTAGGTACTAGACATCTCAAAAACCCACTTTCAAAATAGGTAGATAGGTACCCATTTTGACCCATAACCTCTTCCGGTGGGCGCCAATCGTTCCGAGATCCGTCTCATTGGATCCAGCGTCCATAATTTAGTTGAAAATAATACCCTACACGCCATGATAGCCGAAAATCTCGAAAATCCATTTTTTGGAATACAAATTTTGACTCTACCCACCCCAAATTTGGTCCGATCGGTCTGAAAAGTTTCGAGGACCAACGAGAGCCAGAAACGGGTCTGGAAATTTAGTCTAGTGAGACCGTTTAGAGTTGCACATCCCCACGGGAATGATCAAGGGCGATTGTTACTTCAGTTTTGAATGAATTAGATACATACAGCTTGCTTCACTTTTCATATATGAGACTCGTTGGCGCCAAACTCAATTACAAGCTTAATCCGGAATGGGAAGAGACAGTGAGAGAATTTCTAAGAGCACTGTCGAGACATGCGACAGAGCAACTAAAAGGCAAATAGCGTGACTCCTGTATCGGAGCAGACTTGTTGATGTTCTCAGGGAACTTCGTCGGATTGTTGTTCCAAGTTGATTGAGTAATTTACATTTAACATTCAGCTAGGAGAAAGCATGTGTAAGCCTCTCTCGAATTAAAATCTGTTATAATTTTAATTCGGGTTTCTTCGGAGGTTTTTAATGGACCTAGCGAGAGGTTACACAATGTAAGTCCAAGACTTACGACTGAGCAATTAGGGATACCAAGGATGAGCATAAAATACATTGATACAAAATGAATTATAATTGAAAATAAGGACACGTTGCAAAGGAGAATATGCCTCAACCTGGGCTAGAATTGATACAAGACAAAGTAATTCGACAAAGTAAATTAGACAACATGTGGAGCATAAAATACAATTAATACATGATACGATGATATACATGAAATACAATTAATGAACAAGCGCAACAATACCGGCTGACAAAAACGGCGTCGACGTCAAAGGGAAAACTGGAGGGGGCATGCTGTCCCGAAGGTATGCAGCAAGGCTTAATTAACTTGAGTCCTTTATCTCATGGGGAACACAATGTTACAGCTTTGGTCGACTTCAGCACGGTAGCAGGTCACTTCAGAGCAAGCACAGGACAAAGCCAGGATGGACTGAGTGAGATGCACTTTCACGACAGGGTTACAAAAATATATGACTCCAACAGGTTGGGCGCCTCAGCAACAAGTGGCGCCTCGACAATGACTGCCTGGTTGGGCGCCTTGGCATCGAGTGAGCGCTGGGCCTCTCTCCAAATGCATCCTGGCGCATGCCCCCTCCCTTCTGGCCTTCTGGAGGCAGCAAGCGTGGGGGCTTACACATGTAACGCAGAGAATCTATTCTCATTTTGGTTGGTTATTCCTTGAATAATCAACCTATGTTTTCATGATAATGGTCAACCTCTCCGATTCGGCTCAAATTTTTTTTCTGGACGTTTCATGATGTCCTGATCAAAAAAGGTCAATGTCCGTCCGCCGTCCGCCGTCCGCCGTCCGCCGTACGCCGTCCGCCGTCCATTGTCCACGCCGTTTTTGGTAGTAGAAAATATTCTAAAAATCTGAAATTTGGGTCAGGGGTCTGTTCCCAGCCGAGATGGGTCCTCGAAACTTTTCAGCCCGATCGGACCAAATTTGGAGGTGGTAGGGGTTTCTTGAAAAATGGATTTTCGAGATTTTGGGTGATTTAGGCGAGTGGGGTGTCATTTTCCACTAAATTTTGGACGCTGAATCCAATAAAATGGGTCCCAGAACAATTGGCACCCACTGGAAGAAGTCATGGGTCAAATTGGGTATTTATTACCCAATTTGATTATGTGTTTTCGGGATTTCTGCTACCTAGGCGTGTGGGGTATCATTTTCCACTAAATTTTGGACGCTGAATTCAATGATGTGTGTCCCAGAACGATTGGCACCCACCGGAAGAAGTTATGGGTCAAAATGGGTATGTATCCACCCATTTTGTATGTGTCAGGATTTCTGGTGCCTAGGCGTGTGGGGTATCACATTCCATTAAATTTTGGACCCTGAATCGATTGGAATGGGTCTGGGACCCGCCACACCCACTGTTCCCCCCATTCGAGGAATAACCAACCCGTGTGTAAGAATTTGCAGATTTTTCAATATGAATCAGATATCTATTAGGAATGTAAATTCGTAATAAAAAGGGAGTAACGCAGCATGAAGGAGGAAATGATTGGAAATTGTGAGTTGAAGTTGGAGGGGATATTGTGTTAAACATCTCTTGAGTATCTCATTAACCCTTTCAACAAACTCCTATAACTAAGTGGGAGAGAAACATTTTGGAGTGGAAGTCAGCTGGAGTACGAGTACTGTTCAAAAGTGCAGTTTGCTAGAAATGTCTGAGGACAACTGCATCATTAGTTTGCCAAGTCTTGCTATAAGGCCCCATTATCACTGTCATAGTATTATATTATTATGTTTGACGTTTTTGATGAAACCTCCATGTCTTGCATACGTACTTGTAAAGGTTTATATATTGTGGTGATGGGGCCAGTCACAATTAACTCAATGCAACAACTATTTGGAAAACAGAATTCACTGCCTTTACAATGTAAAAATACGCAATGTAGGCCTTTTTTGTCGGTTATTACTTAAATAATCAACCTAAGCCAATCTCTCCGATTCAGCCCAAACAATTTTTATGTGCGTTTCAAGGTGTCTACATCAAACTAAGCAAATGTATGTCCATAGTAGGAAAATGTCTAAAAATCTGAAATTCGTGTAAGGGACCCATTTCCGGCTCTAGTTGGTCGTCAAAATTGTTCAGCCCAATCGGACCAAATTGGGGTGGGAGGCGGTAGGGGTTAAAATGTGTTTGTCAAAGACTGAATTTTCGAGATTTTCGGCAATCTAGGTGTGTGGGGTATCATTTTCCACTAAATTACGGACGCTGTATCGATTGGTCTCCATGCTCCTGGTCCGAGGAATAACCAACCCCTGTTGGATGCATCAATTTGCAGCGTATTTTCCCATTAAAATGTAGACTCCGAATTCGGGGCCATATGAGCCGGCTAAGGAACTCGTCCTCCTTGCTGAGACGGATCATTCTGCCCAAAAGCTAAATTTTTATCATGCTGGTAGATACATGTGTGATATTATTTTGGAATGACACAAACACCTACCTGTAACTTGTTTTGGGTGGGTTCCCGGCCTTACATATATGACTCAATGAAAAATGATCTCCTTTACGGAATACTATTGTTATAGATACTATTTTACTGAGTTTAGAGATGCCATATTATTGTCATAGGTTTCCACATTGTATTGAGCGCAGCGTCGTATTCTTCAAAATTTCATGCTGAATAGATTTTAAGCTCATGCTAATTTTATCATTGGGGACTTTGCAAACTAATGGTGCCCTTGCTAGATGTTTGTCAGTTTACTTTTGTTCATCATCAGAAACACTGCACTATACTCAGCTTAACAGTCGCACAGCTTGTTTGTAACAATTGTTGCATGTTCTTCACTACTCTAAATTGATTAGAGTTTTGAAAATTGATTTATTCCCTATAAGTGGGACAAGGCATTGTAATAGCTGCAGTGTCTGCAGATCCAGAAACCGATGCCAGTCAAAAGGCTTTTGCTTTTCATGCAAAATGGAGAAATTATTGTATGTCTCAATTCATTGGACACAAATCTTGTTCCAGGTGTTCTGAGACATGGCAGTTAAACTGACAGGTAACTTACAGGCTAAATTTCCCTCTAGCTGCGACTGGTAGCCTGAGATGGTGGAAGTTGACGACTGTTCATCTGCCGATGGACACAATCCAACTCCTCCCCAAGGTTGAAATTTAGACAAGTTGAACTGTGATGGAAGATTTGTTTCAGCAATTTAACAATTATGAATGTCTTCTAAACAGCAACTTCAATTTGGTACAAGCAGCACAGAGCTGAAACGCTGTCAACTGCGTCTTTATCAGATCAACCTACTCCATGTGGCGGCTCTAAAATGGACAACTGGCAATCTGCACCCTCTGCCGGATGAACTGTCAACTGCGCATGTCTCAGTCAACTTCTTAGCTACATACATTTCAGTTTTGATACATTTTTATTAATACGTAAGAACGTTGGTGAAGTTAAATGTCCCTGAAAAGGCTCTACCAGATAGAATTAAACATGAAATTGAAAGGAAATCAAATTGCAACTAGATAACTGTCTACCCAACCTCAAACAGAACTTTAGTGTCTTCTTTATGGATCTTCTTGATCTTTGGTTCCGTCATGACCTTCTTGGAATCAATATCTTATGAACGTGGACAATTTTTTCTAGAACTCTCAACATTCTCATAAATGAAAACGAATGCAATGGATATTATTGCTCGAGAAAAGATTTCTGTATAATAAAGCTGTTTGTTCCCTTGAAGATTTTTGTTCCGTGGTCTGAAACGGAGGGATCCATTTTGTGAAAGGGCGAATTCAATTTGAAGAAGTCGTAACTTTCAGAACAATAGCATTCATTTTGTAAATGGCAATTCCAACCTACGCGCAGAGCTTGTATACGTACATATTTGATGCGACAACGGCAACAATTTGGAAGGGTGGATAGGGACATATTTCAAACGCCGATCCGTCCTAAGAGAAAAGAAAGCTTCCACGTGTCATTAAATAACAAAGCGTGCGATCTTGATGCGACAAGGCTCCTCGCCGTCCTCCGCTCTGAATAATAAATATTTTACCATGGAACAAGATCCTTGTATCGAATTCACTTAGGAGTAAAAAGGAGTGTCTATTTACCAGGATATATATACTGCGATATATATACATCGAAGACCCAATGGATGTGAGGACTAGACAAGATTGTAGGCGCGATTCGATTTTATCCTTCTTTTCAAGCAAAATACTGAAATAATATTTTACGCTCGCCCCAACTCTACCGTCGCAACATGGAGTAGTTATCCTACTTCTACCCCTTTTTTTTAGACAACTTATTATCCGTAGGATATTACAGTTTGTTATACAAATATAAGCGTAGCCCTAATACAATGGAACTCGAGGTTAGGTTCAATCCAGCGATCGTTGTAATGGAGGTCATCGCCTTCTTCTAAAATATGGTCCTCTTTGTCATGACTGTTGTCTACCTCATCTGCTGGAGGTTCTTCGTCCAGGACTCGTCTGTAGCTCATCAACGACTCCATGGACTTTAAATTTTCTCCAAAATGCTTTTTCAGCAGACTGTCTACGTCCCTGAGCTCATCTGGTTTAACTGTGACAGTGTTTGATAAGAGCTGTGGTGAGATTTGATGGTCTGGAACACGCAATAGCACTGTTGGTTCTTCTTCCATCTTGAGCTGGTTGTAAAACACCTTAGCTTTGGCAAAAGAGATTGGAATCGCACGAGGAACATTAGTTGGTGAATTATGCTTCAACATCTGTCAACCAAACCTCATGTGGTGCGCCCCAAATAAGCTTCGAATCCAGAATGAGTCCCCGATATCTCAGGCGATCTGAGTTTGGAATTTGGATGCCATTCAGTCTGACTTGAGGAGGTCTTACATTTTAGAGGTAGGTGAAGGTGACGAGAGTAGACTATGAGAAATTCATGGATTTTCTCCATTTCTTACACCATAGGCCACATTATTGCCTCCTGACACAGGTAAGACATCTAGTTTTTCAATGGTTGCAATCCCAGAGAACTTCTCTTCATGGCCAGTCGCGTCCCTGCTGGCGCCATCTTGCCGATGCCTGAGTCACTCTCAGCGTTGCCAACATTGGAACTTCATCTGATCTGTGGTCTAGGATGTACATGTACAAGGTTGCATCGCTAAGCTTGAAATATTGTGGGGATTGCAGGTGTTGCTGACACATTTATCTACGTTGAGGAAAAAAAGTGAATGTACCTACCTATACCTTAAATCTGGGTTAATTGCCCACCTTGTTAAGGATTAATACCATCACATAATAACGCAATTTCAATATACACATCTAGCATCTCACATGAATCTCCATGCGCCCTAAACCCATTTAATTTGCAGCGAAGGGATTTATTGTGTCGACGTACACCGCATAAATTTAATTAATCGAGTTTATTACATCTCTTGTAATTATAATTATGTAAGGCACGTACAATAGCAATATGGATATGTTTTGCGGACGAACATTCAAGAGAAAAAAAGGCGGTAATTAAATAGAACAAGGGTGAACGTTTTAGCCATTTGTATTCCAGAAAACGTTTCTGGCTGCCGAAATGTTAGGGGGCTAATTTTTCATGTCAGACATCAGAAAATAATTGCGTTTCGTACTTTGAGTAACTTATTCTTATTCAAACCTCCTATTCGAATTGAAAAAAAAAAATTAAATAAAGTGTAAGTAGTATGTATTACGTTTTGAAGTGTGTTGATTCTTAGTCCTGAACATTCATTCACCCAAGAAAAAATCTGAAGTTTGGTACGCGCTTTGGAACTTGACTCATTTTTAGCCTTACATGGTTAAAGTAAGGACATATTTCCAGATTTTTAGGGATTCTGCCAAATTTTGCTGGACTTTCACTTAATTGGGTCCCGAATCCAATGACCCAAACCGGAAATGGGTATATGAAGACAAGGAGGACACTTAGGAAAAAACAGTTTAGAAAGTTCCATTTTGTTCGTTAATATAACTTATCTACTCGGGAAACTTGAAAGATACTCTATCCTCCATAATTGTTTCTTTCGCCTTTAGGGAGCAAGTGGATCAAAGCACGAGAAAAATCATTTTGCTCTCCTCGTAATCCTCTTTTCTCCTTCGTTCAAAAGACTTGATCTTTCTCCTGAGCTAGTTGGACATCTTGAGTCGTTTGTCAACGAGAAGGTGTCAACGTCCATTCTCGGCCCACGGAACTAACAACGCTTAATTTGAAATCTTTATTAATAGGACCTACCATTCATCGCCAAATCACCAGGATTATCAATTAATCATTGCGTCTGTCTTGGGAAGATTTAACGGTAATCCGGATTCCCCGTATCTGATTTTCGAGAGAACGAAGTCAGCAGTGGAAAAATTTAGAGAAAACGCAGCAAATTTTTACACAGGGATTGGTTATTCCTCGGACCAGGCGTATCGGGCCTAATTTAAACCTAGGACCAGGCGCATGGAGACTCATTTCTTCCACATGGGGAAAATGGGGGAAACAGTGGGTGTGACGGGTCCCGGACCCATTCCAATCGATTCAGGGTCCAAAATTCAGTGGAAAATCAAATCCCCACACGCCTAGGTACCAGAAATCTCGAAAACACACATTTGAAATGGGTAGATAGGCACCCATTTTGACCCATTGCCTCATCCAGAGGGCACCAATCGTTCCGGGACCCATTTCATTGAATTTGACTTCCAAAATGTTGTGAAAAATGATACTCCACACACCTGGATTGCAAAAAATATCAAAAATCCATTTTTCAAAATACATATTTTGACCCCTACCCTGCCCAAATTTGGTCCGATCGAGTTGAAAAGGTTTGAGGACCAACTAAAGCCGGAAACGGGTCCCTGACCAAATTTTCAGATTTTTAGAAAATTTTCTACTACTAAAATCGGCGTGGACGGCGGACGGACATTTGCTAGTTTTGATCTAGACACCATGAAACGTCCAAGAAAAAATGTTTGGGCCGAATCGGACAGACTGACTTTTTGCATGAAAACATAGGTTGATTGTCCAAGGAATAACCAACCAAAAATCCCACGGGTGTTTTACTGCCTATTTTGACTTCAGTTCCTCACCAGCTGGCAAATAATGCGAGACGAACAGTAAATTCAATGATCTTTCACTACTCGGGATCCGTTTCGTTTAATTCGTGTTCTCACTGTTGCCCACGAGAAGCAATCGCTCGGGGAGAGTTGTAATTTGAACTCTCGCTCAAGTGAAAACCGCACCCTGGATTGTTTGCATTTAGTCAGCCGACGAATTCTCGTTCCCCCGATGATATCTCCACCCTTGCTAATTTACCCAAAATGCTTTCTCAAAATTAATGGAACGCTGGAGGAAGTTCGCCACTATGATCATTGACAAATTAATCACAGTATGAATGAAATTCTAATGGAATTCACAAGTTGAATTAACTTGAACGAAGTTGGGGAAGATCCATGTTGCAACCTCGTTTGAATAGAGGAATAGACATTTAAGCAAGTTTTCTTCAATTCACACACACGTACATGTATTTGCATCTAAGACAAGTGAAGAAATCCAACGAATGTGACGGAGGGAAAAAATAACAGCGCCGTCGTTCTTATCGGGAAAATAGACAAAGAAGGACTTTCCGGATGCGAAAAACGGAGGCAAAATACATTACTATCGTTAGCATCTCTATTCCTACGTTGAGAAATGTTTTTGTATGTCTTTGTTGGCAGCTGAATAGTCTGCTTGAGAAAGTTCGATAAAAGGTTTACGAGAAGAAAATCTCCCCAGAGAGAAACTTACACCTGATCGAGGTCCTAGCACTTTCAAAAGTAACTTGGGATGGGATACGAAAGAGCAGGGTTGCCAAGGGCTATTTCTCTTCAAGGAACCCCACGAGTGAGATTTGCTCGAACGGACCGATCATCTAAAAAAATATATAAATAAATCACGCCCTCGAGTATCCATTTTTCATTTTTTTAAAGGATGGAGAAATAGTGGAGGGTGGGTGGTGGTGGTAGGTACCTCTCAATCATTGTCGTGCCATGGTGAATAATGTTCGTGATTTGTTACCGAAGTAGTTACTTCAACCCAGCCAATAGATATTCTCAACCGCAATTGGCCCAAAATCCATCTCAGCTTAGAGAAAAATGATACCCCTACCCGCCTAGGCACAACCCCCGATTTTGAAATACCCGTTTTCACAAATCAGATTATTTATTTATTTCTAGCCGTTTTCCGGAAAAAATTTAAGGCTATCCAAAACAAATTCAAGGTGCTTTTCGAGACAAGTCGTGGTTTTATAAAACAAATTTAAGGTGTTTTTTTTTTGGTTGGTTATTCCTTGAATAATCAACCTATGTTTTCATGATAATGGTCAACCTCTCCGATTCGGCTCAAAATTTTTTTCTGGACGTTTTATGATGTCCTGATCAAAAAAATCTGCAAATTCTTACACACGGGTTGGTTATTCCTCGAATGGGGAAAACAGTGGGTGTGGCGGGTCTCAGACCCATTCCAATCGATTCAGGGTCCAAAATTTAGTGGAATATGATACCCCACACGCCCAGGTACCAGAAATCCTGACACATACCAAATGGGTGGATACATACCCATTTTGACCCATAACTTCTTCCGGTGGGTGCCAATCGTTCTGGGACACACATCATTGAATTCAGCGTCCAAAATTTAGTGGAAAATGATACCCCACACGCCTAGGTAGCAGAAATCCCGAAAACACATAATCAAATTGGGTAATAAATACCCAATTTGACCCATTACTTCTTCCAGTGGGTGCCAATTGTTCTGGGACCAATTTTATTGGATTCAGCGTTCAAAATTTAGTGGAAAATGACACCCTACTCGCCTAGGTAGCAGAAATCCCGAAAACACATATTCAAGATGGATGTATCTATGGGGCACTACGACACTAATTTACTAATATAATATTGAGAAAACGTAGGTAATTTAGAAGGCTATAATAATTGTATTAAATTTAATTGAATGGTACGAATAAAAAGCTCGGACAGTAAAAAGAATTGTAGGCAACTGCTCAAAATTGGTTGCTAAGTTTAACAGCTGGTTATAAACAACAGGATATGACGATGTGTTTTGTTTGTCTATTCGGCTGAAGTCACCCACATGGGTAATAAATACCCAATTTGACCCATTACTTCTTCCAGTGGGTGCCAATTGTTCTGGGACCCATTTTATTGGATTCAGCGTCCAAAATTTAGTGGAAAATGACACCCCACTCGCCTAAATCACCCAAAATCTCGAAAATCCATTTTTCAAAAAACACATTTTGACCCCTACCCCCTCCAAATTTGGTCCGATCGGGCTGAAAAGTTTCGAGGACCCATCTCGGCTGGGAACAGACCCCTGACCCAAATTTCAGATTTTTAGAAAATTTTCTACTACCAAAAACGGCGTGGACAATGGACGGCGTACGGCGGACGGCGGACGGCGGACGGACATTGACCTTTTGGTTGGTTATTCCTTGAATAATCAACCTATGTTTTCATGATAATGGTCAACCTCTCCGATTCGGCTCAAAATTTTTTTCTGGACGTTTCATGATGTCCTGATCAAAAAAGGTCAATGTCCGTCCGCCGTCCGCCGTCCGCCGTCCGCCGTACGCCGTACGCCGTACGCCGTACGCCGTCCGCCGTCCGCCGTACGCCGTCCATTGTCCACGCCGTTTTTGGTAGTAGAAAATGTTCTAAAAATCTGAAATTTGGGTCAGGGGTCTGTTCCCAGCCGAGATGGGTCCTCGAAACTTTTCAGCCCGATCGGACCAAATTTGGAGGGGGTAGGGGTCAAAATGTGTTTTTTGAAAAATGGATTTTCGAGATTTTGGGTGATTTAGGCGAGTGGGGTGTCATTTTCCACTAAATTTTGGACGCTGAATCCAATAAAATGGGTCCCAGAACAATTGGCACCCACTGGAAGAAGTAATGGGTCAAATTGGGTATTTATTACCCATGTGGGTGACTTCAGCCGAATAGACAAACAAAACACATCGTCATATCCTGTTGTTTATAACCAGCTGTTAAACTTAGCAACCAATTTTGAGCAGTTGCCTACAATTCTTTTTACTGTCCGAGCTTTTTATTCGTACCATTCAATTCAATTTAATACAATTATTATAGCCTTCTAAATCACCTACGTTTTCTCAATATTATATTAGTAAATTAGTGTCGTAGTGCCCCATAGATACACCCATCTTGAATATGTGTTTTCGGGATTTCTGCTACCTAGGCGAGTAGGGTGTCATTTTCCACTAAATTGTGAACGCTGAATCCAATAAAATGGGTCCCAGAACAATTGGCACCCACTGGAAGAAGTAATGGGTCAAATTGGGTATTTATTACCCAATTTGATTATGTGTTTTCGGGATTTCTGCTACCTAGGCGTGTGGGGTATCATTTTCCACTAAATTTTGGACGCTGAATTCAATGATGTGTGTCCCAGAACGATTGGCACCCACCGGAAGAAGTTATGGGTCAAAATGGGTATGTATCCACCCATTTGGTATGTGTCAGGATTTCTGGTACCTGGGCGTGTGGGGTATCATATTCCACTAAATTTTGGACCCTGAATCGATTGGAATGGGTCCGGGACCCGCCACACCCACTGTTTCCCCCATTCGAGGAATAACCAACCCGTGTGTAAGAATTTGCAGATTTTTTGATCAGGACATCATGAAACGTCCAGAAAAAATTTTGAGCCGAATCGGAGAGGTTGACCATTATCATGAAAACATAGGTTGATTATTCAAGGAATAACCAACCAAAAGGTCAATGTCCGTCCGCCGTCCGCCGTCCGCCGTACGCCGTCCATTGTCCACGCCGTTTTTGGTAGTAGAAAATTTTCTAAAAATCTGAAATTTGGGTCAGGGGTCTGTTCCCAGCCGAGATGGGTCCTCGAAACTTTTCAGCCCGATCGGACCAAATTTGGAGGGGGTAGGGGTCAAAATGTGATTTTTGAAAAATGGATTTTCGAGATTTTGGGTGATTTAGGCGAGTGGGGTGTCATTTTCCACTAAATTTTGGACGCTGAATCCAATAAAATGGGTCCCAGAACAATTGGCACCCACTGGAAGAAGTAATGGGTCAAATTGGGTATTTATTACCCATGTGGGTGACTTCAGCCGAATAGACAAACAAAACACATCGTCATATCCTGTTGTTTATAACCAGCTGTTAAACTTAGCAACCAATTTTGAGCAGTTGCCTACAATTCTTTTTACTGTCCGAGCTTTTTATTCGTACCATTCAATTAAATTTAATACAATTATTATAGCCTTCTAAATTACCTACATTTTCTCAATATTATATTAGTAAATTAGTG
This sequence comes from Cyrtorhinus lividipennis, assembly GCA_019603395.1. Lineage (NCBI taxonomy): Eukaryota > Metazoa > Arthropoda > Insecta > Hemiptera > Miridae > Cyrtorhinus > Cyrtorhinus lividipennis. The sequence goes on along the minus strand of CM033999.1, from coordinate 3,728,103 downwards.
TCGTAGTGCCCCATAGATACACCCATCTTGAATATGTGTTTTCGGGATTTCTGCTACCTAGGCGAGTAGGGTGTCATTTTCCACTAAATTTTGGACGCTGAATTCAATGATGTGTGTCCCAGAACAATTGGCACCCACCGGAAAAAGTTATGGGTCAAAATGGGTATGTATCCACCCATTTTGTATGTGTCAGGATTTCTGGTACCTGGGCGTGTGGGGTATCATTTTCCACTAAATTTTGGACCCTGAATCGATTGGAATGGGTCTGGGACCCGCCACACCCACTGTTTCCCCCATTCGAGGAGTAACCAACCCGTGTGTAAGAATTTGCAGCGTTTAAAATTAAGGGTTTATTTTAACAAATTCAAGGTTTTACAAAACCAAATCATGGTTTTTTTCAAAACAAACTTAAGGTTTTCTAAAACAAATTTGAGGTTTTCCAAAACAAATTCAAGATGTTTTTCAAAACGAATTCAAGGCCTTGGAACTAGGATGTCTTTGGATCCAAGATGATCATATATCAATGCCACAATCGAACCAAGAAGTGAATTAGCGATTGATTGTCGTCATGTCATCGATTCAGGAACGATAATTACCGATCAGTCATTGATTAGCGATCGGAAAAGTTTTACTGAGAGCAGTTTTTTGAGATTTTTGTGCTATTTTTATTGTATACCTTATACTTATATACGGTTTTTCGGGTTCAGGTATGTTGGTTGAAAAGCCTTTTGGTGAGTTTGTACTTCCACAGTTTTTGATTGCTGTCAAACCTACCTTATTCTAATATATGGCTAGGACAGACGAAGATCAGAGACACACCGGCGGCGAACGACTGAATCAATCAATGGAAATGAAGCATGGGCTCTGTAAATGACTCTCAGCAAATCGGGAGGAGGAATCTCATAGGTTTTTGTTATTGTATGTGCGATTAGCTATCGCTGGAATGACGTATGCCCGTTTGGTAGCGGACCACCATAATGGTAATTAGTATACGGTAATATTATGGTTCCGCATTCGTGTGACCTTCTTTGAAAAAGGGCCCAAAGGGAAACATGATGACCGAAAAACAATGAACAAAATTGTCAACCCTCACTGAAAATCATAGAAGAACCAACGAAGTCCTCAACATTCAAACATTTCTTGAGCCGTTCCAGTTCACTCATGAAATAAGGAGTATAGATGGCCCCCTCCTTATCGGACTATCGATAATGGTCAATAAATAATCGATACTACGCGACGTATCAACCTATCCCCATCCCTAACATGGCATAAAATAATTAAAATATAAAATATGATAAAAAATAAAAATAATGAATTGTAAAAGTGAAAAATTGCAGAAATACGGTGATATTGCCTGATTGGCAGGCATGTATCGATATGTGACTCCATTCGATAGTATGGGTCTGATAACGAGGAGGCCACCTATTCCGGAGTTTAGCCCTTGATCAAAGAAGCTTTCGTTTTTGAAGAACTCTTGGTAGGTATAAAGTAAATAGGTTTAAATAACCTTTTTCTATTCGTTATTACGTAAAAGAAAACGGCAAGTATTGGCGCCGCATTCACTATTCGGCAAATCATCAAACAAGAATGAACATGAGTAACTTTGAATAGCCAATCAAAATACCTGGTGCGTGTTATTTCCCTATTAACGAGCAAAATAGAATTACTTGATTGAGTGAGCACAAAGAACCATGTCGGAAATTGCCGTCATTAATATACAATAATTACCAATTAGACTACAGTATTCTGATTGTAGACCTTTCTCTTTTATAGTATTTTTTCTTACTGAAGAGGTAAAAGGGGATTCACCTACTTTTCTTCGTTTGAACAAAATTAATCGCTCCAAGTTCTGAATCCTTAGAGAAACAGATTTCACTTTTCCAATTCTCTAAGCCCCTAATAAGGCACAGTTTAAGGAGCTCGGAAAGTTCTTTTGAACTTTTCCAACTTATTGTAACGAGCATCTCAGTTAAAGCTCTGAAATGATTATTCATAGTTTTCTCCAAAAGATGGATCTCCTCTCACTCGAATTTATGGCAGAAATGTAAAACATAAATTTTATTTTTGGTAAGCTATGCGGAGGTGGGGCAAGATCGCCGACTTGAGAAAAGTTGTTTCCTTTCACTTTTAAGCGCTTTTAATGGCAGGAGGATGAAGAATTGCTTGAAGATAGTACATTCGAAAAGGCATGCGAAAAGGATGAGTGTGCAGGAAAAGGCATAATGACGAGGTGCTTGAATTCAGTGAATTCACCAACAAATTTAACCTAGGCGTGTCAGAATATATGATGAAAATGTGTATTCAGCTGAGTCAAATGTATTAAGATCAAAGAGATTCCCTCGACAGTTCCGGCGCAGTAGGTGTGCGCAGAAGGACCGTTCCTCCATGCCCATTTTGGTTCATTCCCAAAACTCGTTCTCAGAACTAAATGCTGAAAATTCTTCCACAATGTTTGGATTATTCCTTGGTAGTAAGGGGAAATTAAATTTCTCTGCTTCACGAAAAACGGTTTACTGTAAACACGTACCCTCTGACTGGAACAACCGTCATTTAGACCGACATGGTTGACTTGACCACCGCTCAGGGCGCTAGTGTCAGTAATGGTAAGCTGGCCTTCTGTGATAGCATCTCTTGGTTCACTCTATCAACATGAGTAGCATTGGAGCATAGCTGCCACTCATTATTTTGCAGTGATTTTCGAAACCTAGTGGGTCACCATGACCAATAGTCCATCTACAAAATAATTCAGATACTAGTCAAAAAGACAGGTGTTCTGATTGCACCACAGTTCTCATATTGGTCATATGGATTATTTAAGAATTTATATAATTCTATATTATATGATTATATATTCTTTATTTATGTTGATGAGTGCAAAGTTATGCGTTTTATGTTGGTAACCAGAGTTTTAACTTGAGAAAAATAAACTTGTAAAAATGTCCAATCTGTCCTTATAGATGACAGCTAATGCAGCAATCTTCTATGCATTTTCACTAAGAATACCTGATGCAGCATTGATTAGTCTACTTTAGAGTGACATTGGACTCTCCAATATGACGAATTGGGGACTATTGATTTTTGATCACTGGAAAATGTTAGCTTGATTGGAAGTTGTGAGACCACAGTTGTGCACAATTCTGCCTCTAGGCCAATATATGCCTTGTTTCCTCGTTAATTGGACTAACTTGTTAATATTGTTTGTGTTAAGCGCAAACTTCGTTAGTGAACTCATCAAGCCAGAAATTATCGCGATTGAAACTCAACAGTTAATCCTCCTTATTAGGTGACCTACAAGCGGTAAAATCGATATGCCCAGATGTGACGGAACAATTTGTAATGAGTACGAATTGTTCAGTCATGCGGCATTGATTCGTGCAAGGCAAACGTTTGTTAACGACAAATTAGGATTTGTGATATAACCTACTTGCTGTAATTCGTAATGTGCAGTATTTTCTGGAGAGAGTAAGGTGGGTCATGAAACATGAAACCGTTACGAAATAACATTATTTAAAAATAAATAGCGCAACCGTTACACTATTTGATATGTAACAGTTATGGTGTTATTTTTTCATTTCAAACTGATGGTTTGAAATAATAGGTAAATTAGAGGTGGTGCGAATACTAACGCTATTAAACGCCTGAGAGGAACTGGAATAACATGATATCAGTTTCAAAACCAAAACCACCCTCTCGACGGGTTGTTATTGTATAGATATTGTATGTAGCTCATGAGTTACCTAAACATGAAGCATTTTTAGGTCTTGGAAACATCAACAATGACAGAAAATGTTCATGAGCGGCGCTTAACTAAGCGTTATTATGCTACTTATGCTACATAAAGCTCTCCCCTCCCGTTCAACGCCAATTTTTTTAATTATTATTATTTTGTAGCTATTATATCATAACGGTTACAGGCTGAAAAGAACGTTACGTCATGCAAAAGTAGGCACAGTGCTTATCTCTAGACCTGAGTAGCCCCCAACCTAGCGCTACCAAGCGGTTTTTTTGCATAGCTCCACAAATTTTTACCCCTACCCCGCATAAATTTGGTCCGATCGGTTTCGAAAAGTTCCGAGGACCAACTAGAGACGGAAACGGGTCCCTGATCAAAATTTCAGGTTTCCAGAAAATTTTCTACTGCCAAAATCGGCGTGAACGGCGGACGGCGTACGGACATTTGCTAATTTTATCTGGACACTTTAAAACGAACAGAAAAAAATCTTGGGCTGAATCGGAGTGATTAACTTTTTGCATGAAAACATAGGTTGATCATTCAAGGAATAACCAACCAAAAAGACTGAACAGGCGTCTACGCAAAATGTTGAGTAGGTATCGATAACAGTTTGGAAAAGATAAATCTCAATAATGAAGGTCCTATGATACTTCGATGATATTCGCTCATTCACCTAAATTATTGTATAAAAGTTGTAGGTCACAAAACATGTATTCCAATTTCTTCAAAAACAGCATCAGCAGGATGGAAGAAAGAGAAACTAATGAACAACAAGGAGAAGGTGATAACAGGAGGTGTGCAAAAACCCCGCTTGGGAGCGCTAGGTTGGGGGCTATTCATGTCTCTCTCCTGTACTCATGTCTTATCGAATACCGAGATTTTGAAAGTTTCAAGAAGTTCACTCAGGTTAAGAAGTTGTAGTTTTCAAGAAATCTGGTAGATAAGCTCGTCCTGATTGGAGTTGGGAATGTTTCAAACGAAAAAGTTGCCGATTCGCGGAAGATAGAACCTGAGTAGCTCGGCGAATTTCAAAATGAAGTTTTCCCTAATAAGCTTCTCGCAGATACTGCGCTTCGACTGAAATGCGAGAAGTTCGACGTTTGCTCAATCCCGTGACAGTTTTAACGGCGAATGGAGCCAAACTTCGTGTCAGACTCTGGCGCAAAGCCGTGACCCGGGTCAACTTGGCAGGATATTAAACCCGTTAATCTCAATGGGATGAAAGCTACCCAACACCTCGTCTCACATACCCTCGAGGCGTCTTCGAACGTCTGGCTTTAGTTGTCTCACGACCTCGTACAGCGGCTTTCACGAACTTTTATGAGCTCAGAAACCAACTCTGATGAGGATTGGGCGCTGAGGAGGCGACGGCAAACTGATTTCCCAAGGCATTTTATTTCCTCGAACCCTTTCACTTTGTTTCCTTCCCAAGAAAAAGGGTCCCTAAAGGGGGAAAATAAAATGAAATAAATAGTAGGAAAGCTTACATTTCCCCTTCCGTACGCGTGCTTTATATCCATCCGCCCACACACCACAACTGATCACTTTGTAAAAGGAGAAGTTTTCTTCTTTTTTTCTCTCCCTCACTACATAAGAGCCTTACTAGAGACGTGGATGAGATATTTACCCTCCCGAGACGTACTTTTATACTCAGACACGAAGAAAATGGAATAATAGCGTGTGACAGCAAAGAGCACTCGGGCTCGGGTAAGGAAATGGGCTGCGAAAGGGCAGACAGGCTCAGCGCGAATGACAAGATCCGTGAAATTGGGTGGCGAAAGGCCACCACATCTGGTGTACTCCCATTCTTCATCTCCTTTCGTGCAGAATTTAGTTTTGGGACAAAGAAGACGCTGACTTCACTTCAAAATTCAACCCGAATGTTATAAAAAACGCTGCAAATTCTTACACAGGGGTTGGTTATTCCTCGAACAAGGCGCATGGAGACTCATTTCTTCAACATGGGGAAAATGGGGGAAACAGTAGGTGTGGCGGGTCCCGGACCCATCCCAATCGATTCAGGGTCCTAAATTTAGTGGAAAATGATACCCCACACGCCTAGGTACCAGAAATCTAGGTACAGATATTCGAAATGGGTAGATAGGTACTCATTTTGACCCATAACCTCTTCCGGTGGGCGCCAATCGTCCTTGACCCGTCTCATTGGGTTCAGCGTCCAAAATTTAGTGGAAAATGGCACCTCATACGTCTTGATCGCCAAAAATCTCGAAAAACATTTTATTTAAACTTTACTTTTGACTTTTGGCATGAAAACAGGATGGTTATTCAAGGAATAACCAACCAAAATGCTAGAAATGTTTCCACAATAGTTTAATGTTGCTTAGCATGGGGAAATCTGTAAAAATTGAGTGTCCCAGACTCGATTGGCGCCCACCGGAAACAGGGTATGGGTACCAATTTCGAAAGCGGCTTTTCGAGATTTTTGGTACATAGGCGTGTGGGGTATCATTTTCCAATAAATGTTGAATGCTGAATTGATTGGAATCAGACCTGGACACTCAAAACTCACTGTTTTCCCTATTCGATTTAGACGTGAAACATAAACTGTCAAATTTTGGCGCCAATCAGAAAGGTAGACATCTGCCATGATTACACAGGTTGATTCCAGGAATAACTAACCAAAAGAAACTTAGCATAATGATTTTTTGTTATCTGAGTCGATATTGTATGGATATGAAGAAGATCTGGTCGAAAATATTGAAGGTTTTGTGATTTTCGGTACTGAATTGCTTCAATTGATATTTTTTCAACAATATTCCTATCAATAGGGTTGAATTCCCAGCCTCCTTATTTTCAATACCAATTTTTTCAATCATGTAAACGTATTCTGATCAAACCTGATCAGAGTGGCGAATGAAGAAAAATGAAGGATGCTCCCAAAAATATCATTCCACTTGAAGGCCGTTAGTAACGAGATCGAGACAGCTTTACGGGGGAAATGTTTACTGAATGAGGTTTCATCCTTCTTCCATCCGTTATTTCAAACATTATGAAGGTTCAGTCTCGAGGGCTACCCAAATAAATCGAAACGGCTGAGACACCGGACGTAAAAAAAATGCGTAACGTCCGCTGAAACGATGACGGAGAGCAGGAAAAGTCATGAATATGCAAAGCAAACTCGGGCGCCGTAGTGTAGAGTCGACTACCAAAACAGACTTTTTACGATATGGATGGGATGTTGCTTCTGGTATGCATTGGTTTGATATCTCGTCCGAATCCCTTGGAACGTGAAAGTAAATCAAAACTTGACGACATTCTTTTTGCCGCAGCGCTGTTCCGTTTTGACTAGTCTGTGTATAATCACTATAATCAGTGAGATCATTTTAACGTGGACGAACAGCAACATAAGAGTTAATGACCTTGTTGGATTCATCAGGTGAGAGAATACTCTTTAAACAGTAGGTTCACCAAGCCAACTTTCCTGTTCATGCACAAGGACGAAAAAGGAACCAACAACAACCACCATATTGTGATAACGCTGATAAGAGGCAGAGGCCAGTTCTGATTGGTCTTTGGAACGTTTCAGCCATATTGGACCAAATGGGAGGAAGGGAGGGGTCAAAATGTGTTCTTTAAAAAATGAATTTTCGAGATTTTGGGCGATCTAGATGTGTGGAGTATTATTTTTCACTAAATTTTGGACGTTTAATCGATTGGAATTAGTTTCCTTGCTCCTGATCCGAGAAATAACCAACCCCTGTGAAAGAATTTGCTGCGTTATTTCGCAACCTTTACTTCCGCTTAAAAAGTTTCAACTGCCCCTATGGTATTCTCAAACAATTCATGTATTCAATATCATGAGGGAGAAAACTTCCTCGTCTAAAAATGGAGTTTTCCGCAAAAATGGGGGGGGAAACAAACATTCCTTTCACTTGATAGGAATACTAAAAACTCGAAATATCTGAATAGGACGAAGAACAAAATGATAATTTATTTTTATAATGAATTAGTAAAGTACGTGTTTTATTTAGTCGTAACAACAAAAGATCTTAACAACATCATTCTAGAAGCTCGTGTTTAACCGGCGCCATTATGCTCCGTTTTGTTGCCTACTTACTCAAACAAGTTGAATTGTCGGGCATAAATATACGGGGAAGAACGTTTAGCGGGGCCTAATCCTAGGCATTCATGACGAAGGGACATAAAGGACGTTGAAACAACCCTCGTGCGAAGGTCTAAGCCATTGTTTCTCAGTTTCACTCGAAAATGTTTACTTGCCACCTGCAGTGTTAATGATGTACATTCTGTGGTGGTACCGAGCCGATTGTATATCACGTTATGATCAATATTATCGTTACTTTCAAAATGTAAACAATTTTTAGCTCATGTTTTCAAATGAAAAGGAAGAGGGGAGGAGGAGAATGGAGAGGGGGGAAGGGGAAAACGCTAATAAGTAAAAAGAGGGATGATGGGGTGAAGGGGAATTATTAGGCGTTACTGTGAAGGAGTGTGCTCTCTATAACAGCTGCAATCAGTCTCCATATAATGGTATTAAGTTGCTCCATCCTAGGATAGTTTGGTCTGCTCATTATTCTATTCACAGCAGTAGTGGGAATATGCATAATACGCATATTATCCATAATATGGTCCCCACCAGGGCTCACAAGGGCCTTCTGACGTCATCACCACCATGAAGCCAGTGTTGCCAACACATCAGGAGGATTATGGTTCCTGGTTGCTGATTTATCCTTCCTAGCTGATTAATCCCTAGTGAGGGGTGGAAATGGATGTTGGGTCTAGTTAGCTGATTCTCATGAGGAATATTGCTTCTTAGGGTTTATTTTAGGTTTGTTCCAGCACTGACAGGTTGTACATACCCTAGAGTTGTACAACTCGAGGTTGAGTGTTGAGGTAGACTGTAGCTTACACAGCATTCCACCATGGGCGAGGAGTTGCCTACCCCGTTGTGTCGAATTGTTCAACTTCTCTAACATAAAACCTGTTGGGTTCTTTCATGAAAACTTGGTTGTAACCTGACTGAGTGTAAAACCTACCCATTCAGACAACTCATCCTCACCGCACAAACAACCCAACTCAACTCAACCAGTTGTACAGCTGGAACAAACCTCATATGTTTCACAAACACAATAAGAAAAGGTCTATAGGTAGGTAATTTCATCAATCTCACAACCACAAGGTAACTAGCAACATCATGTTCCTCCAATAACTGAAGGGTGGAGTGGGGCGGGGGGCTATCAAACTCCACAATCAATAGTTGATTGATTCAATCAATTCTAGTCAACTATATTCTTCCATGTATTCCATGTAAATTTGGTGGATAAGAGGCTTTCCAAGAAGCTCGTACACAATCTATGTACGTTGACTGAATTAGAAAGGTACCAACCCACCTTGTGAGAGTACGAATGGTCTTGCAATGTGGAACCTTGAACTTCCTGTTGTGTTGGCAACTCTGATATCATGGCAGATGGCTAGCATCTCAGAGGAAACCAGCTGGAAGGTTACTGATAAGCAGAGCCACCATATTCTCACTAGGTACTTATGGGTGTTATGATTTTGATAACATTTGACTTCCTTAATAAATGTCACTTGTTAAATTCATGTCACCTTTTATATGCAATTTGGAATAAAACATTACATAACAGAAAACAATCAAACTCTGCCGTGAGCGAGAAAGTGGGAAAGGGAAGTTGAACATGGTTTAGGGGTGGTCCGTTCAGGTCATACTTAATCCTCGCGACGGCAGCATTTGATACGAGCTAATCGTGGCGGTCGAACGTGATCGGACAAATTGTGGGGTTGTATCGAGCCGGTTGAGATCCATTGAAAGGGAAACTTGGGCAAAACGTGCCTTCAAACTTGCGTCGGACGTGTTGCTCTGAAGTGGTTCTACGCCACACGACATAGGGGATGTCCCCGATGTTTTCAAATATTTTGAAAGTTTGAGGGCGTTAGTGTGGAAGGGATGAAAAATATATCCACCATTTGTCTATTCGACGTGCGCTCACAAAGAGGTGTCACATAACTTCAAATTCCACTTTATAAGACGCGGTAGTTTGGATCAGTAGTTTAACATTGGTTGAATGTAGAGCGGGAAATCGTAGGAAACTCCTTTCGAGGGAAAAGTGGTTTTTACCGCCGCTAGACGTCGGGTTATGAGGAGAAATGGGACGAGACGAGAGGACGTACACGCTGGATAGGTGTCCATTTTCCCAGCGGCGAGACACCGAAGGAAAATATTGCCGCGGGATGCTCTAGGGACAGGGATGACAAATGTCGACCTCTGTTGGGACTGAAGTTCTCTACACAAGTCAATCCAAGACCTGACCCACATAACGGACTGTCCTGGAAACTCGTCCTGTATTCAACTGATGGCGCTCTTTAAATTCGTCCTTGTGCGTGGGCATGTTTGCCCGAGCAGAGTTGGAAAGAACACAGGTTTTGCTTCTATTCAAACTCAAAACAACTGTTTTCTAAATATTTCAGACAATTTGAATAGTTTTCCTCCTCCATTCAACGGTTATTAAATGTTTAATCCATGAATAATTAACCTATGTAATCATGCATGAAGTCAACCTCTCCAATTGGCGCCAAAATTCAACTGTGTATCATGATCTCCAGAGCAAAACGCTGCAAACTCTTTCACAGGAGTTGGTTATTCCTCGGACCAGGAGCATGGGGAAAATGAGGAGCAGGTGTGCGAATGATGAATTTTGGATGCTGAATCCAATGAAAAGGGTCCCAGAACGATTTGCGTTCACTGGAAGAGGTTATGGGTCAAAATGCGTATACATTACCCATTTTGAATGTGTTTTCTAGATTTCTGGTACCTAGGCGTGTGGGGTATCATTTTCCATTAAATTCTGGACCCTGAATCGATTGGAATGGGTCCAGAACCCACCACACTCACTGTTTTCCCATTTTCCCCATGTTTTTAGATTTTTATTCATTGTTTAGGCGCTGATGTTTCTCCTTTTTCTCAGGGGTGCCAGCGGTACCTACAGTACTCTGATTAGACCACAGATTAGATTGAGAACAGAAGTTGGCGTCCCTACATGGTAGTGACAGTGGCGTCCGCAACACAGCGCTAGTAGTGAGGCTTGCAAGACGCGACCAGCGTAGAAGAGATCTCTGTGATTGGCCGAGGTATTATAGAAATATAGGTATTCCCTTATTTGCAACAGTAGAGCTGGTGGAGCTTCGTATATTTTTTATCACTTTCGAGCGTTTTGCGAATAAAATCAAATTTGTGCCAGCAATGTTGTCAAGTTCTCACTGCCCTACATTAATGATGGATGTATTTACATGACTAATTGATTTTGTGAATAAATTTAATTCACATTTTTCCTTCTCTGTAAACAAAACGTATTTCTTTATAAGCCCCCTGTTTTCACAAAAATGCTCTGTGATTTAAAATCGATTGTTAACAGTAAAAAATGATCGAAAAATGAAATCAGAGGCTTTTTGAGACGGTATGATTCATGTGGTCGCTGCGTGCTCTTTCCACCTCAACCACCCCAATCGTGGAAAACATGTATTTAAAAGTGGAATATACTTGACTATCTCAAAATGTTGTATTTTTGACATCGTTTGATACTCTGAAACTTGTTGAGAAGGCGCTTCAACAATTTTGCATGCAAGTAATGCCTGCCATCATTGATCAGTCTTGTAGAATATTCAAAGCAAATTCAACATTTCTCCTTTACTCTATAGGAAATATCATAAACTTTCATAAATTACAATACTATAGTGGACTTAGGCTATTAGACTGATTTTGAGGCTATAATATCGAGGTTTTATTGCTGTCAATGGGCGATAATACACCAATCAAAGTAATATTACCGTTTTACACCATTTTTGGAGCGGTATCGTCTTTTCAAAGTTTCAAAGAGGAGGAATTTATATACTTTTGCGTACTTTCTCCGTATGCTTCAAGTTGTATATATATTTTTAAAAAAGTAGGTAATCAAAGATTAATTATCGCAGTACACAATTTTCCATCAAGCGGGTATAGCGTAGGTACTTCATCCTCTCATGACATAACGGAGTGATCTATCGTACAGACCGAGTTAAGGTTTGTGTTAACGGCGTCAACATGGAGCTCGAGCGAACCTAATCAATTTTAAATGAGTTCGCTGCGTGAGGTGCGTGATGAACGAGCATTCATAAAATAGAATGGGGAGAAAATTTTTATCGAGATGGCAACGTACGCTCTCAAAAGGGTCTCGCTCTCTGCAAAACAGGCGAAAATTATCGTAAAAAGCAGTTTATTTTTCAAAAAACTTTTCAGCTAACGTCCTTCCAATTTAGAATCGCGACTCTTCTTCGACTTAGCCGTTATTACCTTTTGTATGTTTTTGTGAGAAAGAAGAAAATTCAATTTTAAACGAGGATACCGATAATGGACTCTTCCTACAAAGAAGTAAATCTAGTTTAGTGGACCCTAAAAGCTCTTTGTACCGATAAAGTATCATTCAGTATGACTTGAGAGTCATTTTTATAAGAAAAGATTGTTATACCTTGCAAACTATCCTCTTTTACTTGGGTCTTACCGGCTATAAATGGTTCAAAGGACAATATCAACTTTACATCATAACATTCTTGCCTCTATCCGCAATGTACACATGGGATTTTTATCAGTAAGTATCAAGTCGTCTTTATAGTAGAAAATTGTTTTTACGAGTAATCTGAATCTGAGAATCTGAAAAGTGTTGAAATATTGTTACTCACTCACACTTAATTCCAAGCCTTCAGTGACGTCATGATGGTGGTGTTGTCATTGGATGTGAGGCAGCCCAGGGGTACCAACTCACATCAAGTCTTGTAAACTGTGTTCTATCAATGAATGTTTGTATTTTACTTAACCGTGGTATTGCACATATTTTAAGGGGGGGGGGGGGCAGCATATCATTATTCAAGATTTCATAATTATGGGTAACTGCTAAGTAATGCCCATTCTGAGGGCTGTGTTTTTAATGTTATATACTCGTAGTTGTCTAACCTAAGAAATCATTGCATGTGCTTCTTGCTGGAGCTTCCAACTTCCTTATTAAACAAATCTACACATCCTTTTTTGTGCTAAAAGAGCTTGCAAAACCTGGTGAATTCTAGTAATTTGATGATTAATGTGTTTACTTGCTGATTATTTGAGGCACATAGTCTTACCCAAGAACTTCAAAACTTAGAACTTATCGAACAATACTCAGATTACGAGATAAAATATCACCAAAATCATAATCAGCTTGGGTCCACAGCCAAAATAGTTTCTTTACTCATATTTGGTGAACACAACGTCATACATTTGATTATAGTTTAGCCTGGAGCACCTAGTGCTATCACCCATTGAGAAAATTGATCGTGATAACTGTGTTGCATGTTTTGACATTGGGGTCATCAATTGTGCAGAGTCTGTTCTGACTCGAAAGAAGGTAAAATATTGAACTTAATTTAGTTGTGATTTGATTTGGCCCAGAGCCGGCCAATAATATTTGGTCACAGAGTGACAATACATAACGACTGTTTAAATTCACATGCCTTAGTAAATGCACAGCACAATATCCATCTACAAGAGCAAAATCTAATCGCGTTTGGATACTAGGAGATGAATTTTCAGCCATCCATCGCAGATCCATGTGGAGAAGTGGGGGATAGAATAGAAGAATAATCATCGCCGCATACGTAGATGATCTGGTAATAGCTTCATCAAACAAAAATGGAGTCAACCGGTGGAAAAGGAACTGACGAAGACAGTTGAAATGAGAGACATTGGAAGACTGAATTGTTCCTTTGTAATTGAATTCTTGAGAGAAGGAAACGTTATATTTTGATAAGTCAAGAAATATACATTGAAACGATGACCACAGAGTTTATTTGACACAAACAGAACACATAGAACACATATACAGAAACCGTGAGGGGGAGTGTTAGATTTAGAACGACAGACACCCTCTATGGGGGTTGTAACAAGTTGTAAAACACCTGTTTTATTATGACATTTACGTGAAGAAACTGTGGGTACCTTGGTGCGTGGGAATCACTTTCTACTAAAGGTTGTTTGTCAAGCTTAACTCTTTGAAATTAAATAGTGTCTAATATGCAATCCGTATCCCATATCAATTCAATTCATGCCACAGAAACGATCACTGCGTGGAGGTGAAATGGCAGGTATAGTATCAAAAAGGTGGAAAAGAACAGATCTGCCTACACAGACGGAAGATCCTTAACAGGATAGTTCGGTGAAACAGCAATAACCTGGGAATTCCAAAAACAAAGAACCGTAGCCCAATCAACCGCAGAAAGCAAAGCAAAGAAAGAAGCACTTCACTTCAAATCGTCAGTATAAAGGGATATAGGGATCAACCAAAGGAATATCGAAATCAAACAATCAAGGAGTGACAGAGTGGGCAACGAATTCAATAGCCAACTCAAATCAATTTCAAAGAATACTTTATTTGCGATACTGTTGAAAGAGGAGACAACAGTTTGGAATATTGGTTCCACTGCAGAGCAACTCGCGGATATTTTTACTAAGCCAACAGCAAGACCAAAGTTCTACATATACAGAAACCGTGAGGGGGAGTGTTAGATTTAGAACCACAGACGCCCTCTATGGGGGTTGTAACAAGTTGTAAAACACCTGTTTTATTATGACATTTGCTGTGAAGAAACTGTGGGTACCTTGGTGCTTGGAAATCACTTTCTACTAAATATTGAATGGTGTATCCATTTAAGATCAGTCCTGGACCAAATGGTGGTCATTGTGAGTGGTTATGGGTCAAAATGGTTCTGTAGGTACCTATGTGAGATGATCTAGGCGTGTGGGGTGTCATTTTTCACTAAATTTTGGACGCTGAATCCAACGATACGGGTCTTGGAACGATTGGAACCTACCGGAAGAGGTTATGGGTCAAAATGGGTATCTACCTACCCATTTTGAATGTGTGGTTTTGATATTTCTGGTACCTAGGCGTGTGGGGTATCATTTTCCACCAAATATTGGTCGCTGAATCGATTAGAATGAGTCCGGGACACTCCACACCCACTGTTTTCATCATTATCTTGCTCCAATGATCAATCAACCATTGTGAAATAATTTTCTGCGTTTCTTATTGAAGTACCTATTGAACACTACCTCTGTATGACGTCACTGGCCCAAAGATAAACTACCTTTGATTGCGGAGGTCATTAGAGCTCTAGAGCAGTAGCTCTACAGTTCGCACATATATTTGTATGTAGTGAAGAGCGTACGCTGTTGACCCATTATTACGTACTATCAACTCGCCATCGGCGCCTCTCCTAACCTGTAGGCTGTCTGTGCATTAATTACCAATCGATACATCAAGTCCTTCGTAGCCACGTCCATTTTGAATCGACAGGTCAGTCCATAGTGACCGTATGAAATGGCTCGGTATTATTGTAACGATGGTCTTGATTAAGGGCTATTGAAGTTGAGAGCCAACGTTGTTTAAGCGAGTAAGTTGATGAATATTCGTCAAAATGGTGGGATAAACTGAGTCGGATTTCTTTTAATGAAGGGTTTTGGTTGGTTATTCCTTGAATAATCAACCTATATCTTCATGCAAATAGTCAATCTCTCCGATTCGCCCCAAATGTTTTTTCTGGACGTTTCACGGTGTCTAGATCAAAATTAGCAAATGTCCGTCCGCCGTCCACGCCGACATTGGTAGTAGAACATTTTCTAAAAATCTGAATGTTTTGTCAGGGACCCGTTTCCGGCTCTAGTTGGTCCTCGAAGCATTTCAACCCGATCGGACCAAACTTGGGCGGGGTAGGGGTCAAAATGTGTATTTCGAAAAATGGATCTTCGAGATTTTTGGCCGCCTAGGCGCGTGGGGTGTAATTTGTAACTAAATTTTAGACGCTGAACCGATTGAGATGGGTCCTGGAACGATTGGCAGCCACTGGAAGACGTTATGGGTCAAAATGGGTATGTATTACCCATTATGAAAATGTGTTTCCGAGATTTCCCGTAGCTAGGCTTGTGGGGTATCATTTTCCACTAAATTGTAGACCTTGAATCGATTGGAATGGGTCCGGGACCCGCTACACCCACTGTTTCCCTCATGTTTTACTTGTCATGTTTGATAATTTTCTTAGCATGAAACGTAGAACACGATAAGTTATTGCGAGCCTGATCGATCAGTATTTTCCATCTAAAACGAACATCGATCGTATAAAAACGCAAAGATAGTATATTTCCTCCATTCCCTTGAAAAGGCATCCCTCTGAGCTTCCAAGTATTCGAAAATGAGATTTTGCGTGAGTGATGCTCGAACGGAACCTGTTAGTTGAACCGATAGAAAAATATCCTCGCTTTCAATCTAGGTCACCTCTCAGCGCTTGACTACACCATGCCTTTGCATTCAGGCACCTGAATAGATTTTTCTCCGTCAAAGCTTTGCTCAGTCAACTTTACATTTGTTTGGCCCCTCACATTCGCTTTAGAGGAATAGGATCGATCGGCGTTTTCTAGAAATTGAACGAGCCTTTAAAAACACTTGAGAAATACGTTCGAATAGTTTTCCTCTGTTGATATTTCATATTTGTTTGCTCAGTGCATAGCGGCGGAGTGAAGGAAGAGGTGGCAAAGTATATTTGACTTGGAAAAACAAAAATAGCGAGGGATAAAATACATGAGTGGCTGTACGGATCATGACATCGGTCCACGTTGTATCTCACGACTATTTTTTCTCTCTTCTCCTTTTCCCCCTAAAAATAAAATTATTACACAGTCACTTTTTACGAACGATGAGACGGTTTTCGCGTATTGAGCGGTGAAGAAACAACAGATCGATGAACGGGCACGACGAAAGAGATGAACGAGGGGATCGCATGATGGGATTAAAAAGGGTTTCTTGACTGTAACCGCGGTCTTCCTTTCGTTGCGTTTCACGGAATTTCCACTCATTTCAACCGAAGTGGTCGTAAATTTGTTTCGTCAACACCTCATAAATATATCACTGCTGGGATTTTTCGTCCGCTATTTACTTGACCGATTCGGCGAAAGAACTGGGTTTTCACCCTTATATTCATAGTATCACGCAATGCTAAGGATTAGGAACTACATTTTTGATCGCGGGATTATTTTTTTTATTAAATGATATTATTTTTCAATACGGCTCCACAAAATAGTCAATATTCGGGCTTCGGAAATCTAAAAATTATTCTTCTGCCAGCACATTATATGCCATAACTCATATTGCGCTGGTTCGGTAGAAAGGAAAGAAAAACGTAATCTGTGCCATGCGATAGATTATCCAGAGCAAGGCTACTATTCCAGTAGGAAAACGAAATCCCATTTTTCAGCAGGCAATCAAAATGGGAGGTTCGTGTGTAACGTACGAGTAGTTGTTTGAAAATAGTCCTAAAGCGAGAGAATTAGAGACGAATGATCGGTTATCCCTCTCCAACCTAATCGAAAGGTAAACCCCAAGCCCACAAAAGGAACCTCAAGCCTTCATCACCACCTGGTTCGTATTGTTTGCCCAGGTCGGGGAAGATCCGAATTCAAACAATTCTGAAACAAAACCACTCTCACAGAGCACAAAGGAGAACTGTGACCCTTCCCATTACACGTTTGAGCGTCCTCACTGAACTGAGTCTCGGATCAGTGGATTTTTCAACCTATCATGGTACAAGGTAGAACCACAGATTATACGTGCAACGTGGCGAACACAATTTAAATCCTACCTTCCTGGATTGCTACAGGAACCAATACCACCGGTAATGCGAGGTTGTTTTGAAAAGGATTTTGCGTCTGGAATTTGTTTACCACGAATTAGGTAGTTTGGATCACCCGATTGATCCAAATTTGATCATGCCTAGAATGCCTGACTGCACCAAGATCTGATAACGTCAAAGGCAGTTGACTGTGGGAAGGAGATTTGAGCCAAACGCCTGAACCAATCCAAGATCCTGCCAAAGGCAGTTGACTTTGGTATCCAATGCCTGACTGATCCAAGATTTGATTGTACCTAAGGCAGTTGACTGGGAAGGTGGTTTGCCAAACGCCATATCAATCCAAGATCTGATCCTGCCAAAGGGAAGGAGGTTTGACTCAAATGCCTGACCAATTCAAGATCTGATCCTGCCAAAGGGAAGGAGGTTTGACTCAAATGCCTGACCAATCCAAGATCTGATAACGTCAAAGGCAGTTGACATTGGGAAGGAGGTTTGCCAAATGCCTGACCAATCGAAGATCTGATCCTGCCAAATGGAAGGAGGTTTGACTCAAATGCCTGACCAATCCAAGATCTGATCCTGCTGAAGGGAAGGAGGTTTGCCAAATGCCTGACCAATCCAAGATCTGATCCTGCCAAAGAGAAGGAGGTTTGACTCAAATGCCTGACCAGTCCAAGATCTGATCCTCCAAAGTCCGTTCAATCCTTCCAAAGGCAGTTCACTTTGGATGGAGGTCTGAGCAGAACACCTGACCAACCCAAGCTGATTCGTAACTGACTTGCTGTCTCTGTCCAGGTATTTATATCCCTGGCTCTACCTATACTGTGGTTGAGTCGGCGTTTTCCCCAGTCCTGCTGGGCCATCTGCCTGCTTTCCTTATTTCGTACATAGGTATATGTGGCCTTACAAGGAACTGGTGGAAATTTTGTTTGACTGGCTTCTAGGATACAATTGGATGGAGTGCCACCAGAAGACGCAGGATCATATAATTAAGTTAAGAGAAATAAAAGGAATCACATTTGACTGATTCACACGTGAATTGTACCCCCTACATATGCTCGTATTGAGCGAATTATGAGGATTATTGTCGGGCGAATATGAGGACAGTCAAGTTCTGCTCTTCGTATCCCTGTTAGCACGTTAGTGGAGGTTGCCGAAGTTTCCCTTTCAAAGGGCGTTACGGATGCTAATCGTGTTGAGGCCATTAAGGTGGCTCTTTCAGCAGGGAATTATTACTCGCTCCGAACCTGGGTGAATTACCTGAGCTGAAGGCGTGTCTCCAAATCGCACTTCTGCTTCACTTTACGCATTTTCGTTGGTCCATTATTCCCGACGAAACTCGATGAGATTTTTATCACTTTTCAACATTATTCGTGGGTTGTTCATTGGGAACTCATCTCTCATCGGGCTGTAGAGTTAAATTTTTTGGAAAACAGCATCATTTTAGCGAAATGGAAAACTTATTATTTTGGATATTCCTTGATTCAGGAGCATGGAGAAAATGAGAAAAACAGTGATTCCAATTAATTCAGCGCCCAAGATTTAGTGAAAAATGATACCACACACTCCTATATCGCCAAAATCACGATGATCCTGTTTCCAAAAATCAACATTTTCACCTCAACTTTCATCTGACCATGGCGCCCTGCGTCAGTTCACAACCTAATAACTCTCATCAAGGGACTAGGGCTGGTTATGGACTAACAAAAGGAACAAAGACTATGTGATGCACAATAAGCCATTAGGCTTCCGCGCTTGGTGCTCTCACAATTCCCTTCTCTAGGTGTCTTTTTACCAATTACCATTTAGCGTCTAGCGTCATGCCCTGGTATTTGGCCTCATTCGCGTTGGGAATGGCTGGGTTGTTGAGGAAACTGGGGATGTAGCCAATCTTGAGATTGGTGAAATCAACGTGCACGAATATAATTTCGTCGTTGTTGTTGCTTTTGCCAACTGCCAGGATAGCAGTGTCATCTACAAACATAGATGTGGTGTTTAATTCAACATTCGGATTAGGAGAGTGCCTAATACACTTCCTTGGGGTACACCAGCATGGGCTTTACTTGGCAGTAGGCGTTACTTTAGTAGGCAGTGGTCAGATAAATAGAAATGGAGCAGTTTAACGAATTGGTAGGGCAGCTTTCTCATCAACCCAGCATGAGGCCTTTATGCCAAACCTTATCAAAAGCTCTTCTATAACACAGCTAGAAAGATGGCTGAGCTATATCTCATTAGTTCTAGCGCTTCATCGATGATGTATTTGGAGTATTGTGGAGTGCTGCAGTCAAAACCCTAATTGGTGGTTTGGGATCTGCTTGCGCTCCTCTATAACCGCGAGTCATCGTTTGTTGATGAGTTTTTCAAACGGCTTAGACAAAACTGGCAGCGACGAGATTGGCCTGTACCATATTAGCTGATCTCACAGCAATTGTGCATAGCAATGTAATCAGCATAGCAAATGTAATGATCTGGGTGAGTTTAGCAACAGCTTTCTTAGGAAGATGCTTTAGCATCTGCTTGCTTGCTTGTTTACTTGTAATGCAAGATCGTAACCAGGTGCCTTTTGGTTTTCATGCAGAAAGTCAACCTCTCCAAATTCTCAAAATGTGTATTTCAAAAAATGTATTTTCGAGATTTACTGCAATCTAGACGTGTTGGGTATCATTATCGACTAAATTTTGGATGCTGAATCCAATGAGATGGGTCCCAGAACGATTGGCGCCCACCAGAAGTGGTTATGGGTCAAAATAGGTACCTATTACCCATTTTGAATATGTATTTTCGAGATTTCTGGTACCTAGGCGTGTGGGATATCATTTTCCACTAAATATTGGACGCCGATTTGATTGGAATGAGTCTCCATGGGGCTGGTCCGAAGAATAACCAACCCCTGTGAAATAATTTGCAGTATTTCTGGGTTGGTTTTGTGTTTTGATTATTCATACAACCTCTCGTATCCTGACAGGAGGTATTTCAGCCAGTGGTTCTAGATCTGGAGAAGCATGATGCGGTGTGAATATGTTTGCCAAAGATAATGGAATAATTAGGGAGTTTTCCCAGCCACAAACAGGTGGCTATGAACCTCTCAACACAGAGTGACGCGTAGCCCGTGACCCTGAGATTTATCAAAATAGAACACTCCAAACTCTTGTTATTAATACTCTTATTAATGTTAATGGAAAAATAAAATGTGTTTCTCCACTTGGAGCGAAATGAAAAAGGCCGCCAACCACACTTTTCTGTCTCAATTCGTTCTTGGCTCTCACAAAGCCAGAATACGGCTCCTAAAATTTACTGTCCGCGATTAACGATTCGCCTTGTAATCAGGCGGCGCTTCAATTAATATACGCGGACTGTAAATTAATAGTGGGTGAACAGCGCCTTTTGTTCTCACTGTATTTCAAAGGGTTTTCCACCCCTTCGGTGGAAAATAGTGAAAAACGAGGTTGGAACCAACCGAGGGAGCGCTCACTTCCCTGTTCGAGAAGACTAGGCTTGCCATGCTAAGCAGAAAGGCGAAATTACCTTCCGGTCGGATGGAGGACTCGGCTGAAGGAAGGACTTGATTAAGCGGACTTGATTAAACGAGTCAACGACGGAAGTGTTCGTCGGAGGCTGTGACGCGACCAACTAACTGAAGTAGTCGAATAATCAAAATGCCGCGAACGGTGGTTAATTTGACGTTGGTTTTAGCGCAAATTTGTATTCGGACGTAGAGTTATCGTGGCGTAACAGTGGCCTTGATGAATTGATCAAATTACCATTGACGTTGAGTTCTGATTAGGTCACTATACAACTGAGACATGGTGGGAGTCTCAATTCGTCTACTTCCTCTCGTTATCAATACTCAGCAAGTTCCTAGTCCTTCCAGAAAATTTCATATTTCTGGGTTTTCTACAGGACACACCATTGGCTAACCACTGACTGACTCATGTAAATTGTTCGCAGTTAGGTAAAGGCCTGCAGAAGAAACTATCACAGAAGCTGCTGTTCATCAATTCTCCGAATCAATGACCCAGGTTCGGCCTGCCAACTTTCACTCAAGTGCCAAGACATGCTTTCGCCACAAGAACCTGGACACATCTTCTCATGTTTTTGTTCGCAGAGATAATGTAGCTCCACCACTCACGCCACCATACCATGGACGTTATAAGGTGCTGGAACGATCTACCAAGACCTTCAAGATCCAAATGCCAGGTCGACAGGTTGTTGTCTCGGTTGATCGTCTCAAGCCAGCGTTTTTCTTGAATGACGCTGCTGCTGGTTTTCCTCCAGCACAGTCTGCTAATGACGACTCTTTCTCAGAACCGACGCCACTTCTGCCTACTCTTTCACCTGAGCCTAGACGCACCCGTAGCGGTATACTAGTTCGCCCAAGTGTTCGTTTCTGTGACGTCGTCATTGGGGGGTAAAATGTGGCAGTTCGTAGTCTTGATATAATTATTCCGATTTTTGCGATACATACATCGATTATGCTAGGAATCGATATGCATGTGATAACGCATCGATAGGGTACCAATCGACTCTGACTGATAACCTTTTCGCACGTCCTATGTATTTTTCCTGCCGCGTTGCTCTCGCTTATTTTCATTGTTTTTCGCAATAAGGACAGCGCTAAGTTCTGAAAATATGCCAAAAAGTATAATTTTTAAAATTATAGGGTCCAAAACGTCAAACAACTGTGATTTTGAACGCCTGTTCACCAAGTTTCCCGCAGGTTGATGCAGGACCCACGAATTAACTTCTGCAGAGACTAGTTACCTTATTAGCAGCAGAAGAGGCATTGTTGGGGCTCAATGACGTCGACAAAACCTCTGCCTCTCTAAGATGGCCCCCTAAGGGATCCGCCGCCGCAATTTAACTAGTAAGGCGGAACTAGTTGGCAGAATAGGAAAATGGAGGTCTCAGTGCGTAAGGGCAGCACTGCCTCCATGCACTCAAATGATGCTCCCCGTGGGGGAGTATGCCATGCACTTCCCAGGTCGACGCCTCAATGACCCACAAACTGCTCATGTTGGTTCACAATGACGTCGACAAAACCTCCTCCTTGAACACAACCTACGCCTTTTTTCTCTTTGAGCAGAAAAGACCAATCCTGGTGTCTGTGTACTCTGAACACTACCATCTGAGTTAACACCTGTGTATGTTGGGCAAATTGGAGGTTGCTAACTGCTGCTTGTATGTGAAAGGGGTGGAGGCCGCTGTGCAAGTGCCTGGCTCTCTTTGCAACTCGGCAATGGATCATCCATAAAGACTTTTTTTTAGCCCATCCAACATTTTTAGGATGGCCCCTCACAGGATCCGCCGTAATGGAAGGCTATTCAACTAGTAAGGAGGAACTATTAGGTACAATACATCAATAGAGGTCTCAGCACGTATGAGCAGCACTGTATCTATGCAGTCTAGTGACGCTCCCCATGGGGAAGTATGCCTCGCTCTCCTTAGGTCGACTCTGAAAGGACCCACACAGTGCCCACGTTGGTTCACAATGACGTCGACAAAACCTCCTCTATGATCACAAACTACGCCTCTTTTCTATTTGATCAGAAAGGACCGATCCTGGTGTCTGTGCACACTGAAGACTGCCATCTCAGTTAACACCTGAGTATGTTGGGCAAAGTGGAGGTTGCTATATGGAGCTTTGCTATATGTCACTGTGCAAGTGCCCAGCTTTCCCTGCAGCTTGGCAATGGATCATTCATAAAGACATTCTTAGCAGTGACGTCAACAACACCTTCACAAAACCCCATCAACGCCCCTTTCTCGTCAATGTGCACATGTAAGATGGGCACATAAGAGATTGCCGATGGTTGCTGGTGTGCTGAAGGAGCGGATGCAACTGTGCATGCACTATGCAAGTGCCGCAGTCGTTGCAATTCCATAATGGATCTTTGGTAAAGGGTTTCTTAGCCAGTCCCATGTCTCTATGATCGCCCCCCTCCTCTTCCCCCAAGGATCCACAAGTGGGTTGTCCCAGTTCCCCGCAAATTGACACAGGACCAGCAAATTCCCTTCCTATAGTAGGTTCACAATGACGTTGACAAAACTTCCACAAAACCCCAACAATGCCCCTCCTCAACAATGTACACATGTAAGATGATGAAATCAGAGATTGCTGACAGCTGCTGGTATGCTGAAGAGGCGGATGCAACTGTAGGAGTGCACCATTCGTTGCAACTCCACAATGGATTGTTGGTAAAGAGTTTAGTCGAAATAGTCATTCCATCGTCTCTAAGATCTCCCTCCTCCCCCCAGGATCCGCATGGGGGTTCTCCCAATTCCCCGCCAATTGACGCAGGACCCCTCTCATTGTTGGTTTACATTGACGTCGACAAAATCCCAGCAACACCCCTCCTCTCCTCAATGTACACATGTAAGATGAGCAAATTAGAGATTGCTGACGGCTGCTGGTATGCTGAAGAGGCGGATGCAACTGTGCAAGCACTGTGCGAGTGCCACATTCGTTGCAACTCCACAATGGATTGTCAAGAGTTTCATAGTCATTCCAACGTCTCTAAGATCTCCCTCCTCCCCCCAGGATCCGCATGGGGGTTCTCCCAATTCCCCGCCGATTGACGCAGGACCCTTCTCATTGTTGATTTACATTGACGTCGACAAAATCCCAGCAACGCCACTCCTCTTCTCAATGTACTTATGTAAATTGAGCAAATCAAAGATTGCTGACGGCTGCTGGTGTGCTGTGCCTAGCTTTTGTCGCAACTCGGCCCTAACATTGCGGAAGAATTTTGCAGCGTTTTTGTTCGTATATTTCGGTACAAACTAAACGAACAAGAGCGGTTTTTAGAAAGATGAAAGAAAAGTTAAATGGTTCGCGGGTATGTGGTGGACATATATAAGGGGATGAATTTGATAAAGGAAGTTATCCTCGATTAACTGCAGAGACAAAACTCACCTCCAGTCGCCGGGTTGAAAACGAGGAGAACGGATGTGAAATGAAGTTTAGTTCCACACAAAAGGTGTTCCGGAATAAATGGGTTTAGTCGAGTAGAAACCGAGGATTACAACGCTCGAGAGAGATTTCTGTCCCAGATGAAACAAACTTTGCGCCGTCCTACGTCTGTTTCTGTACATTCACATACGACCGGCACGTAGGTGCAATAAATAGTTGGTTAATGTGGTGAAAATGGACGTTCACTGCTCGGCGATGGTTCAACGAACAACTTTTCCGCTCTCTCGTTGGCTGAAACGCGATCTGATCAATAATTTGATTAGGCTCGTAACACGTAATGAAATCCACTTCGTGCCACATTGAGTCGACCACCTTTCTTTGGTATAAAATATCAGAAATTGAATTTGTGCAACGAAAGACTCGACTCAACAACTATCATTTTGTAACATCACTCTCACTGAATTGACTACTAGAAGCAATCTGAGCTTAATTTTGAGACATTTTTTGATCATTTTGTCTGGTGGTTTTGTCAGAAAGAAATTTTTACCTCGCTCTCCAGCCATTGAGACACCGACTACGTCTTGTGGAGAGCGACTGACCACCTCAATACAAGCTTCACCAATAAGGGATGCAGCTAACACAAAAATGGACCAACCAAGAGGAGATTTGCCCGCTTCTGCTTGTCATTTGGCAGCCACTGAAGAACCGTTTGATCCGTTTGATTGAGTTCTTCCGATTGATCCAGACATAAAAATCCCATTTGTCACGGTTAAAGAAATAGAAATTACTATCAACTCGGAAATTAACACAAAGAACGTCCTGGATATGACATTATCACTGGCCAATAACGTAAGCACCGTGTCAAATTCACTCAAATAATCCATGCCGCTCTAAAAATCCTGGTACGAATGACTCCAACTCAGGAACTGCTTCCAGCACAACATGCATGTCTATTCAAACCACCTGAATATGAGAGCTCTTCAAAGTAAGACCTCATATATGTGCATTAGCGCTCCTATCGGATTTCAGAAGAACTATCCAAACATGTGTTGTTGTCAAGGTGGCAACACTGCCTCTCTCCTTGTGTGTTTGTGGAACAGCATGCACCTTCCATTTGCAGCTTCTGCTCTAAAATTGCGGAGCATGCTTATTCATCATACAGGATGCCCTCATAGAATTGTCCAAAGAAGAGCTACAGCACATTTTTGGTTGGTTGTTCCATGAATAATTAATCTTTGTTTTCATCCAGAAAGTAGATCTCTCCGATTTGACCCAAAATTTGGGGGAGGTAGGTTTCAAAATGTTTTTTGAAAAATGGCTTTTCATAATTTTTAGCGATCTAGGCGTGTGGGGTATCATTTTCTACTAAATTTTGGACGCTGAATCCAATGAGACAGGTGCTGGAGCAATTGGCGCCCACCAGAAGAGGTTATGGGCTAAAATGGGTATCTGTGTACCCATTTTGAATGTATGTATGTTTTCGAAATTTCTGGTACCTAGGCGTGTCGGGTATCATTTTTCCTCATTTTTTGTGTTTGGGTTAGATATCATTTCATTAAAAATACATATGATGTATCACTTCATGTATTTATAATCGAGGTAGGGTTTGTACTATAGGGTCAATGTTAGAAGAAAAAAAATTAGAAATGAGTGGCAACATCAGGGCTTTTTTGGGTGGCGAGTTTCCCAGGCAATTCAGCCATTAGTGTGCTTAATCAGCAGATGGGGTTGCAGCGAGGCGAGGAAAAAGTGGAGTAACATAATAATGAGCTCATTCTAAAGGAAACAACCAAGTTTCCTCTTTTGGAAAAGTGGGAGGAGGAACGCCAGGTGGACGAAGGGAGGGGGAGGAAAAAAATCCCAACCACCCTCTCTCTCTAAAACTCCCCGTCTCTCTCACTCCGGTGAGGGCCAGTGGTGTAATCACCGAAGTTGAGCACCCGTTTCATGCTGTACTATGACCCTCCCGCTCCGTTGCACAGCGCTGTAGAAGATTGGATCCCCCCTCCACCGTATTCCCGCCGCAGCGTGAACTGGAGTTTTGATGGGCAGGCGGGGCTGGGGAAAAAACTTCAAATCCACGGTATGTCGGTGGGAAGGCGAAGGGAAAAGAGGAGGGCCTACAGGTGGAGCTCTAAATGGGAATTTCCCGCCGGTGGAGTCGGAGTTAGGGGAGCGCATTCCGCCACCAACCCCCTCTCTTCACCCCCACATCAACCAACTTGTTGATAGCAACCGCTTGGAAATGGGCTCATGATTTCCTCCGTTTCCACCCCTGCGAATTTATTTGCTGAACGAGTGGGCGATATTGGAACACGAGCCATATGGGGTCGCTTCTAACTGGATTAAGGCACTGCACAGCTGCACCATATGTATGATGGTGAGGTTACAAAACATACTTAACTAAATAAATAATCAGGTTTATAAAATATTGAGCGACAAATGAAATGCTGCAAATTCATTCACAGGGGATGGTTATTCCTCGGACCAGGAGCATGGAGACACATCTCAATCGATTCAGCGTCCAAACTTTAGTG
The DNA here is from genome assembly GCA_019603395.1 of Cyrtorhinus lividipennis. Taxonomy (NCBI): domain Eukaryota; kingdom Metazoa; phylum Arthropoda; class Insecta; order Hemiptera; family Miridae; genus Cyrtorhinus; species Cyrtorhinus lividipennis. Next base: position 3,701,243 of record CM033999.1, on the reverse strand, counting down.
GGAAACGATACCCCACACGCCTAGGTACCAGAAATCTCGAAAACACATTCGAAATGGGTAAATAGGTACCCATTTTGATTCATAGCCCCATCCAGAGGGCACCAATTGTTCTTGGACCCTCATTGGATTCAGCGTCCAGAATTTAGTGGAAAACACCTAGATTACAAAAATTCACTTTTTGACCTTGTTTGGCCCCAGGCCTCCCTATAAGATCAAAAGAAGCCAAGGAGCAGTCAGTTCAAATTACCCGCCGTTTGGGTCGACCAGGGTAGGACCCTTTTGCTCGCGCTAGATGACCCGACATCAGTGCTCGCTCGTTCTGTGAACTAAGGGGGTAACCCGCCGTCAAGGAAACCTCGCGTTAAGGTCGATCCACACTAGCCCGTGACGTGACCGTACCGTGCAGTGCCGTGACCGGCAGGTGATTTCACTGGCCGTGATCGACTATTCACAGTGGTCAGTGTTTCAAACGTGCTGTGGCAGTGAAGTTGAGTGGCCATGTTTTCAGACGACGAACTTGTTATGATCGCCTTGATTTTGGATGATGAAAACCACGAGGAAACCCAGAAAAAAAAGGAAGTGGGTCCATCAAGCATGGAAAAAGAGAGGGGCGGAAGGGAAATTTGCGACGTTATATATAAGGAATTAATAGATGATGGAGCAAAATTTTTTGAGTACTTCAGAATGTCAGAAAATTCGTTCAACTTATTGCTGAGCAAATTGGAAGTTCATCTCGAAAAGCAAACCACACGCCGGAGACCACGCCATCTCACCAAGAGAATGACTCGCTGTTTGTTTGAGGATGGTGAGGGTTTTCAATTTAAAACTCCGTAGGTATTCAACGAAAGCAGTCAAAAAGAACGTAGCTTTATTAGGACAAAAAATGTCATAACAAAAGTGAAATTAAATTTCAAAATTAATTAATTAAATCAATTAATTAAAATTAAAAATTAATTAAATTTCTAAACAACAACTAATTCAGTAAATTTTACTGAATTAGTTGTTGTTTGGAAAATCGTGGAAATAATCTTGCAATGAGTAGTCGAGCAACCTATTCTCTTGGTGATCACTAGTAGACCTTGACGGTCAGAATACCGGCCGTGAAAATAAAAAAATATCGTCCTCAACTAATGTGCCGGATCACTGTACGAGCACGGTGGCCGTTCTATTTGCACTGTCACTGTCACGTGCCTAGCGAGTGGGAACAGGCCCCTTCATTTCCCTGGAAGAATATTGTTACCCTCGCCGGACGGATCACTTTCCGGTAACGCCACTGTCACGTCACGGGCAAGTGTGGATCGACCTTTACTGTTCTGTTCTCCAACGTGTTCATAAAGTTCTGTATCCGTTTGCATCCACTCGATCAGTCATTAAAAGTTCAATTAACTGTTAAAAGTTCTTCAGTTCCAACTCATGGTTTCACAGACCTCTACCCCACCCGAACTCGATCCGATCGGGTTGAAAAATTTCGAGGACCAACTAGAGCCAGAAACGGGTCCCTGACCCAAATTTCAGATTTTTAGAAAATTTTTTACTACCATAGTCGGCGTACGGCGGACGTTTGCTAATTTTGATCTAGAAACCTTGAAACGTCCAAAACAATTTTGAGCCGAATCGGAGAGGTTAACCTTTTGCATGAAATAGGTTGATTATTAAAGGAATAACCAACCAATAACATATTTAAAAGTGAATGGAACTGGTGAACATGAACTGTTTTGAAGTTCGTTCTGTGGGAATCAGTTCTTTTGACGGTTGCGTTCACATTGGATCCGCTCATTGCTGAACGCCACGTCTCTTCAACTGAATGTTCATATATAAAACATATGTATACAGTATATGTAGAAAAAGTAATGTAAGTAGGTACTTATTATTTATACTCTGCTCAAAGGCGGCTTTTCTTGGTTCTCAACCCAAACCGCTTAGAATAATCCAACGATTTGCGCTTTGTTCCGACATATGCGGAGGAATTTCGATGAGATATAAAGATGAATGCCTAAACAGAATGAAATATGTGCAAGTTACGTATCGACTTCTGATGAAATGCCCAAGTAGGCCCGGTCAGCTTTGCCGAGCCGCGGTACAGGGTTAAGAACGAAAAGGAAAAATGCTGCCGTATGTTGAACAACCACGTCCGTCCTACGTGATCTTTTGCCTCAAATAGAAGTCTTTCTCAACCCTCGGACCGGTCAACTTTTCTCGGTATTTTCTTTTCTGTTCTATTCGCCGCTTTTTCTTCCTTTGCCCTCAATTTTTGTCTATTTGCCGAGTGCGTTTGAGGTGTAACAAAATTATATTCGCTTTTCGGGGTCAGACAAGACGCTGACTCGGTGTAACGAATTCCCTTTGGAACTCGAACGAAGGACAAGAGGAATTGTGAGTTATCTTTTACACGTCCTGTATACAAGGAGTTGCTTTTCTATCCAAATACATGTTTGAAAACCGCAAAACCAGGCTGGAAATTGAGTCAAATATCATCAAACGACCTTTTGGTTGGTTATTCCTTAAATAATGATTTCATGCAAAAAGTCAATCTCTCAGATTCGGCCCAAAATTTTTGACATTTCATGTCTTTACTATGGCACATAAATGTGAACGCTGCAAATTCTTACACACGGGTTGGTTATTCCTCGAACCAGGCGCATGGAGATTCAGCGTTCATTGCAGCGTTTTTGCAATGTAGGCGTGTGGGGTATCATTTTCCACTAAATTCTGGACGCTGAATCAAATCAGACGGGTCCCGGAACGATTGGTGCCCTCTGGATGGGACTATGTGTAAGCCCCCAGGCTTACTACCTTCAGAAAACCAGAAGGGAGGGAGCATGCGCCAGGATGCGCGCGCAGCTCCTGCCCTGACGTCGCATTTGGAGAGAGCTCCAGCGCTTCACTCCACATCCATCCATCCAGATCCACATCTTCTCTGACAGCCAAGCAGCACTCAAGGCCTTAATGGGATTGAACTCTGACTCAAAGCTGGTGCTTGAGTGATGGGAAGCCCTCCAACTGCTGAGTGGAACAAACAAGGTTGTCCTCACATGGGTCCCGGGCCACTCAGGGGTTGAGGGTAATGACCGAGCTGACGCTCTGGCTAGGCGTGGGTCGGGGACTGTCTTTACGGGGCCTGAACCATGCCTAGGAATCTCCCGCACCCTACTATCGAGATGGGTGGCAAACTGGGTTCGCCGCGGCAAGAGCACGGTCATATTATGATGACTGGTCCTAACAAAGGCAGGGCCATGAGATGCCTTAACCTTAATAGAGCTTCCCTGAGACTCGCCGTTGGCTTATTTACAGGACACGGTGACTTCAGGAGGCATCTCTGCAGGATTGGGGTGCGCAATGGTACCCCTGACTGCAGATTCTGTGGCGAGGACGAGGAGACAGCGTCTCACATCGTCTTCAATCGTCCTGCCCTGGAACACAGGCGTTTCAGAACCTTCGGGACTTTGGACCGAGGGGACTTCCTCAACCAGGAGAACCTGGTCGGAGCTCTGCTGGACCTAGTCGGGAACACGGAGCTTCGGCCAAGATGAGCTCCAGGGGTTAGCACAATGGGCCACTAGGTCTAGGTGCGGGGGGCGGGCAGGATGATGGACGTCCCCTCCACCCCTGTGTAATTAATCTAAAAAAAAAAAAAAACAGTATCGAACGTAAAACATTGATGTTTTGATACTATCGACCACCGAGGGCCATCTTTACCAGCCAGTCTCCGGTTAACATCTCTGTTTTACCGCTCCCAAAGATGTCCCAAAGTTACCGGTAGAGCTATCGTCTGGTAGCTATCAGAGCGGTAACATACGTTTGGTGAAAGTGGCCAAGGTACTTTTATTTCTCTATTTTCATATAATTCATTGCCGGAGAAGTAAAAATCGATAGCGCTCGTGGAAATGTAAAGTTGTTCTGTAAACTAGTGTAAGTAAGAGTTGGCAGAGTGGAAATAGTCTGTGAGCGTTCATAATCAGGTTTCTCTCTCGTTTTCATTCAATTCTTCCTCCACGTTGCTACAGGTAGGTCGTCGGAGTCACTCTCGACTCTCTAGAGACTTGCAAGAGGTTTAATTGAATCCATCGCAGTTCCGCCTCCGTCCAATCCAACCGTCGGTGGCTCTCATTACCCGCAACGTAAACTGGAAACGTTGAATCAACTTCGCATTCAAAACCGAAGCAAATCCCAGAGCGAACTCTCGTTACGAGAAAGGAAAAAACAACACCGCCGTTGTTGTTGGAGAGTTGAAAGGCAGTTTGCATTTTAGAGTTGTTTCTCATCAAGGGAAAAATGTCGTTGGCAGCCATCGAGGACGCTGTTTTTATGAAAAAAAAAAAATAATAATAATAGAATGGTGAGCTTATTATTTTCAAAAACGTTGCAAATTCTTATACAATGGTAGATTATTCCTTGAAGCAGGATTACGGTGAAGATGTGTATGCCTAAGACTCATTCCAATCAATTCAGCTTTCAAAATTTAGTGGAAAATGATACCCCACACGCTTAGCTGCCAGAAAACCCTATTTTTGATTGATAGGTAGGAACCTATTTTGCCCTAAACCCACCCACCAGCGTGCACTTACGGCCTGGCACCCATCTCAATGGATTCAGCGTCCAAAATTTAGTAGAAAATGATACCCCACATCCCTAATTCCCAAAAACTCCCAAAAATCGAAATTCAAAAAATAAAACTGTTCACCCATACCCTCCTAGAATATACGCTACTATACAAATACAATGCCGTCCACCGTCTACTCCGTTTTTATTTGTCGAAAATTTTTAAAAAACGTGAACTTTTGGTCCAGGACGTCTTCTTAGCCCTTGTTTTCAGCCCGATCGGACCAAATCTTTGGGGGTAAGGGTATAATATTTTTGGAGGGGGGGGGGGGGTATAATATTTCACTAAATTCTGGACGCTGAATCTATTGAGATGGGTTTTGGAACGATTGGCTCCCACTGGGGGTGTGTATGGGTCCTACCTACCTGGGAAAGTGTGGTATTGAGATTTTCTGGTACCAAGGCATGTGGGGTGTCAATTTTCACTAAATTGTGGACCCTGAACCAATTGGAATTAGTCCGGGACACTCCAAACTCACTGTTTTCCCCCATTTTCCCCATGCTGCTGGTCCGAGGAATAAACAACCACTATGTAAGGACTTGCAGCAGTTTTGATTTGGACATCATGAAACGTACCGATACTGTAAAATTTCGGAGCCACTCGGAGAGGTTGACCTCTTTAATGAAAACATTGACTAATTTTTCATGAAATAACCGACTAAAATGTGCGATATTAAGATTAAAACAACCGCTACGCTCAAACACGGAGAAAAATATATGTACCGAATTTCGGTTGAAACTACGGCGCTGGTATCAATCCCTCCATCAACACTTAACAGTTGTGCGGGTCTCGACTAATTTAGACTTTCTTATCAATTTTCGGCAAATTGTATTCCATTTTCTGCAAATACAACTTTCCGAAGGAAAAAAATTTTTTTAGCATATGAATTTCATATTTAAATTTCCTCCCACCGTCTGGGCCAAAGAAAAAATTTTGCAAACCTTAAACTTTACCAGTAGAATTTGTTCCTAGCGGCGCCTATCTTGACTTCAGCCTGATCGTTACCAATGGTGGCACAAAATGGGTGATATTTTATATTTAAAATACGATTTTTCGGTGTTTTATGGTCCAACGTTTTCCCCTCAATTTTGACGGTGTTCTTTATGGATGTTCGCTTTAAAATTTACGACCACCATGACGCCATGACCGTGAATTTGTTGTACCTAGTAATTTTAATTTTTTACACAGATTTATAAAATTGGTGTTGAAAACTGATTCGAAGGACATTTTTGTTTGTAGTAACTGGTGAGATCATGATCAGCTTATTATTTACAGGGGCTTTCTTATTCCTCGGACCAGGAGCGTGATGACTCATTCCAATCGAATCAGCATCTTACATTTTGTAGAAAATGACACCCAACACGCCTAGGTACTTGAAATCTTGAAAATCCACATTCGAAATGGGTAGATAGACACCCAATTTGACCCATAACCTCTTCCAGTGGGCACCAATTGGTCTGGGACTAATTTCAATGGTTTTAGTGTCCAAGATTGAGTGGAAAATGATACCCTACACGCATAGGTCGCCGAAAATTTAGAAAAATCCATCATTCAGTAAATTTATTTTGAATTGGTCTTCATGAAAACATGGGTAGATTATTCAATAAATAACCAACCAAAAATATGCTGTAGCTCATTATGGACAATTTTATGAGGACACCTGGCATGATGAATAAGCTCTACACTTTCAGATCAACGAAGCTGTTCCATATACTCACAAAATCGGATGCAGTGTTGCCACCTTGAGAGCACCACTTGTTTGGATAGTTCTTTGAGAATCCGATAGGAGCGCTAATGCACATAGGTCATAGGTGGCCTTGAAGTACTTTCATATCCAAAAGATTTGGTTAGAGTAGAAGCCACGCAGGACCACCAATGGACAAAATGATCCAAAAATGACCCAAAATTGAGCTCAGATTACTTGTAGTAGTCAATTCATTCCGATATTTTATACCAAAGAAAGGTGCTCCAGAGTATACTCGTGCCAGCCAGTAGCTTTCCTATTAAATTGTGGTTAGTCACTTTCTTGTTTTATCTCTCAGACTCAAATGAACAATGGCCAGTCATTTATTTTTCTGATGAAAAGAAGAATTCCACCTTGGCAACAAGAAAAGGTGTGAAAATAAAGAAGAAACCCGAATCTTTCTTGAGAAAAAGACTGAACGATTCTGAGGTTCATCAGTTCGTGTCTGCCCTTTATAAATTGACTGCCTTTTGTTGTTGGTTGATGAACGCCAGTAGCGGGGAGCAACCAGAATAAGGGTGGAAGGGTGTTATAGGGGTGCAGTGGGGGGGGGGGGTGTCAGACAGCCCACCACGGTTCTGCCCTTTACACCTCGACGTAGTCAATTTGTTTCAATCAATAGGCGATAACTGGCCCGCTTGTTGCTTCAACTCGTCGCTCTACGAATTTCTTTTTACTGATTTTCGCGAAGATATAAACTATAAAAAGTCGTGCTGACAAGCTCGGGAGAGGAATCACTAGAGCACGATATTTCGTATGAATGAGTCAACTCATGGAATGACGGTGAATAATTAATTCTCTAACGATAAACTCAGATTTCTGAGAATTTTCGTTTCCTCTTTGTACGCTTTTTTCTCATGAATAAATTAATGATCTTTGAAAAGATTCCGCAATATTATTTCTCAATTATTTTATAGATCAAAGGAATTTGTCCTTTTAATTTTGATTTTGGTTGATTATTCAAGGAATAACGTTGTTTCCATGCAGAAAGTCAACCTCCGATTTGCCCCAAAAAGCTTTTTCTGGGCGTTTCATGGTGTCTAGATAAAGATAAGCTAGAATTCTTGGTAGTAGGTATACAATTTTCTAAAAATATGACATTTTGGTCAGGGAACTGTTTCTGGTTTTAGTTGATCCTCGAAACTTTTTAGCCCGATCGGACAAAATTGTGAGGAGTTTGGGGTCAAAATGTGTTTTTCGAAAAATGGATTTTCGAGATTTTAGGGAAAGGTAGGCGTGTGGGGTATCATTTCCAACTAAATTTTGGACGCTGAATCCTATGAGGTGGGTCCCGGAACGATTGGAGCCCACTGGAAGAGGTTACGGGTCAAAATGGGTACCTACTTACCCATTTCGAATGTGTGTATTTGAGATTTCTGGCACCTAGGCGTATGGGGTATCATTTTCCACTCAATTTTGGACGCTGAATCCAATGAAATGGGTCCCGAAATGATTGGAGCCCACTGGACCCTGAATCGATTGGAATGAGTCCGAGACACGCCAACCCACCATTTTCTCCGTTTCTACCATGCTCCTGGTCCGAGGAACAGCCAACTCCTTTAATTTTATTTAGTCATCATGAAACATTTGCTGTCAAATTTGTGGCTCAATCGTCGATTTCGACCTCAGGCATGATTCACAGGTAGATCATTCCAGGAATAACCAACCGAAATTTTCTCTCTTTGATGCGATATGTGCGCTTATCAGCGGAAAGAAGTATTCACGATGACTATCAAAACTGCCTTCAAGAATTCAGAATATCACGACATCATCATTCAATTTAACCAGCTCAAAAGGTTCGTGGAGAGAATAAATGATTCCCTAATCAAGAGAGCGTTCCTAACGAAGGCACTTAAAATGTTGGGCCAACTTGTGGCAATCCTGGGGCGACAGATCGGTATTGGAACGGCCCGAGGGCTCTGGAAAGGGGATTGCTGTGGAAGTTGTTATTCCATCGGTGTCACTGCAAGGGCTTCGCGGAAATTGACTGAGGAAAGAGACGGTTCTGTTCTAGGCTTCGGGGATCGTGGCGAGGAAGCTGAGTTTTCGCTTCGGTAATGTGATCAATACGCTATTGAAACTGATGAAAATGGAAAACACCTTTCCTTTGGTACTGGGAAGATTTTCCTCTTCGCCTTATCGCGACAACAATGCCTCTGGGACGCAGGACAAAGAAGCTTTTTCTCTAAAGATCGCTTTCAGTTTTCCTCTATATCGGCTCGTTTACTTAAATATAAACGTAACTCTGGACCACAACAAACGATTCGAGTACAAAAGTGAGTCATGTAATACCCATAAAGGGCAGCCACGACAAAATACATGTTCAAAACCGTATTTATTTTTCTCTTCTAACTCATGAAATGTATTTGGCGTTCCTAGAGCACCCTAGGGCTCCGTAAAGTCCTCGACATTTCTTTCTCTCGAGATTTTCTCTACTTTTCAACAATATCGTCGTAACTGTACGCAGTTATTATTTATTTTGTGACTACGCCAAAAATACAATTTCTTACTTAGCTAAAAAACAACTTTGTTCGTATTCCCTTTATCGTTCTCAACACTGAATAAATAACAATCTCTTCATTTCAATTGGTTTGATTTTACCGGTACTTGACGTTATTGAACAATCGACATTGGTAGCGTATTGAATATTTTAGGTTGCGTGACGGCGTATCTATCGGCCAAACGATGCAATTCCACCGATGAAGGTAAATGGAAGGCCGATTTCAGATTGTGACGTCTACGAGGAGGTATAACCTCTATTGGCAACTTCAGGGGTTGATGTGACGCTTTCAAGTCGAATTAACTCATCATCCAAATCGATTTTGACATAAAGACAAAATGAAATGGTTTAATAAAAGCCAACGAGGGAAAACCTAACAAAATTCAGGCTTTATCAAACTAATTGACAATTGACTTCAGCGAGTCGCGATGGACCACAAACTATTTTTTGAGTATATGAGAGGCGTTTAGAGGCAAATTCGAAACATATAGCAACCTACTCTCTGTCTGAACTAAGAAAAAAGAGCTTGTGAAAAGCACTGAAGACGTTCGATGTCTTCCGTATGGCTAACGAGTATTCGCATTCCTTCCTGATGTTGAGTTTCTTTCTCTTCTTTGCGATAAGCGGCCGGGCAGTGTTGACTTTACTCAGCCTCATTTAGCGGTAACAAATCTCCTCTCCGGCTTATTATCGAATATTGTTTCAATCTATGAATACATTTCAATAATAAAATACCACAATTGGCTCAGTGTCTTTCACCAAGTCCCTTCAATACACATACCTACTCGCGTCATCGAGTTGTGATGGACCACAAGAATATTTTTTGGGTCTAAGGAAGGCCTTTAGAGGCGAATTCGAAACATATAGCAACCTACTCTCTGTCTGAACTAAGAAAAAAGAGCTTCTGAAAAGCATTGAAGACGTCCGATGTCTTCCGTATGGCTAACGAGTATTCGCATTCCTTCCTGATGTTGGACTTCTTTCTTTTCTTTGTGATAAGCGGCCGAACAGTGTTGACTTTACTCAGCCTCATTTAGCGCTCTCAAATCTCCTCTCCGGCTGATTATCGAATATTGTTTCAATCTTTGAATACATTTCAATAATAAATACCACAATTGGCTTAGTGTCTTTCACCAAGTCCCTTCAATGCAAATACCTACTCGCATCATCGAGTTGTGATGGACCACAAGAATATTTTTTGGGTCTTAGGAAGACGTTTAGAGGTGAATTCGAAACATAGCAACCTACTCTCTCAGTCTGAACTTAGGGAAAAGAGCTTCTGAAGAGCACCGAAGACGTCCGATGTCTTCCGTATGGCTAACGAGCATTCGCATTCCTTCCTGATGTTGAGTTTCTTTCCCTTCTTTGCGATAGGCGGCCGGACAGTGTTTTCACTCAGTCTCATTTCGCGCTCTCAAATCTTCTCTCCTGCTTATTCATCGAATATTATTCCAAACTTTGAATAAATTTCAATAATAAAATTCCACAATTGGCTTAGTGCCTTTCACCAAGTCCCTTCAATGCAAAGGCCTACTCTCTTCAGTGAGTTGTAAGGAGAGCGGGAATTTTTTGTTGGGCATTTAAGGGAGGCCTTTGAAGGCGAATTTGAATCGGCAGTAAAAGAATGTCGCCACCTTGGAGGGAGAATATATTATGGTTCATTTTCCCTTCGACGGTGATCAACATTTTCCAAGAATATTAGAATTGTGTGGGCAACGGAGAGATGATGAGCAGTGCGTTTAGCAGCATTGTACGAGTATAATGCGATTCTTTCAGAGCACAGCTGCTTTTTTTTGTATTTTTCCAACATTCTCAATCGCTTTATCGCCTTTGTACAGTCTCAGAGTGTCAAACGATGGAATCACGGTTAGTATAGAGTCAATTTCTAATACGAATAAAGCCGTTCCCATAGCAGTAGCTCATCAGGTTGGCACTCTCAGATAACTAGTATCTATCAAAAGTAGTGTGAAGAACCCTTACTGTCCGTCAGGTGCGCAATGCGGCAGGAAATATTCTTTTGAGCGCTCTTTCGTCCTTACTATACACATGCGAGGAATATACTTGCGAAGAAGTACGATTAAGCAGCCCAGAGAACCAAGAAGAAACGCGATACTCCCTCGTAACGTCTTATTCTGTCTTCATACATTGCGAATAACAAACATTTTCTTGTTTGGAGCAAATTTTTAACGGGAAGTAATATCTTTCCTGTTAGCTTCGTGTTGTAATTGTCTTGTAAGTTGAGTATAACGTTACTAATAAGCCTTAACTTTCAATTCATATAATGTTTGGTTGGTTATTCCTTGAATAATCAACCTATATATTCATGCAAGAAAGGAAGCTGTCCGATTCGGCCCAAATTTTTTTTTTTCTCAAAAGCTTTTCAACACGATTGGACCAAATTTGGGCAGGGTAGGGGTAAAAAATTTCGAAAAATGGATTTTCGAGATTTCAGGTACTTAGGCGTGTGGGGTATCATTTTCCACTAAATTTTGGACCCTAAATTGACTGAATGGCTCCGGGACCTGCCACACCTACTGTCCCCCCATGTTGAAGAATTGAGTCTCCATGCGCCTGGTCCAAGGAATAACAAACCCCTCTGAAAGAATTTGCAGCGTTTTAAATTTTGAGCGTCTGTATAAGAAATGAGGTAGTGTTCTCCTCTTCAACAGATATTGAAGAGATACGAACTCGCCATCAATTCCACATCAAACTGCTTCCAAAAACACTGTAGGCATCAATATATTGCACATTTCTTATGTTAGCCGTAAAAAAGTGTAGCGTACCCCACGATTTAACTCATTCCAAATTGAAATATTTGTTTTCACATGGCTGGCGATGCAGCACCGTACTTGCCTATCGTCAATATGATTGTTTATTTTTCTTATTACTTTATAATAATTCATTATGTTGACGTACCGTAAACTAAATCTTAAATTTTATGTTTAAAAGCGTTGATTTCAGAATCCTAATAATCATCTGCCCGCCGCCTAAACGTAAAAAAGTCCGAAATTTTTGAAATTTTGCTTAGGTTAATTGTGCCTTATTCGACTAAAGCCCCAAATCCATCGAAATTGAGATAGGGTATGGACGAAAAAAAGGATTTCTGACCCAGGCCAGTGGATTATTATTTCCCATTGAATTTTGAGCCGATAAATCGATTCATATCGGTACTAAGTCGATCGTCGCACTACGAAATTAGGTATTTTTGGGTCAAAAAGGGTAATTTAGAAATGAGGGCGTTTCAGTTGAAGGGCATAAGTAGTTTTTATAGTGGTTTCTACTATGCATTCATTCTATTTCATGTTGGGTAAAGAATACTGATGATATTTCTAAGTGAGCTTAGCACTGAGCACATATTTCAAATGTATTTACCGCATTTATTGTGAAGTAAAACCTTGTTTTTGTTTAGTGAATGATAATTTACTTGCTATTGGTCGCTTGCAAGAGATAAAAATCTCTATCAGACTATTGAATCGACTGACAAATTATGTAATAATTATGTAACTCTGCGTCGAGTATCAAAATGAAGAATATTGAAGAACTCACAGAAACGCCAGTTTTGCCTCAAACCCTGAAGATGATATTCAGCAGTGAATTTTGTTTAAATTATGAGATGATGTGGCAAGGGTTCTCCGAAAACGAAACGATATTAACCCTGCTGGTAGCCGCGAGAGCCTATTGGGTTAATATTTGAAGCCGAGGGCATAGCTCTGCCTGATGGGCAGTCAGAAAATTAGACATTTATTTGCGGTACGACGATCCCGGTTATTCACTATTCAAGTACCTACCTGGCAATAATTTCACGAAATTCAATCAATTATGCCTCCGCTGTTCGAGAGTCGACCTTTGTACAGCTCTAACATTGCTTGATAATGAGATGAAATTGCTCTTCTTGCGTGATATTACCTAATATGAAATCAAGTCGTATTCAGATTTTGAAATGGAGTCCTAAGCTGAAAGCAACTTTCATAAGTAAATATTGCAACCGATTTCGGGTTTGTGCGTTAACGTTAAGGGCCTATGAACGAATTGATTTTCAATGAAAAACGCTGCAAATTCTTTCACAGGTGTTTGTAATTCCTCGGACCAGGTGCTTGGAGAAAATAGGGAAAACAAAGAGTATAGATAGACTCGGACTCATTCCAATCGATTCAGCGTCCAAAATTTATTGGAAAATAGGTAATAGAAATCTCAAAAATGCATTCGAAATGGGTAGATAGGTACCCATTTTGACCCATAACTTCTTCCAGTGGGTGCCAATCGTTCCAAGACCCGTCCCATAGGATTTAGCGTCCAAAATTTAATGGACCCACCCCACCCCTTGTCGCCTAAATTGCCAAAAATCTCGAAAAGCTATTTCTTGAAAAACTCATTTTGACTCCTACTCACCCCAGATTTGATCCGATCGGGCTAAAACGAGAACGTTTTGAGGCCCCACTAAAGTCGGAAACAGGCCCCTGACCAAAATTTCAAAATTTTAGGAAAATGTCTACTACCAAACGACGGCGGACGCTCATTTTGATCTTGACACTTTGAAACGCCCAGAACTAAATTAAGCGCATATTGGAGAGGTTGAATTTCTGCATTGATTACTCAAGGAATAACCAACCAAAATTCGAGTATCAACAAATTAATTTCACTTAAGATTGATAGTGAATAAGAAAACTTCTTATAAGGAACCAAACATCGATGGGCGTTGCCTGTCGTCATCCGGTGTCTGCACTTTTTCTTGCAGAAAAGTAAATTTTGGCTCGTTTTCTCGTTTTTATAGAAGAGTACCAATTTCTCACTGTATCGGTAGGAAAAAAGCAAATGAGAACGTTTACAGAGTCAATTTCTTTTCCCCTAAATAATCAGTAAAAACTTCCGTATGTTTCTGTAGAGAATTTATTCAGCTGCTTGTGAAAAGCCTTTTTTAAAAAGCACATTTTTAAACAATAAACAAGAAATAAATTTCAAATTGATTTTAAAAAAAGTTAGATCTGCTTCATTCTCAGTGTTACGAATCTAACGTTGTATAATTTAAGGGATATGGGAATGTGAGATGGAATTTTTGTTGAATCTATGCAGTTCTTCACGTTCTATGAACCGTTCCTGAATGTTGTTGTTTTTTTTTAAAGTATTTCTGGCAGTACCAGTCCAACATTCACGCCATGGGTCCGCTGTGGGGCTTAAGACGTGTTTTGCCTTTTTGTTCTGTTAAAATTCACCAACTTACGTCAGCCTTTAGAATTCCAGACGCAGTCGCGCCATTATAATGAACAAAATTATAAATTAAAAGGAGAAAAACGTGTCTGTGAAGGGGTGCCGTATTGTCGGATCATTTGATAGAACGCCCGAGGAGAATATAGGAGTCAACTGTTGCTCGTGGCTTAAATATCAACCTGTAGAATATCCTTCGAAGGAAGACCACGTTTGGATTAAATTGGTCAAAATGTGGGGACTTGTCAGTGTGCAGGTTGTGCATTTTGAGTGAGAAAATAACAAAAAATTGTTGAAAAAAATTTTAAATTAAATTTTGTGGAACAAATTTGGAATTTTTTTTCATAACTTACTGTTTCTTTTGACGGGGACATGGCCGTAAAGGCGGGACAAATCTATGGCGGCGACGTTGAGTGGCCATGCCAGGCAGACCACACCAATAGCTGCCAGTACTAGTGCGCTGTGGCCGGAACTCATCGCTCGTGGTTGAACGCTCGAACCCTTTTGTTCAAAGGGCCCCTCGGCGGGCGCGACCGCCCTCGTCCCACCCCTGCCACACCTGAGCGCATGCGCACCCCTCCCGCCCACACCTTCCAGAACGTTGAAAGATCGCGTTATTTATTTTTTTCCCGCTTTTTTTTTTTCTTTTTCTCTCCGTCGATCACAAGAAACGATGCGTTCGAACGTCAAGAGGGAAAACGAGACGAATAGCGAATTTATCGCCCCCTCCCCCTGTCCTTACCCACGCCCTCCATTTAACAGACATCTTGATGCTGTCATTGAAGAATCGCTCCAGTGGTCGGAAAACATCATGGTCAGTTTCTTCGGACACCCCCTCCTATCAGCTGTAAAAAACGATTTGTTAGATATAACTCCCAAGGGAGTGCGAGTCAAAAGAGTAAACTCAGACAAGAACTCGTCAGTTTGTTTTGGCGTGTTTCTTCCATTACATACAAGAAAAAACTGATAAATAGAAATAACTGCTTCCCAATAATATTACATATTACCAATTAATTTAAGAAATAATTCCCTCAATAAGAGATGAAAGAAGTAAGTAAAATGTTTGGTGCTACATTACCACCGTATCCCCACATTTTCTTTGTATACTATTCACCATTCATTTCATTCATCAGTTCAGAACATCTGTACAAATGTAAGAGAGAGCCCAAGAGTCCCCTATTGTAGAATATTCACCGTCAAGACGCTATAATTACACGCTCATTCAACGAGGAAACAAACTCTCAGTGGACACTAATCGGTCAGGGACTCGTATCAATCAATCCAGGTCCAAAATTAAGTGGAAAATGACACCACACACGCCTAGTCCCAAAAAGTACCGAAAATTTAGTATCGAAAAACCTATTTCACCCAAACCCCAAAATTTACGCCAGTTGAGGCTGAATGGTTTCGGGAGCCAACTAGAGCCGGTCAAATGTATTTTTTGAATAATAGATTTTCCACTACATTTTTGACGCTGAATCCGATGAAACAGGTCCCGGAACGATTGGAACCCGCTGGAAGAGGTTAAGGGTCAAAATGGGTACCTATCTACCCATTTTGAATATGTGTTTTCGAGATTTCTGGAACCTGGGCGTGTGCGGTATCATTTTCTGCTACATTTTGGCCGCTGAATTGATTATAATAAATCTTCATGCGCCTGGTCCGAGGAATATCAACCCCTGTGAGAGAATTGGCCGCGACTTTCTAATTGAAACGAAATTTTTACCCTTAAATTCTGTCACAAAAATAAATTTTAATGTACCTTTGGACGGGTGGTATTTTGAAGATGTTTTTCCACAAATGAATGCTAGCATTTTTTCAAAGAAAGGTTTCAGTTGGTTATTCCTTGTTTTTTTTTTTTTTTTTTTCACCCCGTAAATATAAAATATTTACAGGGGTTGGTTATTCTTCGGACCAGGATCATGGAGACTCATTCCAATCGATTCATCGACCAAAAATTATTGGAAAATGATACCCCACTGGCCTAAGTCGTCGAAAATATCGAACATGGGGAACACAGCGGGTGTGGCGTGTCCCGGACCAATCGATTCAGGGCCAAAAATGTATTGGGAATTGGGAAGGTACCAGAAATCTCGAATACATACGTTTGAAATGGGTAGATAAATACATATTTGACCCATAACCTCTTCCGGTGGGTGCCAATTGTTCTGAGACCAATTTCATTGGATTAAGCGTCCAAAATCTAGTAGAAGATAATACCCCACACGCCTAGATCAGCAATAATCTTAAAAATTCATTTTTCAAATTACACATTTTGACCCCTACTACCCCAAATTTGGTCCGATCGGGCTGAAAAGTTTCAAGGACACACTGCAGCCGGAAATAGAACCCTGGCCTAAATTTCAGATTTTTAGAAAATGTTCTAGCACCAAAATCGGCGTCGACGGCGGACGGACATTTTGTAATTTTGATCTAGACACCTTGAAACGCCCATAATAAAATTTTCCGTTGGAATTACGCTTAATAATTTTTCGAGAGAATTCCTCTATTGCGTGTAATATCAGACTTCCTCGAAGCAATGCTTTTTGTCCGATCGAAATCTGCCTACAAGAAGTTTCATCACTAAAGCCCTTGTAGTATTTACAAGCACTAACCAGCGTACTAACATTTCAACAAGTCTCCATCTCGAGTTCCGGCAATTTGACTGCGGTCGCTGCAACTTAGTCGAGTGGGCACAACGAAGCCGAAAGACCGAGGAAGGGTGGTGAAGTCATTAGAAGTGAAAACCCCCCAACCCGACCTAAAGCGCCATCCTCCCTCCGAAAGGACCTCGTGAATATTCTAAAACGCACCCCGGAATTAAAAGTCCCCTTTTCACGAGAAGTTTGCTTTCATTCACTTTTCATTGGGCGTTTTGCCAAGTTGACTTTCGCATGTTCCGCTCCACACGTGTTCTTATCACGTAACAGGAGTTTCAAAATTATGAATTCTCTCCGTCGATGCCAATAAACTAATTATTCATGTGATGAACAGAACACAGAAGCTTCGTAACAGAACCTGCAAACATTATGTTATTTGTCTTGGCGGAAGGAGTTGCGTGGACGGATGAAGGGGTTAAATGAGTTAAATGGTCAACTATCGCCTTCAGACGGCAGTTTAGGCCTTGGTCGATTGAACAGCAAAAAATCCACTCTTTCACAATATCTAGAGATGAGGAATTCCGCCAAAAAAGGAAAAAATTCACGACGGCAGAGAAAAAAGAATTTGCGAGTTGATTTAAGACGTCTGCATCAGTATGATGCACGGTAATGAGTTGTGTGCTCGTTCTCTTTTTCCACCAATTTTTTTGAGTAATCCCTGCTATGATGATTCAGCTCCTGAAATGTGTGAGACAGCGGAAATATTCTACCAGAAAAGGATGAGATGGAATGAAGGGCGAAAAACGCTGCAAATTTTTTCACGGAGGTTGGTTATTCCTCGGACCAGGAGCACGGAGACTCATTCCGATCGATTCAGCGTCCAAAATTTAGTGGAAAATGATACTTCACACTCCTAAATTGCCGAAAATCTCGAAAATAAAATTTTCTAAATACACATTTTGACCCCTACCCCTTCCGGAATTGGTCCGATCGGGCGGATAAGTTTTGAGGACCAACTAGAGCTGGTAACGGGTCTCTGACCCAAATCTCAGGTTTCCAGAAAAATTTCTACTACCAAAATCGGCGTGGACGGCGGACAGACATTTGCTAATTTTGACTCGACTCCTTGAAATGTCCAGAAAAAATTTTTGGGCCGAATCGGAGAGATCGACTTTTTGCATGAAAACAAAGGTTGATTTATTCATGGAATAACCAACCAAAAACATAGGTTGATTATTCAAGGAATAACCAACCAAAAGACGAAGGACGAGGGCGCATTGTGAGAATGCACGGATAGCATTCGTCCACTTCAATCATTGGACAATACCTACAAAGGGAATCTCATTTTGTTTCATCGTCTTTATTAGTCAATACGCCTCCCTTCCCCTCTCACGCTTTGTTTTACATGTCATAATATAATCAAACTATGAACGTCTTTGGTGCTCCAGAACCTCCTGTCCTGTCCTGCTCCTGTCCTCAGAACCAACGGCAGAAATGTCAGCCCTTGAGAAATTGGATGCCAAGAAGAAGTAGCCTACCAGACAATGGCAACCCTAATCTGGATGGATAGAGGGGGGGGGAGGGGGCAAGGTGGGGACAACAAAACTAAATCAAGGGGTAGGTCACATAACTTGCGACTGTTACGAAATAACCGTTATTTCAAAATAATGAGCGTAACTGTTACTCTAAGTTGTAAAAGTCTCAAATTTAAAATTTCTTTCAAAAACTAGAGGTGTGAAATTGATAAAATTTATCAAAAATCAAAAATATCCAGTACTAACAGATGATAACGAATGCTAACGCTACTAAGCATCTGAGAGATACTGCAATAAAATAACGGTTGGTAACAGGAGCAAGGACACTGATATAACTTCTTCTAAAAACTCAATTTAAGACCAGTAAAGCCAAAGCTGAAGCCAAAAACAAAACCATAATGCGGACAAACCACAACAGTTTCTGTTACTAACGCGATATTGGTTTAACTACTACTAATTCAATCTTATGGAACCTGGGGAAGATGATGGGATAGAATCGATATACTTTTATTCTCGTTAAATACGTTTGGGTAGTTGTCCTCAAACCTCAACAGTTACAATTACCTAGTAAAGAAGCTAGGTTAGGTCAAGGTGAAGTTGAAGAGGAAACAGTTATCAACTTGTGTTATATGTCCACCATGCTTAAGTTTCAGTTTTGAAACCAAACCACCCTCTTTTGTTGTTGTTGTTATTGATATTGTATGTAGTTCATCTGTTACCTGTGCATTTTTCAATCTTTAAAAACATCAAATATCACAGAAAAAGTTGATGTGGGGCGCAAAACTAAGTGTTGTGCTACTAAATGCACTCCCCTTCCTTTCATTGCTACTTTCAATAACATTAGGTTACAGTCTGCAAAAGTAACCTTCATAAAACATTTAACATTCATCATTAAAATGAAAAGGGAAGTGTACCTTGGGGCATTTTTTTCAATAACTTTACCACAGTAAGTGTTGATGTTAAATCCACCAATGAATTAAGTCCAGTCTATATTTTTATTTTTTTTGCGCTACTTTTCAAATTGATTTGCAGCTCTTCAAATTGGTTTGAGTGTTGTCCCAGCGTTACAAGCCCAAGGTACAAGATTTTCCCCTAGGCTTGGCTTAATGCAGGCCGCCATGTATACCTTCTAGATGGCGGCTCCTCTCAAGTCTACGATCCTCCGCTAGGAGCGCTTGTTTTACTGCAGACACCTCATAGGTCCTCTGCGTAAAGGCTAGCCATGTCTGTGACCTAACTGAAGTCTCTCGTTGACCTTATTTCGACTGTGTTGCGATTGGATTAAAAATTGGCGATCCCGTCAGAGATCAGCTAGTAACCCAACTCGGAGTCTCGGATGTTATTCGTGACTCTCTTCCGCAAGGGTATCGGTTATCAAAGGACGAGTGGGTAGGCAAAGTTGGTTCTTTCTTTCTCGAGGAAAAATGTCTCCTACCACTTCCTTCTAGTTGTTATCTTGGAGCGCACCAGTATAACGACCACCCCGTCTGTGGTATCCGTGGATTTCAGTCTATCTTATTACATCTCATCCCGTCTTATTGGCGAATCCTGAACCCTTCCTCGTCAGAACCTTACAGAACCTATTGCTTCGGATTATTCCGCTTGATTATTGTCAATCTCTAAGCTTTTTGTGACATTCTACTCTCAGTAATGCTGATTCATTTCTACTCACTGAACTGGACATGTTTAGTAATCAGCTTTTGAATGCCGATTCTCAGCGGTAGCGATGCCTATAAATAATTTAAAAAACAATACTGAAGATAGGGAGTGCCTTTTTCACTCGTGTTCAATACCTGTTGGTTGACTGTCCCTGGCATTTTGTCAGTCTCTCGGGAAATGTCAACGTGATTATTGATTCTCTTTCAAACCCACTAGGCCTTTCAATCGATAGTTGAAAAAACAGCATAGTAATCAAAAAGGACCCTTCAAATTCTTTTAGCAGCTCCATGAAAAATGCCGAGCGCATCAAAATTACAATTGCTCTCTCGTAGCTTGGATTTGTCAACTTTTTTTACTCTCCCACAACCTCTGAAACTCCTCGTTCTTGAAGTTTGGCGCCGAAATTCTCCAGATAGTCGTACTGACGTACGTGCAGCTGCATCAGTGGTATGACTGAAAGTCCAGCTTGAAGACTGTTCAACATCTGCTCAAAACGCCCACACAACTCTCCATACTTCCTTCGCAATTTCTTCTCAGAGGTCCCTAGAAACAGGCTGTTTCTCCCCTTAGAATGTAATCTGAGTTCGTGGCAGGGAAACCTTATTGTGATGTGATGAAACTTTTAATATTGTTACTTCTTCAAGCCGTCTTTCTTCGCCTCTATTCTCTTTTTTTTTCTGCGGTTTCCGCCAAAGTAAACGATTCCCGTTCCTTCTCTTTATGGAAGTTTCTCATTTCTTCAGCGTCCAAGACGATTACGTACGTGACATTTATACGTGAGGGTTTTCTTTGATAACAATGGATTTTGGTGTAGTTCGTACATTATGTATTGTGTGACGGTTTCAACGATGGTTACGCGTCAGAAGGAGTTTTGATATAAAAAAATTCTTCAGCAACTAAAACTCCTGGACGAGAACCACGACTTGGTTTTTAAATTGGTTCGTAGTTTTATTTCATTCCATTGAAACTACGAACAAAAGGGGCTGAAATGATTGGAAAACCAATCAAATTCTAATAAGAGTCATGGTCACCATAATTCACAATTTGTAGAACAATTCCTTTGCCGATTTCATGCAAAAAGACAATAAATCTTAAAAATAATCTTATAAATTTCAAGGATAATAAATCTGTCAACACATTCAGCGATTAGGACGTCTCGAGCCGTCCGCAAAGCGTCTAGACCCGTCGGCGCTATTCGGGGTTGCAATAGACGGCCCATGCCGTCCACCGTCTCAGTGCTGCGCTCCGGCGGACAGCTCGAGACGTCCTGAACACTGACCGTGTTAAGTATGTAAAGACTTTTTTTTTTATTTCTCATATTAAATTATCATTTTGCTTGCAAGGTGATGTGGTAGCCGTTTTATAAGAAGCCTCGTTTTCACATTCAAAAAATCTGCAAATTCTTACACACGGGTTGGTTATTCCTCGAATGGGGGAAACAGTGGGTGTGGCGGGTCTCAGACCCATTCCAATCGATTCAGGGTCCAAAATTTAGTGGAATATGATACCCCACACGCCCAGGTACCAGAAATCCTGACACATACCAAATGGGTGGATACATACCCATTTTGACCCATAACTTCTTCCGGTGGGTGCCAATCGTTCTGGGACACACATCATTGAATTCAGCGTCCAAAATTTAGTGGAAAATGATACCCCACACGCCTAGGTAGCAGAAATCCCGAAAACACATATTCAAGATGGGTGTATCTATGGGGCACTACGACACTAATTTACTAATATAATATTGAGAAAACGTAGGTAATTTAGAAGGCTATAATAATTGTATTAAATTGAATTGAATGGTACGAATAAAAAGCTCGGACAGTAAAAGGAATTGTAGGCAACTGCTCAAAATTGGTTGCTAAGTTTAACAGCTGGTTATAAACAACAGGATATGACGATGTGTTTTGTTTGTCTATTCGGCTGAAGTCACCCACATGGGTAATAAATACCCAATTTGACCCATTACTTCTTCCAGTGGGTGCCAATTGTTCTGGGACCCATTTTATTGGATTCAGCGTCCAAAATTTAGTGGAAAATGACACCCCACTCGCCTAAATCACCCAAAATCTCGAAAATCCATTTTTCAAAAAACACATTTTGACCACTACCCCCTCCAAATTTGGTCCGATCGGGCTGAAAAGTTTCGAGGACCCATCTCGGCTGGGAACAGACCCCTGACCCAAATTTCAGATTTTTAGAACATTTTCTACTACCAAAAACGGCGTGGACAATGGACGGCGGACGGCGGACGGACATTGACCTTTTTTGATCAGGACATCATGAAACGTCCAGAAAGAAATTTTGAGCCGAATCGGAGAGGTTGACCATTATCATGAAAACATAGGTTGATTATTCAAGGAATAACCAACCAAAATGGAAAAAAAAAGTTTTTGCTCCATATTCAAAGTTTTTGCAGGCGTTTTGTGTTTTAGAGCCACGAACAAACGTGGATTTTTGTCTGTCTGCCCTCAATATCTTTGAAACAGCGAGCGTTTCTGCAAACAAATGTTTGGATTTTGTGTGGGTTTAACCAAAAAACCATCTTCCATCAATTGGTTGTCATACTGTCAAGAAGATGAACTACGTAAGATAATGGCCACAAATAATTGTTTGGACATGGACAACGCGGCATGTCTGTACTGGTGCGCTGTAATGTTGGTGTTGGGGGGAGTGGGGACAATGGTGTCATAGGGGGGTTCAAAGGACGCTAGATTGGACATCAAGAGAAAGTCTTCGCAGGTTTGCCATGTCTGAGCAGGTTTCCTGGGATAGTGAAGTTGGATGGGGTGAATGGAGACTGATTGGGTTTTGGAAGTGGAAAAGGGGTGGGGGTTCAAATACCCCCTATACTCAAAACAATAAAGGTATCTGAGAGGTGGTTGGCATAATCACAAAATAAACTCAGGCAGAAGGTTAACTGAACATAAAAAACTTCTGCCACAGTTTGCAGCAACCCTGGTGGCTGTCCACCTTAACTAACGCCTAAATGTCTGTCCTCTATGTTATTCTCCAGTTGTCTTATGTACAGAATTTCTGTAGACTGATCTGTTCTTTTAGCCAATGCATCTTCTTGTACTCATTGACTTGCTCTAATTTGGGATCCTTAGAATCAAAATAGGATGAAAATGGTTATTAAAATCGTTCTGCTGGTTACAAGAAAAGAAAATTGGTTACAAAAAGAATGTGTGGTAAAAAGCAGGGAACTTTATTGATAGAAACGAAGTACTTGTGACCAAGTTATTGGACCTGCCAGACACACTGATGTGATATTTGGTTCTGATTAAAAACAACACAGCCAGCAAAAAGTCAAAATCAGCAAAGAGGGTGAATGAAGGAACTAAAACCTCAAGATTTCCAAACAAAACAGCTCACTTGCAGCAGAAAAACATGCAATTGCTTTGATCCTGGGAGTCAAAATGTTTGTTTGGAACAGTTTGAATAATAAAATGGCAGTAGATAGTTGATTGGTCAAAATTTCAGTGGACCCCTGCAGTGCTGCTAGTGGTGGCTGTCCACTACATTACAAACAATAAGCTTTTTTTGTATATGAAGCTCACTTCTTGGCACAAATGTTTAAACAGGATTCGTCCTGAACACTCATTTCCTCTCTACTCAAACCAACTATTCATTTTGCACCACCCTTATCTTATAACCCCTATGGGTAGTAGATATTTATTGGCAGGTGAATTGTCTGTTTTTGTTGTCTTTTAATCTAATAATCTCCTCTTCTCATTTGATTGGAACGTACAAAACCTATCTTATATCTTCCTCTGCCAGTAGCCACATACAAGGCTGGTTTTTCAGATAAGCAGTACAAAAACTCTTCACATCCAAATACGAGTACGCACAATATTCTCTACTCTACAACACTGTAAATCTTTTCATTTGTAACATCATTAGAAGCCAAGACGGAAAACGTAAATTAATCACCGAAATATCGGCTGATTTTTAAGTGGAACCTAGAAGAATAGGACATGAAATCCGCATAATAGATTCACAACCCTACAAAAAAAAAGTCTAAGTCCATGAAAGCGACCTGTGGGGTTTTATGTTTTTTGGGTCGCTGATTTCGAATCTTCTGCCAGTTTTTTCAGATCAGATCGCTTTCAAGGTCATTTGAAGGTCAAAAGGAGAAAATATAGCTAAAAAAAATATCGCTTAAAAAATCTGAAAAAAAATCAGACATAGGTTTTTTAGAACGCTGAATCCAAATCCGGTGTCGGTTGACCTTCATGAGGTCAAGGTCAAGGTCATTTGAAGGTCAAACCAAAAAAATAACCTAAAAATAATTGTAAAAATTTATGTATGTGTTTCAAGGGTCGCTGAATCCAAATCCAGGGTTGGATCAATCATGCCTGGTTATCTGAAGGTCATATAAGGTCATTTGAAGGTTGAATTTTTACCATTTTTTAAAGGTTATTTTGTTGGTTTGACCTTCAAATGACCTTGACCTCATGAAGGTAAAGCAACATTAGATTAGGATTCAGCATTCTAAAAAACCTATGTCTGAATTTTTTCAGATTTTTTAAGCAATATTTTCTACATTTGACCTTCAAATGACCTAGAAAGCGATCTGATCTGAAAAAACTGGCAATAGATTTGAAATCAGCGACCCGAAAAACATAAAACCCCACACACAGGTCGCTTTCATGGACTTTGACTTTTTTTTTGTAGGGTTGTGATTGTTATCAATAATTATTGATAGCCAGTCACATTTGCAGTAAACTCTCATTTAGGACAAAGGAGGCCGTATGTATTGTTATAAAACACGTTATAGCGACTTCACGCAACGTACAAGGATAGAAAGGTCAATACTAATTAGGTATAGACGAGTAGGTGAGCAGGAAACGTTTTTCACATTTTTCTTTGTAGACCTCTCATTCAGCATTCCTCCGTTGACGTTCCTTTTGTTTCATGTCCTCTCACAACCGATCAATTATACAAAGTGTATAAACGAAGTCGATTTGTCGAAGGACTCGTGTGTTTCATTCGCCCCTCAAGATTGGTCGGAACATGACGACGGTGCTTGTTCTTCTGTCGTTGATTGTCATCACGGTGAACGGACATTTGTCAGCGACTTTGGCTCCATTGTTGGCCAAATATTTCGCTCCGATGCCCGGAAATTATTTGTATTTCTGCCGTTCTTCTGGTGAGTCTGTTGGTAAATGTCTGGAGGTTGTTCTTTCCTCTGTCGAGAATTTTTCGGAGAAAATCCGACATTTCTGAGGGATTTACCGTGTTTTTGGTTTACTATTCCTTAAATAATCCCCCAATACTTTCAAGCCAGTGGTCAAACCCTCCTATTTGATTCAAGATTTGAGTTTGCGTTTCAAGATGTCTAACTCAAACAAAAACGCTGTTAATTCTTCCACAAGTTTATTATTCCTTGGAGCAAAAGTAAGAAGAAAACAACAAGTGAGTGTTGACGACATTCCAATGGGTAGGTAGGTACCCATTTTGACCCATACCCACCTCCGGTGTGGGTCAATCCAAATTTTCAAGAACCTAAAAAAAACAACAACAAAAAATTGTTTAGGATTTTTTTTTTTTTTTTTTTTTTTTTTTTTTTTTGGCTCAACATGGTCTTAGAAACTTTTCAGTCCGAATGCCCAAACTTTGGGGATTTTTGGGGTAAAAATGTGTTTTTGAAACTCGATTTTCGAGCTGTTTTGGAAAATAGGTATGTAGAGTATCATTTTTCACCAAATTTCGGGCGCTGAATTGGTTATTAGATAGATTCCGGACTGATTGGGACAAAATGGGTATATTATACCCATATTATATATTATACGGGTATATTTGAGAACATAGACGGGTAAGATATAATTTTCCACTAAATTTTGGACTTTGAATAGTTTGGAGATTTCTGATCACCCACTATATTCACCATACTCTATGAAATATAATCTACAGGATATACTGCTCCAAGGAATAATAAACAATTATGGGAGGATAAGCAGCATTTTTGGATAATTCGGCAGGACTTAGAAAGATAAATATAATATTTCCTCTTATCTCACTTTTTTTCAATACTAAGACGTTATACAAGAAAACCAAGAGTATAATAATAATATGTACTTTTATTCGACTAATTATTTTAGGACCTAGCGAACAAGTTTTTTCCAATTCAAATCGGGTTCAGAGCAGACCCAAGCCCAAGCATTCCATAAATTGATCATTTATCTTTCAGGCGAACGTAGAATAACCTCCTCTTTTAAGTAATTAATCCAGTCATCTGCTCCAATCCGCTGCTATTCCTCATTAAATTCTCTGATTTTCTATCCCCTGGTGCCCGAATTGTTGCCCCATCCGAGACTAGCGTCGTTTAGGAGCGGGTAGAACTCTCTTTTATGAGCTACGCAAATATTTACCAAACTGGGTTAACCCTTCAACACTTTCAGCAGTTCGCAACTACACAATAAGCATCAAACCGAGCCTAACGGAGCGGAGATTAACAAACATGAGGGCTGACTGACTAATCACAGTTCTACTCTGTGGTGAAACTGTTAAGCCGCGGTTATACTCGTGTTGGTACCACGAGAACATTTAACGCTCGACGAATTATTAGACACCTTTCAAAGGCTCGGCTATTAATTAAACTTCCGTTGAAATACGTAGCTACCCAATTTGTCAATTTACTGTGGTTGTCACCTCTCTGTATTCACGCCAAATGCTTCTACTGTAAATGAACCCCTTGGAGAAATAATCCCAGCAGATGTTCCGGCCAAAATACCTCCTGTCATCATTAAAAAGGCACAAAAAACAATAACAAAATCTGTTCCAAGAAGGAACTAGGTTTTGATCTAATCACAGGTTAACACTTCCACTGCTACCGCGGTAATTACCGCTCATTTGTGTCCATCACCATTACTAGCGCGGTAAAAACCGCTCTCGGCGCATTGCAAAGCCCTGTATTTTAATAACCCTATTGAGTCGTAGTAGTTGTCTCGACCCTTTCTACCTGCGGTAGTAGTTCGAAAATAACGTCAGGAAGAAGGGAGGAATGTCCGCGATAATGACCTTTGAAGTGCCGATATTTGCCGCCATGTTAAGCCGCGTACACACTTGTAACAAACTCCCGTTCCGATCCCCGTTCCGCTCCTCCGTTCCGAACATTTCAACGAACTTTTCGTTGTAACATCACAGCGCTCCAAACGTCGTTCCGCTCCGAATCGGGAGAATCAACCGCTCCTCATTTCAGTCATGGCTTCTAAGTAAAATGTACAGGTATAATTTAGGAGCGGGAGAACGTTCGGGGGAGCGGAGCGGCTCAACTACACCCCGTCCACACTAGGTTCAGCCCGTTCCGAACATTCCTTTGATGCGGAGGGAAAAACCGCCAACAGGCCGATCGTCTTTCCTTTGATGTTTTGCCGCCCCGTACCTGGAATCGGAGCGGAACAGGGATCGGAACGGGAGTTTGTTACAAGTGTGTACGCGGCTTAACGGTAGTCATAGGGCTACACTCGATTCTATCCTAATGCAAATTCCTAGGAAAGCTATCGTCAAAATTACTCAAAGCTACATTTTGACATAAATATGGGCTACAGCTCTGGATAATAGCGGAGGTAATCAGGCTACCTGTGATACCACATATTGTAAAATACTGATGTACGAAATAAAGAAGGCAAGCAGAGGGCGCAGCAAGACTGGGGGGAAAACGCCATCTTGACCCCACTACACGCTCTGTTCACTAAGATAGGTCACGTCATCAGCAGAAAAGAACCGTGTAAATACGGTATACCCCAGCGGACGGTATAAATGCACATTTACTTCCTCGTCTACATCGAGAGGCTGTTAAAAGTAACATTAAGGGCAAACCGGTGTCTTTTGCTGATGACTGCATGCATAGGCCCGCAATGACTGGGAGCAGATGGTCACAGGAGCTAATAACTGCCTCACTAATATGAGCCACTGCCTGAATGAACTTTGCAGTTTAATGTGGACAAAACAATTGTGTTGCCTTCTCTGATAGAGAAGCGGAAATTCCCAAATTGGCACTAATAGGTGCCATTCAGTGAACTGTGGTAACCACTAGCGCTCCTGTCCTGAAATTGGGCGTAAGGCGTTTCGACAAATGGCACTTGAAACCACATCATTTGGTCAAACGAAACGTAGTTATTCGGGCAAAAGTAATGGAAATTGTTTGGGCAAAGAGAAATGAATCGTTTGGGCAAAACTCACCAAAAGTGGTTGCGCCCGCTTACGTGGACAGAGTACATTTGGTAGTAGTACTTGGGTGCAAAGGCAAAGGTCCCATCAGCAATGACTCTCTTCAATTGTCGTAACAACTTCAGGTTGTCGGGAGTAGTGAAAATAGTGTTGCGAGATTGCACCTGCGCCCATCAAATGGGCTGCCGGCGTTGCAGGGTCAATGACCTGTGGAGGGCTAGGGTCGCTCTCGAACATTCGTGCGTCATATTGAATTGGCTGGAACCTTCCTGTTGGCTGGAGACAACACGGCAAGTTCCCAGAACCAGGGAAGGTTCTCGGCCAAGGCAGCCAGTATAAAAGGGACCCAGGAACGCTGTGCAGAGTAGTTCAGTTCAGTTTGGAGTCTGAATATAGACGCGTATTCAAGATATCAAAATTGAGTGTCTTGGATTTGTATGGACTCCTGCATGTTAAATACTTGCAACTAAATTCTTCGAAGGATTTGGTATGTGAAGGCGATATTTTCCACTAAATTGTGAAAGCTTAATCCATTAAGACAGATCCCGGACCAATTAGTGCCCACCAGGGGTCAAAATTGGGACCCACCTACCTATGTATTTGAGTACCTAGGCGTGTGGGGTATTATTTTCTACCATTTTTAAAAAATGGAGATGGGTACGGGTCCAAACGGGTACCTATTCACCTATTTTGAAACTTTTAGGTACATATGCGTGTAGGGTTTCATTTTTCACTCAATTTTGGATGCAGAATTCAAGCATTCAGGATTCAAGGACGCGCCACACTCACTGTTTTCACATTTTCCCCTCCTCCTGGCCCATTGAATAACCAACCCTTGTGATAGATTTTACATTATTTGTAGTCGGAATACAGTTACCTACGGGCCTCTTGAAGCCTAGTGTAACTTACAAGTGAACAACAAATTTTTAAGAGACTCGTTGGACTATTTTTTACCGGAGCGCTGCTTATTTGGAAAGAAGTAATCTGTGTAATTTTGTGTCAAATTAATTGGTACAAATTCCCATTATCACCTTCATTTTAATCTTGAAATGACAGCTGAATCTCGTTACGTTCCTTTGTATCGACCAAATTTTAATACAACCCGAAATTAAGTTTTGATTAAACAGTCGACGACGCGATGGAAGAGCGAATCGATTTAGATTGTTAAAGCTTACATTTGTCGGGAGTGGCAGAGCGTGAAAACAAGCGACGATGAGCTGGGAAAATGGTGTTGGTTAATGGGACATTGAATTTTGTCGCAGGATAATAGGAATGTGGGTTATGGTGCATGTTATTACTCGAACTGGGGTAATGTTTGGCACTTTGAGTTGAAAACTATGTAGCAAACTCCCAATCACTATTCCATTTGCAGATACGTCGAGGTTTATGATAAAAGCGGGAATGAACCTTGAATAATTATGGCCCACCAAACAAGTATATTAATTGAAAGTTCATGGAATAGTCCGTTTGAATTTGTAGTTGAGCGACATTGGCGCCCTCTTATTCTGTTTTGTTGCCTAACCTGTATCCCGTCATCTTTACCATGATTGTAAACTGTATAAGATTATGACATCTTACTTGTTCTGTTCTGGACTTGTGTGAAATTATTATTCACTTTCTGTTCACAACCGAATCTGCTCTCTTTCGGAAACTCGGGGTTTTTCCATTATAAAAGCACTTCTCAGGTGACCAGTATAGGAGCTCAATCTTTTAGATGTTTATTTATTTATTTACAATACGGCTATGGCCAATTTATGGAGTTGCAGCATGGTATGCCGACACCGAGATGTCGACTCCAGAGAGCAGGGCTGGACTGGAGACGGCCATGAAGAATCCGGTGAAGGAAGGTGATGTCAAACGCAACGCGGCGCTCCTCAAGAGACCGAATTCCATATTCACGCATCACTGGTTCGTAATCGTGATTGACTATCCTGATACCAGCCTTATAGGCCAAGTAACGCAGGAAGCGCCGCTGGACTCGCTCCAGTTGATCCCTGTGCACTGCGTAGAATGGGGACCAGACCACGGAACAGTACTCCAGGATGGGTCTCACCAGAGTGCCGTAGAGAAACACTAAAGATTGTGGATCAGTAAAGTCTCGGGTGGTCCTCTTCAGCCGGCCAAGGGCCCGCAGTGCACGACCCACCATGGCGTCCACGTGAGGGCAGAACGACAAGGATGGGTCAATCAACACCCCAAGATCGCAAATAACATCTGGGCGTGCCAAGATCACCCCGTCGATTTCATAGGGGTGGCAAAATGAAGAACGCCCTCTGGTAAGCGTCAATGCAGAGCACTTCGAAGGGTTCAGAGCAAGGCTGTTCTGGGAGCACCAGGCAGCGAGGTTGCAGAGCGAGACTTGAAGCCCTTGGCAGTGCTCGATAGACGACACCGCGCAGAATATCTTTAAGTCGTCGGCAAACATGAGGCACCTCACTCCCCGGAATAGTGACTGAACACTGTTTATGATGAGCAGGAATAACAGCGGACCGATGTTGGACCCCTGCGATACCCCAGAAGAAGCAGGGTATGGACGGGATAAAACACCCCGTACCCGAACCTGCTGACGTCGATCACTGAGGTAGATTGCAAGCCATTCGTGGAATGATCCAAAAACTCCCAGAGACTCCAGAACGGCTAAGAGATGCTTGTGTGAGATCCTGTCGAACGCTTTGGCAAAATCAGTGGTGATGACGTCCACCTGGAGGCCCAACTCGAAGCAGTTGAGGACAAACTCTGTAAATTCGGCCAGATTCGTAGAGGTAGATCGTCCTCTGATAAAGCCATGCTGTTTAGTTGCAATGAAGCTGGAAAACTGGGGGTAATCTGGCCAACCACTATACGCTCGAACATCGAATACAACATAACATCTAACCCTCGCACTCTTATTTTGCTTTGATTAAACGTTTACTGTTACCAACCTGCGTCTGCGTTGTCCATCCCGGTATTCGTCGGATAAATAATATTGTTATTTCAAGTACCCACCTACCAAATGGTAGTAATGAAATAGGCCGTTGGGAACGCTTTCCTCCTATATGAGCTCTCCTTGGTGAAGCCCGATTGCACCTGAGTTTTCGGCCGTAGTATTCAAGGTTCATTTTTGTGTGTTCGAGTTGTGTTGGAAACTTAATTGAGAATTTCACTCCATTTACTCCTTCGGCACAAAATAAACCACATATACCATCTCAGAAACCCGCAAATTGGCAAAATACATGTCCCGGTACTATCTCCATGTCTGTAAGGAATTAAAACTATCAGATTATTTCTAGAAATTTCTGTTTTACATGTGATTTAAACGGGACACCACTCAGACGCTGTAGAAGCTTGGAAAGAGCTCGTTCCTCATCTGGTAAACGTGAACATCAGACTTCTCCCTACGAAACCATCGGAGAAGAATTTCGCTGTCGACTTGTGGCATCCTCAAAGGATGGGCATCTTTCTGGACCTGACATGTCCTCAGGGCTTCGTTTTCCTCAACCAGGTAATCTGAACAGGTTAGTTCCCATCGTTATTGGTTCGTGAAGACGATTTCATAAAATATTACTTTTGTTAACTAGAGTTCTAAAGCATTCAACTCCACCTACCGTTGGATGTTTTTCGCTGAAGATCTGCAGACGACGCTGGACGCTTTGAAACCGTCCAGACTGGAAGCTGACAGCGACGTCACCGCTCTAGTTCGGCTTTCATCAGAGAATTTAGTCGACGTCGAATTAGTGAGGATAAATAGGAAACATTTCAGAGCGCCGTTCGAAGTTCACAACAAACCTTTCTCCGAAGCCCCCAATGACGACGAAGTGATTAAACCTGATTTTATGGGCTACCATTTCGTCACCAGCTTAATGGTACGTATGATTAGATCATATATTTCCACCTTCTCCCAACTCAGTTATATTACACACTGAAATCAGCTCGAAAAGTGACTTAAGTTCACCTTTTCCCTCCAAAATGGTACTCATTTTGGTTGGTTATTCCTTGAATAATCAACCTATGTTTTCATGATAATGGTCAACCTCTCCGATTCGGCTCAAAATTTTTTTCTGGACGTTTCATGATGTCCTGATCAAAAAAGGTCAATGTCCGTCCGCCGTCCGCCGTACGCCGTACGCCGTACGCCGTACGCCGTCCATTGTCCACGCCGTTTTTGGTAGTAGAAAATGTTCAAAAAATCTGAAATTTTGGTCAGGGGTCTGTTCCCAGCCGAGATGGGTCCTCGAAACTTTTCAGCCCGATCGGACCAAATTTGGAGGGGGTAGGGGTCAAAATGTGTTTTTTGAAAAATGGATTTTCGAGATTTTGGGTGATTTAGGCGAGTGGGGTGTCATTTTCCACTAAATTTTGGACGCTGAATCCAATAAAATGGGTCCCAGAACAATTGGCACCCACTGGAAGAAGTAATGGGTCAAATTGGGTATTTATTACCCATGTGGGTGACTTCAGCCGAATAGACAAACAAAACACGTCGTCATATCCTGTTGTTTATAACCAGCTGTTAAACTTAGCAACCAATTTTGAGCAGATGCCTACAATTCTTTTTACTGTCCGAGCTTTTTATTCGTACCATTCAATTCAATTTAATACAATTATTATAGCCTTCTAAATTACCTACGTTTTCTCAATATTATTTATTAGTAAATTAGTGTCGTAGTGCCCCATAGATACACCCATCTTGAATAATGTGTTTTCGGGATTTCTGCTACCTAGGCGTGTGGGGTATCATTTTCCACTAAATTTTGGACGCTGAATTCAATGATGTGTGTCCCAGAACGATTGGCACCCACCGGAAGAAGTTATGGGTCAAAATGGGTATGTATCCACCCATTTGGTATGTGTCAGGATTTCTGGTACCTGGGCGTGTGGGGTATCATATTCCACTAAATTTTGGACCCTGAATCGATTGGAATGGGTCTGAGACCCGCCACACCCACTGTTTCCCCCATTCGAGGAATAACCAACCCGTGTGTAAGAATTTGCAGATTTTTAAATTTATTTCCACTTCTGGTAGGTGGCAATCGATTTGGAACCAATTTGGATTGATTTTGAGTCCTAAATTCTGCAGAAAATTATCCCCGAAACTTTTGAAAAATTGTATTAAAAATAAACATATTTTTACCCATACCTAGCCTCCGTTCGTGACCACCGGATAATGAGTTGGCCACAACTACAACCAAACTGAGCCTATCCGAGAACTTAAAAGGTTTTTCTAAGCGTTTTTCAAGCCTTATTGGCGGACGTTCTAGATCCAAAGCCTCATAAAATGGAGAACAATGGAACGATACGAATATGTACTGGCGTGATGTTACTATGAGAATAATGAATCGAAAATCTTGTTGCTCTATTTTCAGTTTTTGTCAGGAAAATTAGCAAAATATCGTTCTGGCAGAGAACAGTAAATTGAATAGTTCTTGAGATATAGCCTAGTAAAATTCCAAACATTTTCAAAAAAGGGAAAATTGTAACCTTTTGTCAATGATTTGATGACCAAAGTTTTGATTCAATGAAAATTCGATACAACTAAAATTAAATTATCTTCATTTCAACACCAGAGTAGTGAATTTTGGAGCTATATTTTGTCATGATATAACAAAAACAATAATACGCCTCAATCTGATTTAACATTTTCCGTGCAGAAGGCTTCTGGGGACGCCCTGGGTGTCATTTTGACTCTCTGAAAGTGGGGATGTAGAGCCCATACCTCTTCTTGTACAGGCTTGTTTGATAAATCATAGTCTTTAGTATGAAACCAGCTCTCAAACAAGTCATAGAGGATGTTGCTCCGCCCATTAATGCAATCAGTGCGGTCCATCCTACCACCCTGAGAGATTGTTTATGTTGAATAACTGCGTATTTTTGGGACTTAAGGAAAGGTTGCAATGGGGTGTAACCATGGGTTTTAAATCGGATATTTTTTGTTTTCTGAACATAACTATGAAAGGGGAAAAATGTGACTGTTATCAGAAATAGCATAGATGTTGGAATTTTCAAAAAAGCTACCTGCTGAATAATGATGTCACAAGTAAAATGGCGGCTGCAGTTGGTACAAAAAACGAAAAGAACTACAACAGCAGTCCTTGTCTTCCAGGATGCTGCGCTCTAGTAGGCAACTGATTAGAGTTCCCTGTGTTTCTGTCATTGTTGTAAACAAACCTTCATAAATGAGAAGCAACAAAGATAGGTCTCTCCGGATAAAATACTCAAAAATTGAGGTGGACCTAACTTGTGTTGCCTCAAATGAGGCAGGAAGGGAAACGCTGAACAATGATGTCACCGAATTCTCTTTAATTGTTTAAATTTTACTATTTTTATCTTAAGAAAATGTAATGTTGGGTCACACTCTCTAAAAACACCCCTTTTCACATCCAATGTTTTTCTTTTTGGTCACAGTGGGGGAACCCCATTATAATAATCGTACATTTCTTGATCTTGAAAATTAAATTGAACTAAATTGCGGAATTTATGTGCAGATGATTGACATAGAACTCAATGGAACCAACCTCCTCGAGCGTTTGTTGGATAGATCGATCTTCCAAGGATTGGACATGGTGCGACGCTACGGATTCTCTTTATTCATTCACGTTGCTGAGTTTTACAACTACACGTAAGTTTGAAAACGGACGGAACGCTTACAGACGAAATATACAATATAGTTAAAATACATAGTAAAATATATCAAAAAGTTATCAAAATCAACAAAATTGAAGAAAAACAGACGCAAAATAAACAAATCTAGGTCGTTATTCTGTATAAATTGAGTCGAATAGTGTAACGGATAACAATACGTGAATGAAAATTAATATTTAAAATCCGTGCAAAAAAAATTGTTTATTCCCATTTGGATGATTTTAGGATAGAGTGGGGCAACTCGTGGACACCCTGAACATTCACTCCTAAGAAAACTAACCTCATTCACTGCTTACCTCCAGTTACATGCAGCGTTGGCGCCGTCTGGCGTTCCTAAACCGTTCCTAACATATTTGCTAGGTGGTTGCTCTTTGTTATTGTACAGAGCTCATTTACGCACTTGCTCCAACTTATTTTATGATCGCTTTAACGTCTAAGCGGGCTGAAGCAAACCGTAACTGTCCAAAGGCAAAAGATAAAATAACGTTGAACGTTCTTAATGAGATTCTGCTTGATATTGTACAGGATGAGCCACGTGTATACCAACGCTTGGGGAGATCCTCTCCCAAACGGCAGCTGGTCCGGGATGGTCGGTCAAGTTCAACGGGGTGAAGCTGAGTTTGGTGTTGTTCCCGCCAAATACGTCACCCTTCGTTACGATGCCATCGATTATGTCACCTCCCTCAGTATCGCAAGGTGAGAATAGTTGCGCTACCACCTCCACCTTTATCCACTCCCATGTCACTGGAAATCCAACACCTTCCATTGACGTCGCAGAAGACGTACCATCATCGTCCATACAACGTCAAATAGGGTTGCCCAAATTATCCCTGTCCCATAAAGTACATTTACCTTGACCTCACTCGAGGAAGAACAGAGTATTTCAATAAAATTTGAACTATGTGTCCTCCAAGTCAACATTTGCAATTGTAAACCACAAATCTCTGATTCAGTACCAGTTCACAGAGACTGAATGAGCCAAATAACTGAGATTGTATTGTATTGGTACGGCACATGTATTCTGTATTGTGGCTCACAAATTTATCAATCCGCAAAACATTAGCAGATGAACATAAGTGCCCTTAATTTAGTAAGATTCTAATCCACCAACAGTTATCAGACCTTACTTTGAATCACTACTCACTCATCTCTGGTGCATGTATCAGGATTGCACATCAGGGCTAAAGACATGAGGGTAATTTTAGAGTTTATTCCCATTCGGTTTTCCAGTAACAGGTACAACTTTATTCTGTTCCTTTTCAGTAACTAGTACATTTACCTGAAACTCGTCCCAGTTAGGAAGTTGAACTGTTCCTAGGCCTAGGAGGAACCTTTATGTTGATGATCAAGTCATTCCGCCAATAAGCTGGAAAAATGCATTTTTTTTTAAAAATAAAATCTTAAAAAATGATGTCAACGTTTGTAAACAAAAAATAAATAAATTGTCAAGTCAAATTGAATTACTCCTTTGCTCGGATTTTGTGCCGGTCCCCAGCCTCCAAACCCCTCCCCTTAAATTTGAAGCCATCCTGCCTTAGTAGGTGTACCTTCAAAGCTATTTTTCCTCAAACAACTATTAGAAAAGACTACAACATATGCCCTTCTCCATGAAAACTTCAATAACTTCCATTTCAGAGTGAGTTGTAGATTATGCTCACAGAGCATGGTTTGGAAAATCAATACCCATGATTCTAGACTCAGCGTAAAACATCTTGCATGACCTTGTTTGTAAAATCTAACAATTAACAATTTTTGACACCACTTTCTTGCTCACAACTTTGCCCAGGATTGGAGCAGTTTAGTCAGAGCAGCTGGTGGTGAAGTGGAAAGTGGAGGGAGGCAGGAGTAGGGGGGCACTGAATAGGGGCAAGGAAGTGAGACATTTTGCCTTCTAGAGTGGAAGAGTGGGGGAGCAGGTGACAGGCAGGCAGGGGATGGTAGTTGATATGACAACCGATGCAGATACTGTTCTAGAACAGTAGCATTTTCAGGACTAGGAACACTTGAGGATCAACCTGGGACAGAGTTCTTGATACTTTGGGCTTGTCACATTTGAGAGGTCCAGTTGTTTTTTGTTACCTGGTGCTAAGTATTAGCATAAGCGTAGTGTGGCCCTGGAATTGAGGGTACCTACCATCTCACCCCCACCCACAATATCCTATTAAGACTATTGAACTTACTTATGCACATTATTCACTTCAAACAAAACAGGGAAGTTAACAGTTTGTAGCATGCTATTTGCTACAGTGTTATATTAGTAATAAAAAATTAGTTAGAAACCACAAATCCCACCCAAGTCTTGACAACAGGAAGACAATTGCTGTAAAGTCCACAAAATCTGCTTCTACCACCCAACCATACCACCAACCTGCCAACTTTGGACTTCTAAACTGATCAATTATGCCTATCTCATTGAGAAAATCCAGTTCCTTCAGCTCATCAGCTAAAGACTGCAACTCTTACAGTGGTGACTGGTGTGTGAGAGAGTGGGAGGAACACCCTACACACACACTGAACCATCATTGTGAATACACACACTGAAACCCCTAATAGCGCAATAAGCTTAGCCATTGCAAACCAAGATGGGGATCCCCAAACAGGGATAGGAGTCCCTTCATCATATTTCCTTCCATGGATACTAACCTCTATTGATCAGTGTTGTATAAATTCAGTACAAAGTGTGATTGATCTCTGATTTTAAGCTACTATGAGAGAATCGATGAAACATATGTAGGCGCCTGGCTACTCGCGCAATGTCACAGGGCTATCAGTGAGATCGTCAGCGATGCGCCCTGGGTGGACGAGTGGGAGAAAAAGGAGTTGCGAGGGGGGTACGTTCATCCCCTAGGCGTGTACCTTTTCTTCAGGAGTCCGCATCGAGTCACCAACCAGGGAACTTCGCAGTCTTGTGCCATTCGTTTTGCCATCTATTCCTGACATTCTTTATTTAGTTACTACAACACTGTTTCCAATATAATTAGTTCATTCAAGTCATCGAGTTTATTAATCGCCATGGACCCTTATCGGGAAGAAGGTGAATTAATTGATGAAGAGGAAGAGTACCGGGAAGGGCAGTTCCCGCTACAACATCAGAAGTGGGATGCGGGATTCATCCCCCACCTCCCATTCCCGCTACAACATCAGAAGTGGGATTCACACCCCACCTTCCGCATCAAGGATATTTGCAGAATGATCCCAGGTACGAGAATTTTCATTATGATGACGCCCGCGATCGAAGTTTTCGATCAGAACGCAGAAACACTTGGCAAGAGTTGGCTCAAGAGCAACTACGTACGATGCAACGATTCGTCGAAGTTACTGAAAAGGCTTTTGGGGCCGTGAGAGGTCCCCCATCTGCCCACGTCCGACTACCTGAGTTTGATCCTGACCAAACATCAATTAGTGCAAGAGCTTGGGTAGGCGTGGTCAACGTATTTATGACCAAGTCCCCCCTTGCAGGAAGAAAACTTCTCATGTGTTTGAGAAATGCATCGAGAGGTGCTGCCGCCCAATGGCTAATCCAAGTAACAAAACCCAACCTTACTTGGAATGAATTCAAAGAGAGTTTTTTAGCTCAATACGATGCTAATGAGACACGATGCTAATGCTTCAGTATTGTACAAAATTATGGAGAGCCAACCCACAGATGGCGAAAATTTTGTTTCTTATGCAAATAAAATTATCTCGACTCTCAATTCAAAACTACATGGCATGAGCGTAGAGGAGATTGTTTTAACCTTCAGCATGGCACACATGGCAAAGTTCCATACATGGATACGACGCCTAGCTCATACTGAAGATGTCAGAACCAAACAGAAATTGATTCAGAAGTTAAGGGCCACAGCCACTCCTTTTAAACGTCCCAATATTTCACAAGGGGATTCTGGGAACACTGTGAAGAAAATGAAGTTTTCTCATGTGCCTCAACCATCTGGGTCCGGAGTAATGTCACCTTCAGGCTCATCATCACAGAATTCGACACATTTCAAGACACCAGTGGGAAGACATATCACTCATCCAACCAAGTTTATGAAGGATTCATCTTCTGGGAATCTCAGATCCGACATCAGCTGCTACAATTGCAAGTGGCCAGGACTGAAGACATCAGAGAAGAAGGACGAGCTGGCAACTGGAGAAAAGCGAGTTGGCCTCTGTCTGGCCAATCCCATGGGCCACCTTGATCACAGGGGTGAGCGTATCCGTTATCAATTTGATAGTTTCTCTTTGTGCTCTTTCTTGGGTTTAAGAACAAGTGCAAGGTTTGAGGGAACCAGATTTGAAAATGTTGTCACTTTATGTGGATTAGGGGAATCAATAGGTAATTGACCTGTACTAGTCAATTACGTTTCCCAGTTGTTATCAATGGGTTTACATTGAAGATTTTGTTCCATCTGGTTCCAGACAATTTTTAAATGTTCCTATTGTTGTTGGCATACTTTCACAGAATGTCCAAGTAACTCTCACAGAAAATGAATGTTTTTCTTTTCTGAAGTCAAGAGTAGAACCCAGGAGAGTGCAATTGATTGTCTAGCCAATACATGTACGGTTCAGCATTCTCATCCTAGTTCTACCCTTGCTCTGCAGAATTGCTCATGTTTTCAGAAAAAGAGATTTCAGTGATCCGAGTATTCATGAGTCAGATGGCTCTCTCCTGGATGACGATGACGAGTCCTTGTTTTCTGCACTTTGTGAGACTAATCCAATCAACATAGCGTGTTTGCATTCCAAAAATCGTTATGATTCAATTAAAACCGACATCCCAGAGAATGATAGGTTGAAACTCATTTCAATTTTGCAAAAAATTGAGCCATTCATTATTAAAGGAATTCCAGGAAGACTGGTCAATTTACCATCCGGTTAAAAGACCATTGAAACCTTATACAACCATTATTGGTTTGAGCATATGACAAAGTTCACTTGAAAATTTGTGGAGAACTGCCTCACCTGTAGGGTGAATAAGTCAGATTCTGGTGCCAGGCAAATCCAGTTGCATCCCATTCCTAAGACTGCTGTTCCATGGCACTCTGTCCATTTGGACATCTCTGGAAAGCTTAGTGGAAAGAACGATGCAAAGGAGTACCTGTTTGTTTTTGTAAATGCATTTACCAAATACACCTTGCTGATACATACCAAGAAACTGAATGCTGCGAATGCTATTCGTGCTTTGACCAATGTGATTAATTTGTTTGGACCTCCATCCTCGCTAATTGTCGATCAAGGCAGATCTTTTGCCAACAAGAATTTCAAAGACTTTTGCACTCAGTCCCATATTGGGTTGCATTTCATTGCAACAGGAGCCAGTAGGGCCAATGGGCAGGTTGAGCGTCAGATGAAAGTCTTGAAAGACATGTTAACTGTAGCTGAGTCTGATGATGACCAATCATGGCAACAGGTGATTGGTGAGGTGCAGTTAGCTATCAATACTGCTCCTCATCGTGTAACCAAATGTTCCCCCATGGAATTGATGTTCGGGATAGTGTCACGCCCTAGGGATCTCATCTTCGCGGGAGAGGCTGTCACTGGTGTTCCGGAAGTGTCACTGGAGCAAGCTAGAGCACAGGCTAGTCGGGAGATGGAGAAGAGCGCTGAGTACAGTGAGGCTAAGTTTGACAAAGGTAAAGCCAAAGTTGTTCCATTGGCTGTTGGAGATTTAGTACTTCTCAAAAACGAAGAACGCAATCAGACCAAACTTGATCCTAAGTATAAAGGACCTTTTAAAATTTTAAAAATTCTTCCAAATGACCGATACGAAATAGTGTCTAGCGATGGTCGCAGGACCTACAAATATCCTCATGACCGTATTCGTCGATTGCCAGATCCGGCAGAAAGTTGCCCATCACTAGTCCTTAGTGAAGACGAGGCAGAACTTAATGATTAATGCGTGCTCTTTGCACCAATTGTCTTGTGTACAAACAAGGTGTTGATTTGTCACAGTAGCCACACAATAATCGTTAAATGAGTGGAGTCACGATTTCAGGCAGTATTGGGTTGCTTGGGATGCGGATATGAGGAGTCTCGAACAGGATGCCTCGCGTAGCCTTAGAAACATGGTCTCGAGTGTAAGCTCAGTGAGGTGGCTTCGAGCAGTTTGCTCAGTGCGGAGCGTACCTCGAGCAGAAATACACTCAGTAGGGGACAGGTTTCTGGCTCAGATTGTGATGTCCCTGTTCAGTATGGGACAGCATATCCTCATCAGCAGTGCTTCCTAGTCTGTTATCGAGTATGTCTCTGAGATGTACAGCTTATGTACTGTTTATGGCCTCTGTTGCCAGGTGGTAGTGACAAATTAACTGCTCTGCTAAAGCTTAATGTCCATTTTGCCAGTCAGTATGATCTAAAATGGTCTGCTATTGTTTATGAAATGTGGTCTTCCCCACATCCTATCCTTGGTTGGAGCAGATTGCTCCATGTTTGCTTTAACAGCAATTCATGAGTAGGGCGCGCTGGAGCTCTTGATGAGAACTGACCACACCTGGTTTGGTTTAGTTTCTTCCAGCTACTGACGTCGAGGACGACGGTGCCGTCAGGATGGCCGTGTAGGCGCCTGGCTACTCGCGCAATGTCACAGGGCTATCAGTGAGATCGTCAGCGATGCGCCCTGGGTGGACGAGTGGGAGAAAAAGGAGTTGCGAGGGGGGTACGTTCATCCCCTAGGCGTGTACCTTTTCTTCAGGAGTCCGCATCGAGTCACCAACCAGGGAACTTCGCAGTCTTGTGCCATTCGTTTTGCCATCTATTCCTGACATTCTTTATTTAGTTACTACAACACTGTTTCCAATATAATTAGTTCATTCAAGTCATCGAGTTTATTAATCGCCATGGACCCTTATCGGGAAGAAGGTGAATTAATTGATGAAGAGGAAGAGTACCGGGAAGGGCAGTTCCCGCTACAACATCAGAAGTGGGATGCGGGATTCATCCCCCACCTCCCATTCCCGCTACAACACATAGTTTTAATCAAATCCGCCTGAACAAGCTCAAATTCAACTTTTTGGATCTTTTATTGGTTTATCAACTTTTGCATAGGTTTGAATCATATACTCACCTTTCTTCTTATTTTTGTGTCGGGTACCACCGCTACCTACTACCCCTGAATCTAGGCTCCTGTGTATTAGATTGGTAAAATACAGACAGAAAGGTATAGAAAGATGGAACAACCCATCTCCAGTTATGTCCAATCATGACTAGTAAAGCGCCACAGCTGGAAGGTAAACATTTCTGGCAATACCTTGTGTAAACATATTTCAGAATATTGGAGAGAGGGTCAGTCTAATCTAAAATCTTTGGTGCAATGAGCTAGTGCTTCAATGTGATGACGTCATTGTCTAGCCATTTTAATCTAAGTAGTGACGTTCCTGCCAAAAGCGCTTGCCAACTGCATCAAACCACTGCCTAACAAGAGCAACACATCATGTTTTGCTTGCACTCAAAAAACGTAGCACCTCGCAAACCCATTGAATGAACAAATTATTCCTGCTGTTTCCTCAGGGTATGCTTCACATTTCTTCAGCCCAAACTATTTGGGACGTACAAAGCTCTGGTGCTACCTCTGGACGCTGAAGTCTGGATGTATCTTGGACTGTGCGCCTTGGCGACCGTCCTGGCCTTTCGAACGCTAGTTCCTTTTGACAAATCCGCCCGTGAAAATGACGGTTGGGGCGGAAGCTATTTTCTGGTCATCTCTGCCATCGCCAATCAAGGTTAGTTCAATCAATTATTGGTATTTTGCCAATTATCTGCGCTTCTGGGAATGAATTGTCATTAGATTTATTGATAAACACACACTCACCAGTAACTGGTGTTGTCTAACGATAAAAACTTGACTGAAATTCCACGGTAATTCCCATTGTTTCCATACGTTGGTGTCCTAGCGAAGCTTGCGATTCTCATTTGTTTCCCTGCGACAGAAGGAAAGGAGATTACCGAACCGGAGGCCAAAGCCATTAGTTTGCATTAAAGCCTACAATCCGAGCAGAATTACCTCGGTAAAAGGAGGGTTGCTCACCGAACAGACTTGGAATCGCAGCGTGAATAGAATTTCACTAACGAGAATGACCCGGACAGATGGAAATGGGTTGAACACATCGCTCTAGCGTCTTAATCCTCATTATTCTTGTTGTAAAACAAGGCTGTAATACAGCCAACATACAATGTCGACCCATATAAAACTAATTCAACTATTAATAACTCCCAACTCATACTTTTTAACCCCTCAAGAAATGATTATTTTTCGTACGGGGCCTATTTGGACCCCCTTTTCAGTAGTTTTCTGATGTTCCCTATAGAGGGCACAATTCGCTAGGTACCAGAAGGTCCTTCTTCTATAAGCCTGCACCACTTTATTATGTTTTCTTGCTTTTGCCTTTTGGGAGTCTTTTAGTTTTCACCTTACCGCAAAAAACTCGTCCAGAGCGGGTTTGTATGGAATTACCATTTTGAAGCATATTGACTGAGGAGTTCATCCTTTGGAAATAGGCTGCAGTCCGCTACAAACTTGCTGATGGAATTGAACCGTTCTGTTCATTATTGAAGATTGCAATGTTCTCAGGTTCGACATTCTCAGTAAAAAGCAGTTCAGTTGGTTCTGTGACTATTCATTGGGGACGAGCGTTCAATTCTACATCAATTTCGACATCGTAAGGACTGATAAGGATGGGACAACTCTATTTTCAATCAATCACTCGATGACTTCGTCATTGTGACTGAATATGCCAAATTGGTGTTTTTTCTATGAAAATAAACCAAAATATGTTTTGAGTAAGGTATGCGAATAGGTAAAATTTCCCTCAACCCACAACCAATGTCCATTTGTTGTATGCACCGATTTTTGGGCACCCTGTGCGATTTACACAAAGAACTGAAAGTGTTCAGACACATCAAAAAGCGTGTGGAGAATAAATTACAACGATGTATGATATGTTTGGGGCATATTGTGGGAAATAATGGCAATAAACACCACTTATCTTGACAAGACTTTACAAAGTAGTAGGCTGGGAAACACACTCGGGTAGTGAATAAACAATTATTTCAGGTTATGATAGGGTGACATACAGCTTGCACACATGTGCACAGAGTCATTAAGTCACATTGACAGACTCAGTACAAGAATAAAACGCTGCAAATTCATTCACATGGGTTGGTTATTCCTCGGACCAGGCGCATGGAGACTCTTTTCGTCAACATGGGAAAAATGGGGAAAACAGTGGGTCTAGCATGTCCCGGACCCATTCCAATCGATTCAGGGTTCAAAATTTAGTGGAAAATGATAACCCACACGCCTAGGTACCAGAAATCTCGAAAACACACATTCAAAATGGGTAGATAGGTACCCATTTTGACCCATAACCTCATTCCGAGAGCGCCAATCGTTCCGGGACCCATTTCATTGGATTCAGCGTTCACAATTTAGTGAAAAATGATACCCCACACCCCTAGGTATTAGAAATCTCGAATACACATATGCAAAATGGGTATTAGTTACCCATTTTGACCCATGACCTCTTTGATTTGATCGCCAAAAATCTCGATAATCCATTTTTCGAATGACACATTTTGTTCCCCTAACCCTCCCCCCAAATTTGGTCCAATCGATTGGTGCAATCGTTTTTAGGACCAACTAGTCAGGAATGGGTCCCTAACCAAAATTTCAGATTTTTGGAAATTCTTCAATTACTAAAATGGCGTTACTTACTAATTACCACACAAGCACTGAATATACAAATATGGCGGCCGACCCAAGGAGGGTTGCCACCTAAACAGGAAGAAGCAGTGTAGAAGGGGGAGAGAGGTAGTCTAATGGTTCAAAAACTCTGGTTATGGACTTAG
Organism: Cyrtorhinus lividipennis; assembly: GCA_019603395.1. NCBI lineage: Eukaryota > Metazoa > Arthropoda > Insecta > Hemiptera > Miridae > Cyrtorhinus > Cyrtorhinus lividipennis. The sequence goes on along the minus strand of CM033999.1, from coordinate 3,656,782 downwards.
TAAAGTAAAGTAAAGTAAACAAGGACTTTCACCTTGGATTTTCGTCCGACTACCTTGGTCAGGTGTCGCGGACGTCGTCAGCCATCCTCCAAAGGAGGATCGTAAATTGATCTGACGATTTCGCTCGTGGCTACTTATTGCCTCACCCCCTTAAGTGAAGAGGACGAATATGAGGGTCAAGACAAACAATTAAGTTGCTCTAGCCAGGATTCGAACCCTGGCCGCTCGGAGTACCACACCAATCCTTCATCTATTCCACTAGACTACCGAGCGCCCTTTTACTCTGGTTATGGTTATGGCTGAAATATTGACTTTGAGGTGTCATTCTCCATTAAATTTTTGGCGCTGAATCGATGCTGAGCCTAGAACCATTTGCCACCATTGGTGGGAGGCTTTTGGTCAGAATTAGAAAACGTTGAAAAAGGATCTCTTTTGAGAGTGTTTGGTTAACCTCAATTTTATTCTGTCTTTACCTACTCTAGAGACCTCATATATGCCGCAATAATTTTTCAGGAGTGCCAGATAATACGAACTACATACCGACAAGGATCGTTTATTTGATGGTGTTGATGGTGAGTTTCTTTGTGGGAGTCTATTACAACACGGCCATCCTAAACGGACTCCTCCTCCAGGCTCCGAATGCCATACAAAACATTGAACAGCTCCTGAAAAGCGACATTCGTCTGGCCATGTTGGACATGCCCTACCTGCACTATGAGATGGTATGCACTCCGAGGGTTTCGGTTACTGATTTCATATAAAAGCAGGGAAATATGGAATTACACCAAGATAGAACCGCTTAAAGAGCTATCTTCTTTTGTACACGGAAAAATATTGTTATATTAATGATTTGTCTACAGACTCTGAACGACTCGCTCACGCAGCGTGTGAGAGAGAAGATGAAGAAACACAAGCCTCCATATTACTTCAGCGTTTCCGACGGGGTTGCCAAAATTCGTAAAGGTAAATGTGTAAAGCCAGAACCACTTGATTTTGCTGGAGTAGTATTTCTGGCAATTATGTATTGCTCTACCTCAGTTTTCAAACCAATGACTTTTGTGCTCCAAGATAAGGCTTTGGGATTTGAAATGAACAACAAGGGTTTAAATGAATCTAATCGATATTGTTTACAATTTCAATGACAGAATGAAACAGGTCTCACCGTCCTCCAGTGTAGTGGTAGATGACTCTTCTGTGGGCGACAAGGTTGATTCCACTGACTACTAGGAGTTTATCAGGAGTAATCAGCTACAGCTTGACGCACCACCCACTACAATTGTCCTTAGGATCACTCCTCAGCTGGTCAAGTCTTTGTAGGGTAGGGCATCTTCTTTTACAACATGACAGGGTTGTAATTTGAACACAGACTCAACTTTCATACCAGCACAGAGCATTACCGAGCTCCTCTGAAACGACTGAGGCTCTCTTCCACACTCCTGCTCCTTTTATGCTCACATTGCCCTCAATTCTACTGAACCAGATCAGAGCTGCCACTGCCTGATGGTTGGTGATCCACTTCTTCTTCCATAGAATGTCTTACTTAGGAAGGATGTTTCCTCCCCTTCTTCTGGTGGGCCATCACAAGTGTAGCTACTAGGAGAGCATGCTTCTTCAGCTGAAAAACTCCTTTAATTTATACAAGATGATTGCAGTAGGTTATCCATAATTTATTACAAGCGGGGTTTGCTAGATGCATCATCAATGCAATCCACAATACCTCAACAAAATTCAAATACCTTTTCCCCCCCTGATACGAAATAGGTTGTGGTTAAAATGTCTTCAGCCTTAAAAGTCTGATGATACTATGATACTGAGGCTGGCCAATGTTTGCAGGCCAAAAACTTAGTAGTATAGGAGTATTGCTCCCATAAGATGCTTAGAATTCAAATGTTTACATTACGCCTACACGTACAACATTCCCTGTTGGTGAATCATCAATCAAAATTTACCCCACAAACCATATTTTCTGGACAGTGTTACTGCCCCAGCGAATTTGGAAAATGTTCGTCCATGAATTCAACTTTTCTGCTGAATGGGCTTCTGAAATCTAAAAGAATTGAATTTCAGATAATACGGGGTGTCCCCAAAACGTCACACCCCCCACCCTTCCTGGTGAAATCCTCATTTTAGAGTTTTTGAAAATGTTTAAAATGGTATATGTGGTGGTTTTTTAGCGGGGATCTCAAAAATGACCACTTTGCTTCACTAAATTCATTTCTTCAAATAAAACCTCTTTTTTTACATTACTGATTCGAATTCTACGTCAAATTTCATGAAAATTAGACCCCTCAATCGATTTTTTTTTACAGTGCGCAACTCCTTCTGAGGTCACGTGATTGTGCGCAACAAAATTGCGCTAACCGTGAATGATGGCAAACCCCTAATGTTGCACATGTTTAAACACAGTTTTTGGACGCTAAATCACATCGTAGTATCAATTTATTTATTTATTTTTTTTAATTTATTTTTTATTTTATTTATTTATTTTTATTTTTTATAGTTATTGCCAAAAAACTAACTTGTGGAAGTTGAAAAAATTTCTCTGTGTTTATTAGTATAACCTCCTTATTTCATTTTCATAAATTGAAGAACATTTTCATGGAACATTCATGAAGACAGAACAAAACTTACTTTCGTACCTATTTTTATTGCGTATTAACCTCTGAAAGTACGATTTTTGAAGTGTCCCCTCCCAAACATTTTCACTTTACGCTCCACGGTAAAGATCTCTTAGCATGCCCTTATTTTTCCAGCATAAACCCATGCATTCCCAACATATAGGTTTTCAAGACAACAGGGAGGTAAACAGAACCATTTTCCACTTTAAATGTTTGTTTGTTCGGCCCCAGGCCTCCCTATAAGATTGAAAGATGCCAAGGAGCAGCCAGTTCAAATTACCCGCCGTTTGGGTCGACCAGGGTAGGACCTTTTCGCTCGCGCTAGATGACCCGACATCAGCGCTCGCTCATTCTGTGAACTAAGGGGGTTACCCGCCATCAAGGAAACCTCTCAATTTTCACTACTGTGGTTCTGTTCTCCAACTTGTTCTTATCGCTGTGCTCATAAAGTTCTGTATCCATTTGCATCCGTTCAATCAGTCATTAAAAGTTCAATTAACTGTTAAAAGTTCTTCAGTTCCAACCCACGGTCTCACGGTTTTTGGCAATACTTCTGGAAGTATGCGCAATGCGCAAGATAGTCATTTTTGAGATCCTTGCAAAGAACACATACTATTTCCAACTTGTTCAAAAACTACAGAATAACGATTTAAACCAAGGGGATGATTTGGGGACACCCTGTATATAATAAAATTGTAGTGGAGAAAATAAAATGAAACGTGATATGTTACAAAGTAAGGGGGTCTCCCAATTTCTTATGATTATAATGATTTACTAAATAATTACTGAACTTTTTCAAGTATGACAAATGATTGATGGAAACTTTCAGTAATATGACCCAGCAAGAGCTTTTTGTTTGCAGGTCAATTTGCATTGTACACAGAAGATGAAGCCATTTATCACCAACTTGCCCAAACAATGAGCGATGCAGAGATTTGTTCAGTGTCGGAGGTCGAGAAATACAGACCATTTCATGTGGGCGCGATTGCAAGGCTTAACGGCCCTTACAAAGAACTATTCAATAGAGCGTGAGCATTATGACCAGTCTCATTAATCTATCATGTCTGCATAGTAGTCGTTTGAAGCAATTGAAGAAGATTGTTACAGATTATTTCAGCTTATGCAGCAAAAATGTATGATGTTCCTAATCAATGTTGATAGATTAACAATGATGAGAGAAAGAGGAATCATGAATCGCCAGAAGAACCATTGGCTCCTCACCAAACCGGAATGTCATTGGCGGCAGGATGCAATGTCCCTTGGCCTGGAGCCAATGTTCCTCGCCTACGCCTGCATAATTTTGGGAAGTCTCCTCTCAGCGCTATTTTACACTCTTGAAGTACTCGCTCATCGAGGATTTTTCGTCAAAGTCTCCAAGTGGATATTCAGTAAAAATATTTCGTTAGTCCCTCGCTAGTCCAATGGAATTTTCTGTCCTTTCCTATATCATATGTTCCAAACGCAAAGCAGGAACTACATTTTGAAGGGGTCAGAACCGTTTAGCATTATGTAAAGATCATTCCACAATCTGTAAATGCACTGTAGCTTCCATAATAAAATATTATTGTTTGTTGTAGTAATTTTCATGTTTAGGCTATTAGTACACATTTAGAGCTGCACCTACTCTTTAAATTATCTTATGTAAGCCTCTCTCGAATTAAAATGTGTTTGAATTTACTATAATTTAATTCGGGTTTCTTCGGAGAATTTGGAAGGGACCTAGCGAGAGGATACGGGATGTAAGTCCAAGACTTACGACTGAGCAACTAGGGATACCAAGGATGAGCATAAAATACATTGATACAAACTGAATTATAATTGAAAACAAGGACACGTTGCAAAGGAGAATATGCCTCAACCTGGGCTAGAATTGATACAAGACAAAGTAATTTGACAAAGTAAATTAGACAACATGTGGAGCATAAAATACAATTAATACATGATACATGAAATTATGATATACATGAAATACAATTTAATGAGCAAGCGCAACCATACTGCGACGAAAACGGCGTCGATGTCAAAGGAAAACAGGAGGGGGCATGCTGTCCCGAAGGTACACAGTGAGGCTTAATTAGCTCGAGTCCTTTATCTCATGGGGAACACAATATTACAGCTTTGGTTGACTTCAGCACGGTAGCAGAGTTCACTTCCGAGTGAGCACAGGACAAAGCCAGGATGGACTGAGTGAGTTGCACTTGCACGACAGGTTACAAAATATAAATGACTCCAACATGTTGGGCGCCTTGGCAACGAGGGGCGCCTCAGCAACGACTGCCTGGTTGGGCGCCTTGGCAATGAGTGTGCACTGGAGCTCTCTCCAAATGCAAGGTCCGGGCAGGAGCTGCGCACGCATCCTGGCGCATGCTCCCTCCTTTCTGGTTTTCTGGAAGCAGTAAGCCTGGGGGCTTACACTTGTGCCTACTTTTTTGGAATAAAAATATCTGACATCTATAAGCAACACCATTCGGACAGAAAATGCAGAATATACTACATTACTTTATGGCATTCAATTTGAGAAACTCCAGGCTGATGAGAGCCAGACAACTGCATCAGTTCCAAGTTCCAAGTGAGTAACCATTCCGACAAGCTACCCGCTCCTTACTACTCTGCTCCTGTTCCTTTTGCCCTCATTATCAAATTCATTCTTATCTGTTCTTCTCCTGCTGTTGGTGTTCTGCAGACTGTGTTCCTGACAATTCGTTTCTTATTGATGGTTATGGAGTTGGGGTACCATAGTGCATAGATCTTGACGGGACTAGCATAGGGTCGTATCAGTTACAGGTAAGATCCATCATTTTATTGATGAAATTTGCTCAAATTTCTTCAACTATTGGTACTTCTAGGATAACAAAACAAACACATTTTAAAGAAGAATTAGCCTATCCTACAGGAAGACATGAAAAACCACCTCATCTATCAGCTCTTGCCAGGATGCGGGAATAACTGAGGACACATGGCAGAGAAGTGATTAGTGCACAGGAGCGTCATGAACATGAGGCAACAAGGACTGAGTCATGCTTACATCTGAGAAAAGGGCAGCTGATGACCTATACCTCAATGCTAGGATGAAGAGAGCCAAGTTGGTCAATGGCTCCATCGGGGAGGGGGTTTGAACAGAAACCTACCAGGGTCAGACAACTTAGGGGGCATTTGGCGCTTGTAAGCTGGGGTCATTGGGTACACTTTTTCAGGCCAGGGTGATTTGACTCTCATTGGTATGTGCCCCATTGTTTCTTGTATTGAACTATCTCATGATCTCCGGATTAGGTGTTAGTAGCCAGTAATCACATGTGCTTGACTGTTCAGTCGACATTGTTAACCTCACCTGCTCACTTGCAGACAGCCCTAAGTATGTATTAGTTGGAAGGGGAATTGTGATTTAAATGTGTAACTAACCTGTGTGACGGAGAGGGCAACCATCATTATGGGGGAAGGGTCATTATACAACATTTGGCGCTTGTTAGCTGGGGTCATTAGGTATACTTTCTTCTGGCCGGGATCATTAGACAGAATTCTCATTGGTATGTGCCAATGAGATTGGTTGACTCATGTGTTGAATTATCTCAAGATCCCCCGGAATAGGTAATAGTTGCCTGTAATCACATGTGCTTGATTGTTCTGTTCAGTCAACAAATTGTTAACGTCACCTACCTGGGGTCATTGGGGAACATTTCTTCTGACTGGCGTCCTTGGACAGAACTCCCAAACTTCATACCTGGGAACTCCACTCCATGAAAGGAAAAAATCTGCAAATTCTTACACACGGGTTGGTTATTCCTCGAATGGGGGAAACAGTGGGTGTGGCGGGTCTCAGACCCATTCCAATCGATTCAGGGTCCAAAATTTAGTGGAATATGATACCCCACACGCCCAGGTACCAGAAATCCTGACACATACCAAATGGGTGGATACATACCCATTTTGACCCATAACTTCTTCCGGTGGGTGCCAATAGTTCTGGGACACACATCATTGAATTCAGCGTTCAAAATTTACTGGAAAATGACACCCTACTGGCAGCAGAAATCCCGAAAACACATATTCAAGATGGGTGTATCTATGGGGCACTACGACACTAATTTACTAATATAATATTGAGAAAACGTAGGTAATTTAGAAGGCTATAATAATTGTATTAAATTGAATTGAATGGTACGAATAAAAAGCTCGGACAGTAAAAAGAATTGTAGGCAACTGCTCAAAATTGGTTGCTAAGTTCAACAGCTGGTTATAAACAACAGGATATGACGATGTGTTTTGTTTGTCTATTCGGCTGAAGTCACCCACATGGGTAATAAATACCCAATTTGACCCATTACTTCTTCCAGTGGGTGCCAATTGTTCTGGGACCCATTTTATTGGATTCAGCGTCCAAAATTTAGTGGAAAATGACACCCCACTCGCCTAAATCACCCAAAATCTCGAAAATCCATTTTCAAAAAACCCCTACCCCCTCCAAATTTGGTCCGATCGGGCTGAAAAGTTTCGAGGACCCATCTCGGCTAGGAACAGACCCCTGACCCAAATTTCAGATTTTTAGAACATTTTCTACTACCAAAAACGGCGTGGACAATGGACGGCGGACGGCGGACGGCGTACGGCGGACGGCGGACGGCGGACGGACATTGACCTTTTTTGATCAGGACATCATGAAACGTCCAGAAAAAAATTTTGAGCCGAATCGGAGAGGTTGACCATTATCATGAAAACATAGGTTGATTATTCAAGGAATAACCAACCAAAATGGTATTGAATGATGGGAGGAGTTTTTAGGTCAGGTACCTGCCTCTAACCTAAGTTCTAGTTACCAGCCCTTGGTTACCAGGCTTGGTACACACGAACGACAAATGTCGTGAGCTGTGAACGACAGTTTCACGGTCATTGCAGTACACACGTAGGCCGGGAATTTTCCCGTATTCCTAGAAATCGAAGGAGTGGAGTTTGAGCTTGATGTCGGAAGAACTGGCGTCCCACAACACGGGATGTGATTTTATTAGTGCTATGAAGATCTCTGTGTCAATTTCAGGGTCGATTTCAGTGTCAGCCATTTTTTTCTTAAAAAATAAATAAAAAATGAAAAATCAGTGCGTAAGCCCTTAGACGTTTAAAAATATTAATTTTTGAAAATTATTATTAAAACTTAATTATTTTAGCTTATAACAAAAAAAAAAAAAGCAAAAACAGTTGTAATAACTTAAGAAATTAAAAAGAATAGCAAAATCATTTTATTTAAGTGACGGGAACTTACCGTACGTGTGTACTCTTCCATAAGCAAACATGGACTGCTAGGCCGATGGAGGGGAAACGACCGATGCCGGGCTAGCAGGGAGCCCTCGTCCCGGCACTCGTTAACCCCCGGACTGTCGGGAGCCGTCGTTCGTGTGAACTGCTCCATACACTTTAACGTAACGCTTCCCCGGTGACGGGAAACCCCCTCACACGACACACGACATTTGTCGTTCGTGTGTACCTAGCCTATATCCTTCACTGAAAGGATGGCCCATGCCTTCCACCGTCTCTGGGCTGCGCTCTAGCGGACGGCTCGAGACATGCTCAGCATTAAACGTGGTAAAAGTATTAAAGATACCTATAATATTTTCACAAATAAATGAACGTGAATGTTCGTAAAATTCGAATTAAAATGTAATTTTAGCCTTATTCATATTCACATATTCAGATTCATGAATTTTATTCGTACCTATTTGTATTTAATAATTCGAACATATCCCGTATTGTGATCGTACTGATAGAGAAAGGAGCAGTCCACGGCCTTTTTATTCCTTTTCAGTATAATTTTATTCAATTTTTGTGTGAAACACCCTCGTCATAAACAGCCTCAATGTCCACATTCTGATGAGGGTGACCCACCCTAACACCAAAAATACATAACGTAACACACGAACCTGCAATACACACTTTGTTCAAAGGGTTTGTTCGAATAGTTTATTTAATCCGACATTGAACTTCAGAAAGAGCGGAATTTCACGGAAAATTCAATTGGTCGACATTCCACCTATATGAAAAGTTACCTTCTTTACTCTGCAGCTTTGAAACTTTCGAGTTGGTTTAGAATTGACTGGAGTTGGTTTTCTCCTCGTTCCTTCGCGCGAGAGGGTTTCGGCGAACTTGCTTCCAAATCGGGTTTCCCCTGAAGTTCAACCCTCTTAGGCAAATGAAGTCTGTTGGTAACACCTACGCTATAATAATGCGTTACTCTCGCCTACCTTAAGACTTCTTTTTTCCGTATCCACAACTAAGTCCTACATGTATAATAGAAGTGCTTTTCTAACTTATAACTTCTTTAGGAGAACTACAGTCCTAATTCCAGTCAAGGACGGTTTGAATTACAAAAGAAATCTGCCTGGTTAGGTAAGAAGGTACTTTCATAGTCCTTTGTTGGGAGATAACGCTTTGTGAAACGCGATATGATAACAGAAAAGCTATAGTGCCGCGTGGAGTAATAGACAAATAGGGTAGCGTAGAGCAGTTAAAAATTTTTTTTAGGATCAGCAAAAATGACAGAAGTAGTTGTTTTCATCGAGTAATCGTAATAATAATCGTAAATTGTGAAGTTAGGTATACAAGACCTGCCAGACACGAGGACGTTTCTGGTGGTCAAGATGATCACCAGATAAGTGGAGGGGGCAAACGTTGTTGGTTTTAGTTGGTTATTCCTTGAATAATCAACCTATGTTTTCATGCAAAAAGTCAATCGCTCCGATTTGCCCCAAAACTTGGGCGTTTCAAAGTTTAGATCAATATTAGCAAATGCGCCAATTTTGGTAGTAGACAATTTTCTAAAGATTTAAAATGTTGGTCAGAGACACTTTTTGGCTTCAGTTGGTCCTCGAAACTTTTCAGGCCGATCGGACCAAAATGGAAGGGGGGAGTAGAGGTAAAAATGTTTTTCGAAAAATGGGTTTTCACCGAGATTTTTTGATCTAGGGTATCATTTTGGACTAAATTTTGGACCCTGAATCCAATGAGACGGGTCCCGGAACGATGCGTCCCTAACAAGCTAACCCCAATCATACCCCAGCGGCGTAATCAGCAGTTAACATGTTAATGTAATAGATACGCATAAATATTGTAATAAATACACTCCACCTGTAGGTACCGTACCCCAGTGTGCGACTGTCAACGACCATTCTAATCAATGCAGCGACCAAAATTTTGCGGATTACGATACCCCACTCGCCAGGGGCCTATTTTTCAAAATTCCCATTATACCCTGCCCATGTTTGCTGTATACGGTCCGGAACCAAACCTCGAACACCCCATTATCACACATACCCAACTTAAGTTTAGGGTGATTGGGCTGAAAATGAGTAGAGTACAACACGGTCCCTAACAGCAAAAACAAGGATTTTTAATTCCAATTTTTGGTTGGTTATTCTTTGAATAATCAACCTATGTTTTCAAGCAAAGGGTATTATTTTCCACTAGATTTTGGACCATGAATCGATTGGAATGGGTCCGGGACCCACCACACCCACTGTTTCCCCCATTTTCCCCATGTTGAAGAAATGAGTCTCCATGCGTCTGGTCCGAGGAATAACCAATCCGTGTGTAAGAATTTGCAGCGTTTTTTAGAGGGATTTTATGTGTTTTTTGCGACCTAGACCATGGAGAATTTGACCATTCAAACATTTGGTACTTTGAATTCAAGTTCTTTGGTTAAAATGTTGACAAAGCGCATGTACTTATCTAAAGAAACGCTCTCTGTCGGGTTGATTAGGGAAGTACAGAAAACCACGAGAAAGGTTTGCACGGTCAGTATTGTGAAACTGCCCATATGAAGAGGAATGAGGGACTTCCATGAGAAGTATCCTAATTAAATTATTCGCGGTGAAATTGTACTTGTCTGAATTGAAGAAACATAATTGTAAAATTGATGAATTTTTATTGCATCTACGGATTTTTTGGGATCTGTTATATTTTGATCAGGCAACACTGCACAAAACTCATCAAGACCACAAAAAATGAAGACTATGCGCCTTCAGACTCCAAAATAGGTTGATTATTCAAGTAATAACCAACAAAAACATCGACTTTGACTATCTACTGGATTTGAAAGCATATACGTATTCATCACTTTTGCATGGGAATATAAAACCTAATATTTGTTTACCTTTTTGTCTGCCACTGTAAAATACACGAAAGTTTCGAAAATTCACGTTGAAAATTACAAAAATACTTGTAGTTACTCTACTTTGACGGCTGAAATTCAGGCAGCTATGACGGGCAACTAACAGGAAGTAAACAAATGCATCGATTGCTAGTTTCTCTCTGGAACTGTTCCTCGTCATTATCAAACTGTTATGAGAACTTTTCCCATTCCAGGTGGTTCCCAAGTGGCTGCAAATAGCTTGCGGGCTTAAAAATTCAATTTGATTCGTTTCTACGTTAGGGAACGTGACAGCAGAGGGCGCCGCATGACGGACGAATCAGAAACGTTTTCTGGTCCGCACACAAACGTAGATTGCCGAGTGGTGTAAATCCGGCAGAGGTTGTTCCCAATAAAACGTAACAGGTCTGTTTCGAGCTTGTGAGCACGATAAAATAACGAATCCCACCTGTCCTGGCGCTGGAGAAGGCCTGCTAATTTAAGGACGCACTCTCCCGAGAGCAACAACAGACAATGAAGACCTCTCGTCGGGAAATGGCTCTTTTTCCTTTTTTTATTTCCTCTTTTCTCTCGCGGTAGTCGGTGAAATATAATAACAAGTGAAGAAGCGAAAGGGCTCCTTATCTTCGCCGTTGAAAAGGCCCCCGAGCGGCGAAAATGTATTTTTCACCAGAAAATCCCGCCAAGTGAAAAGAGCCTGCATTTATTAGGAAGCATCCTACCATCATATTTATCCCTTAAAAAACTGATAGCACATTTTACGACCGCACTTTTGCTTACAGCATTCCAACTCTTCTGAAACCTACTTCGATTCTTCCTTTCTTACCACAGGTCTAAACCTACATTATAATGCACGTGTTGTTATTGGGCTACGTACGGTATGCTAACATCCCTCTTTTAAAACTCTCTACGGCAAGAAAGTAAGGAAGAAAATTCTCTGAGAGGGAAGCTCGACAGACCGATTGATTTTTTTACAAGTTTATGTTTCTCAAAAAGAAATTTGAAGACAAAAACGTTGCAAATTCTTTCACAGGGGTTGGTTATTCCTCGGACCGTGGAGACTCATTTCTTCAACATGGAGAAAATGGGAGAAACAGTGGGTCTAGCATGTCCCGGACCCATTCCAATCGATTCAGGGTCCAAAATTTAGTGGAAAATGATACCCTACACGCCTAGGTATCAGAAATCTCGACAACACATATTCAAAATGGGTAAATAGATACCCTTATTTTGACCTATAACATCTTCCGGTGGCAGCCAATGGTTCTGGGACCCATTTCATTGAATTCATCCGAAATTTAGTGGAAAGTGATACCTCACACGCCTAGATCGCCAAAAATCTCGAAAATCCATTCTTCGAAATACACATTTTGACCTGATTTTCAGATTATTAGAAAATTGTCTAGTACCAAAATCGGCGTGGACGGCGGACGGTCATTCGAAAAAAATTTTGGGCCGAATCGGCGAGATTGACTTTTTGCATGAAAACATAGGTTTATAAAATAACCAACCAAATAACATGAAAAATAAATTATTTTTAAAATAAATTCGATGCACACTTAATTTACCTATACATTTGATACGATATAAGAAATACAACTTGTGAGGATGGTCAGAAATCCAAAAGTTATCACATCATATCGTGTGTTCCTAATTTTGAGAGGGAGGAGCCTGAGGCAACTTGTCTAAGGGCTGACGTCATTGGTGTGGGCAGGTTTTGAAGACAAACTCTGCATTTAAAGAGACTAAAATAAACTTTTCAAGCTTCGCAAGTAACGGGTTATTTGAGCCTAAAAATAATTCTGATTGTTACCTATTTTTACTGATGTTGTTTTTACGAATAGATACGTTATCCTTCTCCAAAATGGCTGACCTCAACGTGCTCCATCGTGAGATAGGAAAATACAAGTAACATCACGCTCAATCTATTTTCACTCCGCTCCAACTGTGCTCCGGTTATCTTCATTGCAAAATTATCAAACATTTGGGGGTTTTACACAGACAATTCAATTTGTGGGCAAACCGTTGGAAATCACGGAAAGAATTGAGATTTTTGGACAACAGGGACGCGGAATTTTCGGATGTTCTTGTTTCCAACGATGACGCTAGGCAATGTGAGAGAGCAATGTTAATTTTGTAAAATGTTATATTTTGGAATTCGAGAGAGAGACTTGGGATAACATTGTGAAAATTGGCCCAATGAAAGGGCTCACAACCACATCTGCAAGAACACAGACGCTTTGGCCCGCGTGAAAAACGGCCAGGTAATTAAGAAGGGTTGTTAAAGACGGTGTACATACAAGCCGGGGCGGCGAGGGGGTGGGAAAACGGGGTGACGGGATACGGTGACGGGCGGCGGTGGGCGGATCGATACCATAAGGCGACGATGGCGAGGGGCGGGGACGAACGGGTAACGCGGGCGGGTAACGGGTAACGGGAGCTGGGTCATGAAGGAAGGCGGAGTTGCGCGCGGAGGCGGTAACGAACCCCACAAGTGCACGTGACTCACATTCCAAAGCCTGCACCGTTTGGAAAGGAGGTGAGAATTATCTGGTTTCAAAAAAACTATGGAAATTCATTTACAGGGGTTGGTTATTTCTCGGACCAGCAGCACGGAGACTTGTTCCAATCAATTCAGGCTACGATAGGAAACGATGCCCCAAACGCCTAGGTACCAAAATTCTCAAAAACACACATTCGAAACGGGTAGGTAAGAAACCCATTTTGACCCATAGGTAAATATTGCGACCGATTTCGGGTTTGTGCGTGAACGTTAAGAGCCTATGAACAAATTTAGTTTCAGATAAAAAAAATCTGCAAATTCTTACACACGGGTTGGTTATTCCTCGAATGGGGGAAACAGTGGGTGTGGCGGGTCCCAGACCCATTCCAATCGATTCAGGGTCCAAAATTTAGTGGCAAATGATACCCCACACGCCTAGGCACCAGAAATCTTGAAAACACATATACAGAATGGGTAATATATACCCAATTTGACCTTGATAACTTCTTCCAATGGGTGCCAATAGTTCTGGGACCCACTTCTTTGGATTCAGCGTCCAAAGTTTAGAGGAAAATGACACCCTACACGCCTAGATCGCAAAAAATCTCGAAAATCCATTTTTCTAAATACACATTTTGACCCCTACCCCGCCCAAGTTTGGTCCGACCGGGCTGAAAAGTGTTGAGGACCATTTAGAGCTACAAACGGGTCCCTGACCAAAATTACAGATTTTTGAAAATTTTCTACCACCACAGTCGGCGTGGAATTACATGTTCTATATATTTTCCGGACCCAGCTAGTATGATTATTCACCCAAACGAATTATTCTCAGCGCTGCTATTTAGTCATAGTTCGCCTGTTAGCAGTGACGCGGTAAAATAACGGACGCATTTCGGCAGGTTTTCTCCAAGTCAACTCGTTTTCTTGTTTGACCGCTGAGGCCCCCCACTACTCGGCGACGTCCTCGAAATGATCCCAAAGTAACGGGAGGGGGTCTGAAAGATGTCTGCGTCACCGTCAACACACGTCGAACGGAAACATTTTTGCGATTTAGTTGCCGGTTCGTCGGCTCTGATTCGAACGTTCTTGGCAGAGTGCAGCGCGATGTGAACAACAGATTTCGAGTGACTGGGAATTCCAACGCTTTCATTGCTCATCGCTCAGTGCGATCAAGGACCTGTGCAGTGATTTTTACAAGTAAGCGATTAGATGAGAAACATGATCGCCACACCAACTTGTCTACAGCTGAACCTAAATAACAGTTCTGATGCAGTTCAATTATTAAATTTGTTCAAAAGCCTCATCAACAATATTGACAAATTGATAACATATTACGAGGGAGTCTCGACCAGTTGGCTCGACCAAATACTCAATTTAATGTTTTTCAAGAGCCTAGCAAAATCATGTTGAACCTCTTCAACATTTCAGAATACAAGATCCTTTATAGAGAAGGACGAGAGTGATAATATTCACTCAAAAACTCCAGAATTCAGGAGCACATAAGGAATGGAGCTGGTAACATGGCGAATCAAGCGATTATACAAATTCTTAAATGGATGTTTATACAACAGCCTTCAAGGGGTCGATTCTACAACTAATTTGCAACAAAAAGTGTCTTAAGGACTTTTCTTTAAAGAGGCAAGTAATTCTCGATTTACGATTTTTTCCGGATTTCCCCCCTGACATCACTAAAATGGCCATAACTGCCTCAATTTCCAAGATAATCTTAAATCTGAGTACGTTGTTGGCAAAAGCGTCAAATTGTCCTTGTAATAGACTCCTCAGAGTCTCCAATAATTGAGATGAGGTATTCACTAATTCAGCCTAATGTTGAGAAATTAATGAAAATGTGAAACAACGACAATATTCAACAGGGTAAAGGATACATTTTTCCCAGGAAAATTTACTCGTTCATTCGAGAAAAAAACTTACCCAAAATACCAGCTTTTCAACGGTATATTCAAATCAATTTTTGTGATACAATTTATGGGTGAAAATGACGTTTTAAATGGAAAAAATGAGACATCTTCACTCGAAATCGTGGTTTTTCATAAAAGAACCGAATTCACCGAACTTGAAATGTAGATGAGTGCCGACTATTGAACTATTTTTCATGCTGAAATAAATTGTGACACTCTTCTGAAGCTCCGGAAATATTTTTTAATTTTGTTTCTCTCCCTCTCTCTCTTTTATCCTTTAACAGATTTTTAGGCATGGGTTTTAGACTGGAACATGAAAAACTCCTAAAAGAGCGCCATTACGCTGGCTTATCGGGTCCTATTTTCCCAAAAATATTATTATTATCAGTATTACAATTAATATAGCATGAAAAATACTTCAATAGTTGGCATTTACCTACCTTTCATGGTCGTGGAATTCGGTACTTTCGTGAGAAACCCACAATTTTGATAAAAAGGTCATCAAAATGTCTCATTTTCTCCATTTAAAACGTCATTTTCACCCTTAAATTGTGCCACAAAATATTTTTTGAATATACTGTTAGATAGCTGGTATTTTCGATAAGATTTTCTTCGAATGAACGTGGGAATTTTTCCAGGTTAAAATGTATGCTTTACCCGGCTGTATGTTAACAATGTTTCGCGTTTTCATTGATTTCCTAACTTTAAACTGAATTAACGAATACAGGTACTCATTTATTGGAAACCTTGCGTTGCTCATCAAAAGGTGAATTAAAAGCTCTTTCCAAGGTTGTACTCAGATTTGAGATTATCTTGTGAATTAAAGGAGTTATGTGCCGTTTCAGTGACGACAGAAGGAAAAACACGAAACAAAATTTTGAATCGTTAATAACTCGGAAACGATGCCTCTAAAAAGAAAAGTCCTTAAGACACTTTTTGTTGCAAATTAGCTGTAGAGTTGGCCCTTTGATGGCTGCTAACCTTATGGGTTAACACCCTGTACATTTACGATTTATAATAAGAAAATGTTTCCTTCATCTCGTTAAAATGGACTTGGGCCGAAATATACGTGAGGTAGTCAAAAAATAGATGGCATTAATCAGAAAGGAGCCGACCACAAAAGAGGGAAAATTAAATAAGAATTCTAAGGGCTAAGTAAGTCTACATTTTCTGCAAAAAGGAGCTGTTAATTCAATGAGGGTTTCCTTCCTTAATAAGATGTGATTCCTCATATATAATCTACTGTGGATTATCATTGGATTTAAATTGCTTTTAGATCTTCCATTTAAATAATAGAATTGGTCTAAATTGCGCGTAAGGTATATTCTTTATTATTCTCGTCCTATTTATAAACATACACGGCGTAGCCTTCGTAATTCAGACGATACGTTAAAGTTAATTCACCCACCTCAAAAATTGGATTCCATTTACTCCTACTTGAGTGTCTCAGCAGTTGAGAGAAGACAATAATCGAAAAACCATCATGCGGGTAGAACGATCTCGAGAGTTTAATCGAATTTCACGATACCGATTCAGGAATGGGATTAGCGTCCAGGTAGGCCTCCTAGTCATCGGAGTAATACCTTAATCCGAGCGTTGGATCTTTCATTCGTGCCGGGGCGAGCTTATCAATAATCCCTTTCTAAAACCAGACGTAAATAGCTTTCGAATTATACTGTGTACAAAGAAAGAATTGAACATTATGGGCGTAGAAGTTAGGCTAATTCGAGTCAAAATTTCATTTGGTGTGATGAGCCGCATTCAAATTGTATCTTTAGAGTTTGTAATTTTGGCCCAAGAGGATCAATGGAGCATGTTTTCATAATTTTTTATATATTTTGTCAACGAAGAGGTGTGAAATGAGATCGGAGAAAATCACGTGTGCGCTACTTGAGGTCCATAAAAACGTACGATTCATAACCTCTTCCGTTGGACGCCAATCGTTCCGAAACCCGTCTTCTTCGATTTAGCGTCCAAAATTTGGTCGAAAATGATACCCCACACGCTTAGGTACCAGAAATCTCGATAACACATATTCAAAATGGGTGGACATATACCCATTTTAACCCATAACATATTCCGGTGCCAATCGTTCTGGGACCCATTTCATTGGATTCAACGTCCAAAATTTAGTAAAAAATAATACCCTACACGCCTACATCGCCAAAAATCTCGAAAATTTATTTTTCGAAATGCAAATTTTGACCTCTACCTCCGCCAAATTTGGTCCGATTGGGCTAAAAAATTTTGAGGACCAACTTGAACCGGGAACGGAACCAAAACGGTTTGAAAGGTCTCAAATTTGTTGGAACAATTCTCAAATTGGTTCAATAATAATTGTAAGTTGATTTAGAAATTTTTGAATTATCATGAAAAATTAACAAATTGGTTCAAAAAGTTTCAAGTTAGTTTAAAAGGTTTTCAAATCGTTTGAAAAATTGTCAAATTAGTTCAAAAAATCATGAGTTGGTTTGAAAAATTTCTATTTAGTTTAAAAATTTACAAAATCGGTTCAAAAGTTTTTAAATTGGTTTGATAAATTCTCAATTTGACTTGGAAAAACTCAATCATTCATCAATCATCAAGGCTTCCCAGAGGCAGCACGTACCAAGATATGAAAAGTTCATCATCTGGTTACTCAGCGCTGCCGAACGACGATCTCGAAATGGTCGTCACCGACAGCGGCAACCCCTATTTTCATCGTCAGCCGTCGTCGTCGCCGTCCGCCGGGTCTGCCGAAACAGGACGACGAGTCCGGCAGCAGAACGAACGACGACGAGAACGTCTCAACACCGATTTACTGAACGCGGTCTCTCGAAAGGATCCGGAAAGAGTTGATAAGTGAGTTGAGCGATCATATTCTTTTGTTTGGTTATTCTTTTTTTGAAATGAGTTGAGTTTTTCCAGAGCTCCGCGCCTCGAAGAATTATGATAACGGCATTTTATTAAAACCAAACTGCATTTCCGTAGCCAGAAGAGCTGCATATGCGCTGTGTACGTCTCAAACAGCTTTAGGAGAAAATATCACATTTAATTCGGATCCTGGATCAAAAACTTCCAGACAACCTGATTTGAGATTTCACGTTCAATCACATTATCTTGCGCAGCGTTTTTGATGCAGAAAAATGTGATCTAAGGCCCGAGAATTCAATAAATACCTAATTAGAGCGCAATTCATTTGTGGCCCAGATCCGAGCCGGCCGCACGGTTGGTAAGATGAACATTGTAGGTTTGCATAATCTATCTTTCTAGGCGCGTTAAGCTGTTGTGAGTTCAAAAAAATGCAAGTGGTTGCCATTGACTACATTGTACAAATAATGCGTTATCGCACCAAAAAAAAAAAATAATAATAATAATAATAATAAAAAATACAGAAAACGTAGCAAATTCTTTTACAGGGGTAGGTTATTCCTCGTACCAGGCGCATGGAGACTAGTTTAAATCGATTCAGCGTCCATAACCTCTTCCAGTGAATGCCAATCGTTCCAACGACCATCTCATTGGATTTAGCGTCCAAAATTTAGTGGAAAATGCTACCCCACACGCCTAGGTAGGTACCAGAAATCTCAAAAACCCACTTTCGAAATTGGTGTATACATACCCATTATGACCCATAACCTCTTCGGGTGGGCGCCAATCGCCGTAAAAATATAGATTGGAATGTTATTGCCGTTTGTGTATTCAGGATTGCTGTTATATTTCCCCTCATTGTCATCATATCATCACAGAGGACAAGGTGGCCCTGATCTGGGCCGGCCGTACTAAACGTGATATTTTCTTTCCAACAAGAAATGCGAGTTCATACCATCGTATTATCCCCAATCAGTATCATCTTCATATTCCCTAGCAAACAAAAAATACTCTCAAGAATCAAGCTATTTTTTGCGTTTTTTTGTAGTGACGATTTGACACAATTTTATAGTGTAGAATTCATATTTTGAGAGAACAGGAGACCTCCATTCCACGAGGTCAAAATTCTAAACTACTGTGTGAGTTTTTTCGTCTTAAAATCGATTCTGTTTAGGCATCTTCAACAGGTATACCAATGACTGGCCACACATTTGTCCTCTCCGAAGAGGCCAAGGTTATATTTTTGAGGGACTCTCAACGTAACGTTCACAAAGAAAGGTCTATATGGGTTAATTGGAACTAAAAGTGTTCCTTAATATTTCCTTGGCCTTCGAACTCACCTTAATTCTTATTTAATCGGATTGGTCGTGTCGTTTTGCCGGAGAGATAAGAGCAACCTCAAAATACCTGTAAATAGGTGTGGAACGCGTGTAATGATTATCTCAACCGATTGGAAGGAGATGATAATTTGTCGAGCACAAACAGTGTGATGAGCCACCGGCGGAAGGAAATACTCGAACAGTTCGAGAAAAGAACTCAGCTGGGGCAATGATATTATAGGTACTACTCAAAACAAAGTACGTAAAACCAGGTCCCACGACAAGATACTCTTCGTTTTCATTTCCTGGCAAAAATGTATTCGAGTTTTGCTGGGTAAGACCCCTGTTTATTCCATCAATTTAATGTGTGTAGATTAAAAAAAATGTTCTGAAGTTACCTTGAGCTTGGTAGGAGGACTTTGTAATATGAATCAAAGGAGGAAATGAGCGGTAACTTTGGTGTTACCGGAGTGTTCATATCGCAGATTAGATGAGAATTGACAGAAGCTTCATTTTAGACAGGAAATGATTCAGAAAAAGGTGCGGTTCGTCTTGGGATCAGTGCATTGCAGATGCATTGCTTTGGATAGAATTATGGTTGGCTGAAACGAAACTTTTTGATGAGAACTTTGAATTAAATTTGGTCACTTCCAGTTGAGACAGAGTTTACCATTATGGGTAGGTATTGACGCAGTACCACGCAATAATGATAAGCAGAAAACGCATCTTAATGTCAGCATTAATACACTGGTCCCTACCAATTAGAATCCCCAGAAATCTTGCAGAGCTGAACAGCTTTTATGGACACTCTTGATAGATCAAGAGCTTGCAAATTTCTGAACCTCCTTATCAATCAGTATCATATGTCCCTAACCCCTGGTTATGGAGGACACCCCCTTATGCAGCAGTCGACAGCGGTCAATGGTGCTAGTGCAGCACAGAGGGGCGCATTCCAGTGGCCACAGCTGCTCACTGTTTGAGGTATGGCCTTTCAGGATTCCCTCTTTGCCTTGATTCCTCTAACATCTCAGAGCGATAAACTGCTAGCTGCGAAAGACGGCTGACAAGTTCAAAGGTAGCCCACCCAGTGTACCAATCCTAGAAATTCCTACTATCTTGGCTGGGGAAGGCCCCTAAAGAAACTGAGATTAGGAGCAACTTGGGGTCTGCCTTCCACGAGATTGCCTCTTGAAGCCACTTATGTTAATTCACTCTCTATGGTAATTCAGCATTGTATTATTGCCTGCATATCGACTATTACCAGATCAGTTGTAAGGAGTATGTAAAGCATAAAAAACCATGTTCTCTAGATATAGTATATTTATTCCAATTCCCCAGGCTTCTTTCGGATGGAGCTTCAGGGAAAGCATGCTGTCGAGAAAGCGGCATCACAGCGCTCCACATAGCCGCCTTCCACGGTGACATCGCCTCTTTTAAACACCTTTTCAACCATGGAGGAGACATTATTGCCAAAGACGGAAAAGGCCGCGAGCCTGTTCATATGGCAGCGTGGAATAATCAGATTCGACTGATAGAGATAATGAAGTCCCTGGGAAGTGACGTAGTCAATAATCCAGTCAACGAAACGGACTATGCCGAAGATCCTGACGTCCTTGACTCGTGGAATCACAACCACTCTGATTTAGGAGATTTGGTGAGTACACGAGCACGATTACAATTAGAAAAATATCAGACCCCAGATTAGAAACCTTTTCATACAAAAACAAAGATCAATAGGAAGTGCAATACTAACAGTAAATATGTTCCAGATACCCATCTTCCTTGAAAGAGGTGTCACACCTTTACACATCGCAAGTATGCGAGGTTTCCACAAATGTGTGACTTATCTTATTGAAGCCGGTGCGAATATCAATGCAATCACGTCGACCAGCATTTCTCCAATAGACGTAGCAGGCTTGCACATGGCCAAAGAAGAATCCTTGGATAACAACACAGAAGAACTAAAATTCTATTCCAAATATCTCGACGCGCCAGCCGGAGGGGAAATAGCTGCCAAGTTTTTGACTCAAATCCACAAACGATCGGTTGAAAAGCGGCAGGAAAGAACGGTCGATCCACTGCTGAAGATTTACAACGACTTGATGAACAGCGGTGCCACATTGCCTAAAGGAAAGATCCAGAGGCGAGTGGACGGCGCGTCCAGGGCTCAAACCAAGAAAACGACCACCGCTCTGCACACAGCTGTTATGAGAGAAAATGTAGAAGTGATCCGATTCCTGCTGGATCGAGGAGCTTGCCTCTTGACATGGAATTCTGAAGAGGAGACTGCTCTCCATCTTGCTGTTAGGGAAAGGCTTTTTGAACCTTTGAAGACTATGCTGTATTGGGACGCTGAGCAGCTGGAGAAACCGGACAGCCACTGGGAGTCCAAAGTAAGATTACCCAAAAAGGTGACTTCAGTGACAAAATTTACACATTCAATTTCTGAAATCCACCTATACATGTTACTTCTTTGCTCTAGGTGGACGTCCGTGATGGCCAAGGCCTGACTCCGTTATTACTAGCAGCCAAGTTACAATGGGCTGATGGAGTTGCCATTTTACTAGAAGAATGTGCGGACGTAACTGTCTCTTCAAACAAGAATGAGACCGTTTTGACTTTTGCAGCCAGGTTAGGAGACGCAAGCATGATGAAAGAATTTCTCTCAGCTCCAAACTGTTCAAAAGTACTTGTTTCCCTCAATTTAATACCACTTCTTAGTTTGCTGAAAATTTGTAATAACTAAGCAATGGCGTTCATATTGTCAGTACATTAACCATATATGTACTTTGATGGTTGGGCACATCTAAAGTCATCAACTGATCTGCAGATACTCGAAGGAAGAGATAACTACAACTATACTCCTGCTTGCTGTGCAGTTGAAAGCAAGAGCTTGGATTGTTTGAAATTGCTCAGCAGTTGCAAGGCCAACTTGGCCGTGACACTCCCTGGTAATATCACGTTGCTGCACATAGCTGCTGAAATCAACTCTCCGGAAATTGTGGAATTCTTGCTTCAAGATGATATAGTCATACATCAAGGGCTTGTAAACACTGTAAGTTTGTAGTTATTTATGAACTCATCATAGATTGATTCTGGTTAAATAAGATATTCAGACTGTTTTGACAATGTCAAGGGCAAGTACTGGGCTGTTTGGTCAATTGGAAGTTACTACATTTATTGAGGGGCTAAAAGCTGTTAATTGAGTTTAAAGGAGATATTGGGGTAGTTGTTATGCCTCTGTCCAAACAATATCAGGGTTGTTTCAGGCTGGACAGACTGTGTACAAAAGTTGACTGAGATATGTATTGTTGAACTATGTGCTTGCTGGAAGGGAAGCTACCACTTCCCCAGGGCTCACAGCTAAGGTACACATACAGATAGATCATGGTGGATGGGCAAGCTGGCCTTTGGGTGAAAGGGTCGATCTATTCCTTGGTTGTTCCTTTCGCCGGTTTGTTACTGTTTACCAAGCAGAGGTCCTTGCGCAGGAAATCCACAATCAGGGACCAGGATCATCACTTTTTAGCCAGGCAGCTTCAAAGGTCATTGCAGCCTTCAAAAAATGTTTCCAATCCCTGAATAGGAGGAAGTCAGTGATGTTCCTCTGGGTACTGGGCCACCAGGGTATTTGAGAGAACGAGGATGCCAACCTCCTTGCTAATGCTCCTTGCAGCGTTGACTCCCATTGGTCCCAAACCCTAGATCAGGACCTCCAAAAGTTACTAGCAGGTCAAATTGTTTGAGCGCTCTCAATTTGCTGCATACTGGCAGAGGTAAACTCGTCATCTTGCTAAATGCAAAAATGGCAAAACCCTCTCCACTTTGAGCAGAAAGGAACTCGGAATCCACACATCCCTTGTATACTGGACAGCCCTCTCAGGTACCACCTGTGTAAGATGGGCAAATCAGAGACTGCCAACTACCACTGGTGTGCCATGGGAGCGGAGACGGCTATGCATGCGCTATGCAAATGCCCAGCTTTTGCCACGACTCCTAGGAAAAAATCTGTCTACCCCAGCTGACATTGCAAAGATGTTCCCTGACAGGATCCTGCACTACCTCAGAAAGCCGGGGATCTCGTGTTGTTCTACTAGTAAAGGCAGGTGGGGACAAAAGACCCACTGAGGCTTGCAGCCCCCATGGGCAGTACTGCCCTCTGCTCTTGTTTGTAAAGGAAAAAAGTGCTTTTCCTGGAAGAATTTCCATCTAATTATTGTTGTTGCTCTGTTTTTAATAGAGAGTAGTAATGAAGCAGTCAACAGTTTGGTATTGCCAGATCTGCCTACTTGCCAATGGAAGGAAAAGATACAGCAATTTAGAACCATCCTACCATCAAAGAAGCAGCACCCTCAAGCTCAAAAGTTCATTTGATAACGTATGATAATATATCACTTGATTTGTGTTTTGTCATGACAGGTGTGTAAATCAGAGAAAGGAGGTGTTGCTCCGATTCACACAGCCGCAGTTAAAGGGTACCACGACTGTGTCAAAGAGCTCATCAAAGGAGGATGCGACATAGGCGTAAAGACTCTCAAATGTTCATATCGAGGCAGTACTGCCCTCCATTTAGCAGCTCAAAGGGGTCACTTGGAAGTGTTGGAGCTCATTCTCCTCAAGTTAGTGGAATTCTCCGGTTCTAGTAGTTTGTTCGTTTTCTTCCTGGAAATTTAACCTGAATTGTATTTTCCAGAGACACGACATCCCATGAAGCTCGTAACGAAGACTTATGGACACCGTTGCACCTTGCAGCAGCCAATAGCCACGTGAAGTGCGTACGGGCGTTGCTGTGGTGCGGAGCGGATTTGGCTGCTGCTGTCAGAGACGAGTCAGGTCGACGGACGACCATAGATCTCATCATGCTTTGCATACCTCAACCCGTCGATTTCCTCGAAGAAGTATTTGACTCGTACATATCCATGGAAGGAGAATCAATGAGCGACGACGAGGCCAAGATCACCATCAAATACAACCTCCTCGTGCCCGATGACAGACACTCTCGACAGCTCAAAGTGTTGAACGCTCTTCTCAACTCTGGAAAAATTGACTCGATTCAAAAACTTCTACTCCACCCGCTTGTGGAGACGTTTTTGCACCTCAAGTGGCAGAAATTGAAGATATTTTTCATCGTCATCATGTTCCTCTACGTCATACAAACAGCCTCCTTGACAGTCTACGCTCATGTCATGTACATTGAGAGAACCACATCTCCAACGGTGGTCTTTTGTGCAAATATTGCTAGCATTCTCTTGATAGCAGTTGACATTTTAATACTATTCTTGGTAAGTCATCGACATAAATTCGCCATTGTTATGGCTATTCTTGCGTCTAATTGAAGCATCAAGGGTAATATTCCCTCTTAACTACTTCCATTAAGAGGAAGTTTATGGTAGAAGTATTGTTCATAATAAAACTACTTATCGAGAAAGTTTGAAAGATTCGCACAGACGGTGGTATCTTCTCAAAACATCCCCTCAGGTCTTAATTAATCTGCCAGTTTTATCTGGCTCGTTCTTCCCGTGGCTGTGGGTGGTTCTTGAATTATCGACGACTCTAAATAAAGAAGAACTGGGCATAAGAGATAATTCATCGAATCTTCAAGATTAAATGTTCAAATTCCATGAGAGTAGCATCCAAGTTCTTTCTTACATTTACCTTCAGGTCAAACCAAAAAAAAAAACCTAAAAAAAAATTGTAAAAATGTATGTATGTAATTTGAGGGTCGCTGAATCCAAATCCAGGGTTGGTTCAATCATGTCTGGTTATCTGAAGGTCATTTGAAGGTCGAATTTTAAGAATAGGCTTAAAAAACTTGAAAAAATTCAGACAAAAGTATTTTAGAAAGCTGATTCCAAATCCTGTTTTGGTCATATAAGGTCATTTAAAGGTCGAATTTTTTTTTTTTAATTTAGGTTATTTTGTTGGTTTGACCTTCAAATGACCTTGACCTCATGAAGGTCAACCGACACTGGATTTGGATTCAGCATTCTAAAAAACCTATGTCTGAATTTTTTAAGCGATATTTTCTACATTTGACCTTCAAATGACCTTGAAAGCGATCTGATCTGAAAAAACTGGCAATTGATTCAAAATCAGCAACCCGAAAAACATAAAACCCAGCAGGTCGCTTTCATGGACTTTGACTTTTTTTGTGGGGTTGTGTAATTGATCAGGAAAGATTTTTCTTGTTTTGGTTCTCTGAATAGACGCAGGAAGAACCATATTTCCTTTTGATGGCAATTTGCATGAAAATTGTATGAAAAATTGTGACTAGCCACTTCTATGAATGCTTCATCTCTACTTATGGCTCACTGCTTCCTTATCACAATCCAATAAGCCTCACTGAATACATAATCACGTCTCTTTACAGGAAGTAATCAATTTAATTCAGCTACAACGCTACTACATCACTGACATCGAATCACTGGTCAAATGGGGGATGATTGTGACGTCGTTCATCGTAGGCTTGGCGGATCCAACGTTCACTTGGACGAAATATATCGCAGCAACGGCGGTATTATTGTCCTGGATAGAACTGCTGTTTTTACTAGCGAGATGCCCATCGTGGGGGTATTACGTTCTTATGTTTTCAAGAGTCGCCATGAACGTCCTGAAGGTTAGTTTACTGACCATGATAAGAAATAAAAGTTTAAAAGAGCGATTCTTCTCACGTTTTGATGTTTTTGCCGTTGTTTTCAGGTACTGGGAACGTTTGTGTTGTTATTCATCGGATTTACGTTTAGTTTTTTAATTTTGTTCGAAGCTACCGAGCCGTTTAGAAATTTCTTCGAGGCTTTTATGAAAGTTGTCGTCATGATGCTTGAATTTGACTACCAAAACATGTTTGAACCTGTCAAAGATATCAAAGCTCTGTCGATAACCGGTCGCCTTGTCTTCATATCTTTCGTCATTCTTGTGTCCATTGTCATGATGAATCTGATGTTGGGTTTAGCTGTGAGTGACATCTCAGCTTTGAAAGCTCAAGGTTCGTAACACTTCCGCAAAAACTCCTCAACACCCTGAATTTGTTGCAATTTAGCGTTTTATTGAATCTTTTATTTCAGGTAAGACGCAAAGGCTGGTAAAACAAGTGCAGTTTCTCAGCCTTTTGGAGATCGTAGTTTACAACAGAACTCTCAAAAAATTGCTCCCCCCGACAATTTATGAGACTTTTGAAGGAAAGCGAGCGGTTGACGGTCAAATTATCGTCCGCCCTGGTAAACCCATAGAATCCATCAATCACACTCTTCCGAAGAAGTTGAGGGAAGCTGTTATCGACTCGGTAAGCGCTATGACGATGAAATTCACACTTTGCACTTGCAATACTTACGTTATAATTTTTTCCGTTATATTATTTATAGATTTGGTCGAAGACGAACAACGACGAGGTTGAAGTCACGATCAATTTGCAAGACATAAATCAGAAAATCGAAGAATTGGCTGACAAAGTTAAAAATAATCACTCGTCGTCCTCCTCATCGTTGTCTGGCAGTCTTAGCAGTAGTGACGTTTATGAAATCATCTATCTACTCAATCAGATACAAAAAGACCAAAAAGTACTGAAGGACCGGTTGGACACCTTAAATCCCCGTGCTCCCTTAATGACCTCTACAGTTTTTCACGAAATGCCTAATGAAAATCGCCCTTCAACGCGCATCTAATCTAAGAATTTACAAAGAAAAAGTTGCGGTCCCCCTGTTGTATTGACTCATGGGAGAGTCTCCTACGTGTCCGTTTTTATGCGTAGTACAGTTTACGTTAGTTTTTTCGAACTTTTCGTCTAGCAAAATCGTCGATTATGTCTTCAACATCAATACTCTGCAATAAGTTATTTTCGATATACAAAATTGATAAAGAACTCAGTCATTCATGTGCCATACTGTTGTTCATATCGTATTTGTCAACTGGAGTTCGAAAGAGACTGTTCACTGGTGCAATTCGTAATCATCATACACAGAACGATTCAAAATGATATTTCAATGTATGGATAAGTTGAGCCATGGTTGTTGGATTTTAGCAATTTGTGCATGTCACTTATGGATGTACACCCAACTAACATGTCTACTTTTATGATTATACTTTTTTAAATTTTCATTAATTTTTCCCTCCAAAAAAATAGTGCTCTGGACCGGAGTCTAAGTGGCTCATGTGTAAAAACGGCACTTTCTGGAAACACTAATTTACTATAGTTCCCAAAGACGCCGGCAGGGGCCAGCACTGCTCTGGAGGAAGACTGAGCTCACTGACAATGTGGCTAGCAGAGAAAAACCTTACACTTCGACTAGTTTACTGTAGATTGGCAAAGTTTTGGTTGGTTTTTCCTTAAATAATCAACCTGTTATCACGCAAAAACTCAACCACTCTTATTTGCAAAAAAAAAAAATTCCTGGCGTTTCAGGGCATTTAGATCAAAATAAGCAAAATGTCCGTTCGTCATCCACGCCGTTTTGGTAGTAGACAATTTTCTTAAAATTTGAAATTCTGGTCAGGGACCCATTTCCGGCTTTAGATGGTCCTCGAAACTTTTCAGCCCGATCAGTCCAAATTTGAGGTAAAAATACATCCGTGTGAGATATTATTTTTCACTAAATTTTGGACGCTGAATCGATAAGAATGAGTCCGGGACACTCCTCCTGTGAATGAATTTGTAGCGTTTTGCATTTCAATATTAGAGGTCTGTCAAGCTTGGAAAACAACATTTCTGAAGAAGAGTTCGATTAATAGACCAGATTTCATTCATTTTCATTTCTTTTCAATAATTAAACAAGCCTCTTTACGATTGATATGTATTTAGAAAATGGCTTTTTGAGATTACTGGGGACAATGGGATACTGATTACGGGAAGATTGCTACAAGTCTTTGTTTCGCCTCATTTTTTACTCAGTCATTTATCGTACATGTCTTGGTAAGACTAATGCTATACTCATTTTCATTAATTTGATTGACGATTTGATTGAGTCGCACTCATTGGTTTTCCATAAGAGAAGTTGAACAAGAAGCGCTTTGTCTTAGGATCCGGCTTTCCTCCGAAGTTCCGCTCGGTTCTTCAAGCACTTCTTGACAACGTCCTGTACGAGTTTTGTCTTCAGAGAAGATTCCGAGACATTTTTAAACCATTCGGCACGATGAAACCCCTTCGGACGAGTCGACAAGATCGTCTCAAATTTAAGTCTCTTCCGCATTTTGTGAAGAGGTCGATGACGAGCGTCGGTTTTCTGTCGCGTCTCCCGTGGAAATGACAGGCTCTTGTGGCCATCAGATATCCCGTAGCGAGGCACCAGAAGAAAATCAGGCATTCGAGTGTCGCACGTGCGCTGCAGCGGCAACTTCAACTCTTCCATCACAGTGGAATCGTAAAACAGTTCTTTCGACATAACAGTTTGAGTTTCGTCGCTCGTATGTGACGTGGTGACGAAGTCTGTCAGAGACGGGCACCTCTTCAAGGCGCCTACGTGTTCAGTCGCCAGTATATTTGAAATGGGATCCATTTTCTCCAACAGAGCTTCTTCCCCTGTTACTGATCTTGACGGGTAGTGGACTTTGGTCCTCCTGTCAGTGAACTTGATTACTTGCCTCATTTTGACTTCGTCTTTGCTGGCGCACTCAGCTCTATCACAATCAAATGAAATCGGGTTTGTAACAAGACATTCACTACCGTCATCGCTGCCACGATTCTTCACTTCTTGCCCTGCAGACGAATCTTCTACTTTACACTCACGTTTCTTGCGACTCTTCCGCGTCTTGACGGCAAATGGATTCCGCTTAGAAACCATCGATATCTTGTGAGATTCCAACCCAGACCTGAAACGCTTGCTTCTGGCTGGGTCCAAACACTTAATGGCATCTCCCACAACAGCCACAACGTACTTCATTTTCACGTTGTTTCTCGGTATCACAACCGGCATCTTCAAAACGGGACGAGCTCCTCGTGGAACCGTCTTATTGAATATCACCTTTGTACCGAACGTATCAGTATTCAAAGCACTCTTCCTATTCTGCTTTTTTGACGACTCATCGAGACTCTTCCTCATCCATGGCCTTGATGTCAGCCGCCTAAGTTGATCGTTCACCGGTAGTTTCTTCTGCCTTTGCTGGTCAAAGGAAGCCTTTTTGAAACAGTCCATCTTTTGAGAAATAGACAGACAAGTCTTGGGTGTTGTTTTAACCGCTTGCAGTGCATAATGGTGTTTCACGATAGTTCTTGTTCCATTTGGACAGACTTTTTTGGACGCGTTTCCATCGCTCAATACTTTTCTGGAAGCAACTTTGGTCAGTTGCCTTTGTGGATGTTGCTGAACGTTCTGCATTTTAAGGGGCACCACTGAGGATGCACTGATAGGATATATCACATTGGTGTCTTACGAAAAGTTCAACAACTATTTCTTCTATTTCACCCTGTTGTAGGGGGGTAGTCTTGATTAAAACAATGATATTCTGTCTCAAAAAATAAATATTCCTTGTTACTAATAAGTTTTCTGAGTGGGAGAAAAAACCCGATAGTGATGTGTGAAAATGATAAATTAACAATGACTAAATAGCTATAGGAACCTAGGATTATAAATGTTTACAGGAACCCTGAGCAACCTGTTTTATATAATATGCGTATGTAAATTAGAATGTTACTCCTCCATTTGACTCGCGCACTAAAAGGGAAATTGTGGTTTTACTTAGGTATTTATCAGAAATACTTCAAACAAAGGCAAAATAGCAGTTTATAGTTGTTTATAGTTGAGAGTTTCAGCGTTAAATATAGACGGACCGACACCTACTTTCTCTTAGAGATTCATAATACCACACCAATTTGATGACATTTCATCCGATGTTTGTGTCAATTATGACTGGCCTATCGGATGTCAAAGAGAAGTTGCATAAAGACGCTTTGTGACTTCCAGAATGAAATTTGTTTTAGGGACGGACTGACCTTTGACACTGTCAATTCGTAAAAAGAGGCCCTTCAATCTCTCCCTCTGCAATGAATGGTGGAACCACCCAGAATTAATTTCATTTTTTGTCGAACCAGAAGAATTATTACAATTTGATATTTACTTGAAAGAAAAAGGAATGATTTTATTAATACGACGCTGATTTGATTTCAGTTTTTTTTCTGAACCTAAAGAATCATTATAATTTGACATTTGCAATTACTTGCTGCAAATTCTTACACACGGGTTGGTAATTCCTCGGACCAGGTGCATGGAGATTCATTTCATCAACATGGGGGAAACAGAGGGATGGCGGGTCCCGGACCCATTCCAATCGATTCAAGGTCCAAAATTTAGTGGAAAATGATACCCCACACGCCTAGGTACCAGAAATCTCGAAAACGCATATTCGAAATGGGTAATAGACACCCATTTAGAACCATAACTTCTTCCAGTAGGTGCCAATCGTTCTGGAACCCTTTTCATTGGATTGAGCGTCCAGAATTTAGTGGAAAATGATACCCCACACACCTATTTTGCAAAAAAATCTCAAAAATCCTTTCGAGAAATATTTTTTCGAAATTCACATTTTTTGCTAATTTTGATCTAGACACCTTGAAACGTCCAGAAAAAAAATTTGGGACAAATCGGGGAGATTGACTTTTTTGTGAAAACAGGTTGGTTATTCAAGGAATAACCAACCAAAAGAAAGATTTTATTAATACGACGCTGATTTGATTTTAGTTTTTTGTTAAACCTGAAGAATCATTATAATTTGACATTTGCATTTACTTTAAAAAACAAAGAAGGACAGATTCGATTTAATATGTCGCTTATTGATCATGAAGTTATTACCACCTATGTTTTGTCTGAGGGGAGATGGAAGAGAGGGCCGCTAGGGTCTAATCCCCTTCGTGTTTAAATAAAAAAATTCAATCAATCTGCGAATGGGGGAAAATTATTTTTTCAGATTGCACCATTGCGGTCAATTATGACCAAGGCATTTCGTTCCAATTTGGAGAGCAACCTACAATTTCTCTTCAAATGAAGTGGTCGAGAGATAACGAGAAACGTATGCGATTAGTCATCTTGAGCGGCGATAAACCGCTTCTCCCGACAGTGGTTGAGAATTGGGCGTCGCTTCAAGTCAGGGAATGTGCGCGGATTGGCAAATCCCGTTGACGACGCGTTGGCGTCAAACCCGGCCGCCGAGCGTCGGTACCGTGTCGTCGGCGTCGTCGTCGGCCGACGGACCGGACGGACGATTGAAGGGAAAAGATCCGGAGGAACGGCGCCGCCAGCGTCTCAATTCCGAACTACTTGCTGCTGTTTACCGGTTAGACGTAATGAAAGTCTACAGGTGAGTGCAAATGTGGGGATTAAAACCAAACGATGATTTTATATTCTTCCCCATTGGTAGGTATAAGTAGAAAATACACCACGCTCAACTTGTATTCACTCAATGACCTAATTGCACTTGACACTACGATAAAACACTCAACCTGGTAGCCAACAAATTACTAAATATCCAACCAAGAAACGGCTGCAAATTCTTCCACAGTGTGATTTCTTAAAGCAAGAGTATAGGAAAAACAGTGTTCAGGACCCATTTCCTTTGGTGAACGCCTATCTCATAGATTCAGGTCCAAAATTTAGTAGAAAATGATACCCCAGATGCTTGATTCCCAAAGAGTTTCAAAAATCGAGTTTTCAGGAGCACATTATTACCCTTTCCTGCACTAAATTTGGGCCAATTAGGCTGAAAAGTGTCAAAGAAAAACTACTATAGCCGGAAAGAGAGAGGCCCTTGAATAAAATTTCAAATATTTAGAAGTTTTCTACTAAGGACGGTATACGGCGGACATCATGAAACGCAAACTGTAAAATTTGGGTTGTTCATTCCAAGAATAATGATCCAAAAAGTCCGCCCACGCTGTTTTTGGTAACAGAAAATGTGCTTAAAAAATAATAAAACACTCAACATGGTAGCCAACAAATTACTAAATATCCAACCAAGAAACGGCTGCAAATTCTTCCACAATGTTATTCCTAAGAAAAGTGTGAACAATGTGGTTGAAATGTGTGGAAAAGCGTTCAGGACTCATTTCCTCTGGTGGGCGCCTATCGGTACGGGACTAGGATCAGGGTCCAAAATTTAGAGGAAAATGATAGCCCGCGTGCCTAATTCCCAAAAAGTTTCGAAAATCGAGTTTCTAGGAACACATTATTACCCCTTCCTTTCCCTGAATTTGGGCCGATTGGGCTGAAAAGTGTCAAAGACCAACTATAGCTGGAAAGAGATCCTTGACCAAAATTTTAAATGTTAGGAAGTTTTCTACTAAGGACGGTATACGGCGGATATCATGTCTGTCAAATTTAGGGCCACTAGGAGAGGTTGACCTTCGTCATGAAAACATAGGTTTTTGGAAAACACGCTGTTTCCGGTAGCAGAAAATGTACTAAAAACTGTTCTTCTAAAAAGTCCTGGACACTTTTCAGCCCGATTGGCCCAAATTTGGCTAGTTTATGGGGTAAAATGTTATATATGGAACTTGGTTTTCGGAACTAGGTATGAGTAGTATCATTTTCCACTAAATTTTGGACGCTGAATCCATTGAGATGGATCCCAGACCAATTGGTGCCCACTGGGTATCAAAATAGGCTCTTACCTACCTTTTGAAATGATTCCTTGTTAGCAGAAAATGTATTTAAACAATTTTCTTCTAAAAAGTCCTTGACACTTATCAGCCCGATCGGCCCAAATTTGGGTAGGTTATGGGGTAACATGTAATTTATGGAACTCGGTTTTCGGAAATTTTTGGGAACTAGGCATGAGGAATATAATTTTCCACTAAATTTTGGACGCTGAATCTATTTAGTTGGTCCCAGACCAATTGGTGCCCACCGGGTATCAAAATGAGCTCTTACTCTCACACTCCACACTCACCGTTTTCCCCTCAAATTGCTCTAAAAAATAATAAGCTACTGCGGATGAATTTGCAGCGTACATTATCTAGACGTCATGAAACGTAAACAGTCAAATTTTGGGTCGAGTCCGTTTACCCCATCCAACGCTAAACCTTCCTAATTAAATGATGAGTTGTTTGCTGCCTGTTGAGTACCATCATTCGGGATTGGAGCAATGAGGACTCTTGAGGTCTTTTGTCTTGAGGACTTTTATTCTCGGAATTAGCACACTACAGTTTCAAAGAGGTCAATAATCGAAGCTGTCTCAACGGATCGAAAATTTGCTAGGTAGGGAATGATGTAAAATAAAAAACTATTATCCATCGTCTCTCAGTACTGAAAAGGGGTTGGCATCGTGAGAACTCAACGGACCGAAATTCTAGACAACCAACAAAGGGAATGGGAGGTGCTACGTCAAATATACTTGAAACAAGAGATGCAAGCTGTTGTAAAATAAAATGAAATAAAATCTCAGGAAATGAAGATCGTAAAGTGACTCGATTCGTGTCACACATATCACACAACAGTCATGTGTATCGCGAGTCCATAAATTCCATCTTTGAAGTAGTTACTAGAAATATTGACTTGGCCATAAATTCAATTCATATACACGATGGGTCTAAGCGGTTGTAGTTTCTTGTGTAACCCCCCCTCCTGTTTCGCCAGCCAATCTAGGGTGGGTGGATCAAACAGGAGATGTTTCAAGTTGTTGGCTCCAGGAGCCTGGCTACGAGGAATATAAAAATAAACCCCACAACGAATCAGCGGTAACTTCAGGGGCCGGAATTTGTATCACAGATTATGATTGATGATCAAATTATTCCATGTCCTGAAGAAATAAGGTAGATGCAGTTTATACCGGTTTCTATAAGTGCTTTGATAAGTTAGATATCTGAAGCTTCAATCATTTGGGTTCTTTGGGACGATTCTTCGCTCATGGACTACCTAGCCAAGCGCTCATTGGTGGTAAAGTTGGGGGATTTTCATTCTCGCCCCTTCTGAGTCACTTTTGGCTGTTTGCAGGGTTCACATCTGGGTCCTTGGCTGTTTTTGATGTACATGAATGATGTGGGGGATGCCTTTGACAGCTTGTCTGCTTTTTGCAGATGACCTGAAGGTATTTATGGAGGTTATGCAGGTTGGGGATTGTGAGGTACTCCAGACAAAACTTGCTAGGTTTTCTGATTGGTGTTAATCTAATAGCATGTCTCTCAACGTGAAAAAATTCCATTCCATTACCTTCTATCGAGGGAGTTCACTGCAACATGGGTACAAGATAGATGGGAACTCACTTGACCAGAGAACTGAGGTAAATGACTCGGGCATTCTTCTTGATTCCCATCTGTCGTTTTCTGCTCACATAGGATGGATTTGTGGCAGGGCAATGCATTCGGTGGGCTTCGTAATATCACTGACTTCGGCGAGGATGTTGCTCTTGTTACCCTCTTCTCTGCCTTAGTTCGCCCTATCCTCGAATATAGGGCGCCAGTCTGGTCTCCCTAATATGGTCAGGCAAAACCCAAGGTTGAGCGTGAGCAGAATGCTCCCTCCGCTTCCTCTGTTTTAAAACCATGGGCTTCCCAGGTTATCTCTTAATTGTGGTGTGAGATGAGAGTGGCTAGTGGCCTGGCGTCTCTTGAGGATCAGCGGCTGTGGCTGGACGCTCTGTTTCTCGCGAAGCAGCTGAAAAAAAGTCACCAACTGTTCCCTCTTTTGGCCTTAGTCCCCATACGAGTGCCTCGTGTGGTTACGAGAGCCCAACATCCGTTTGCAATCCTGCATGCACCTACCAAGTACCAACTATTTGAGGAGTAGCCCCCTCCTAGATGCTGAGAGGTGTGTCTGGTTGTCTGGCAAGGATGGTGCCTTGGGTTTGTTTGTTGATAGTTTGCAATACATCTAGCGTAATTTTAAGAAGGTTTTGTTTTGTAAATGAGTCTCTTGTTGTTGTTGATTGCTTAAATAAAATATGGTTTTTTAAAATTAATACGGCGTACCATACGTCCAAACACAAGTTGCTAAAACAAGAACTTGAATGTTTGAGAATTAGCAAAATTTTTTGATTTAAATCTGAATGCCTAGTTGTGGAGGCGCCAGTGCCGCCCGCGCAGAGGAGCGCATTCTAGCGGCCACCCGAGATTGTGAAGTTTCATGATTCCGTAATTTTCCTTGGCCGTGTGAAATGCAGGATTTTGACTATCATCGTTTTAATATTTTTGAAGGCTGATGAAGGAAAACGAGGCACTGAGCATCAACGCGTATTGTAGCGAAACCAAAGCGTCGGCTGCTCACATAGCTACAATGAAGGGTGACAGTGAAATGCTTCAAGTCCTTTGTTCTCTCGGTGCAGACGTCACCATCCCTGATTCACAGGTGAGGGGCCAAGACGCAACTTAGTTGTACGAGCCAGTTGGTGAAATAACTCATCAAATTGTTCCTTATGTTTAGGGTCAACTTCCACTTCATTTAGCCGCCTGGGAGGGGAACATCCACACGACGAAGGTGCTGCTGAAAAACTGTCCAAATACCGTGGACAAGACCATCACATTTCCAACGTCTTCGTCCATATGGGCACCTGAGAACAGCTGTGGATGGGGTCACAACCATCAGGAAATTACGTCTCTGGTAGGTAGAATACCCCTTGGCTGGCAACCAGCAGCCAAGCCCTTGGTGGTGAAGGTGGATGAGAAGCAAAAAGAGCAGCTTTATACAACGTATTATATTGGTGATTGTTGTAGATTGAATGGTTATCTGGTTTATATGGTTGTAAATGGGCAATGTCTGTACAATTTCGGCACCCTCTAAAGTGCAATCATTGGAAGAAAATGATCATTGCCCGTTGAGATTCAAATTAAATACTTAGAATCTTGTGTTTCTGTTTAGATGAGTATGGCGAAAACCGAAGAGGGAAGCACGGCGCTACACATAGCTTCAATGCACTGTATGACAGGAGTGGTCGAATTTTTAATAAAGAGAGGGGCTTCAGTCCAGATCAGAGATGTCCATGGAAGAACCGCTTTAGACGTAGCTGGTCAGGAGAGCGGCTCAGCTGACCAGAACACACCGTACAGTCCATACTTCGCTTCTGCAGCACAGCCTACGTCTCCTACAATGCCTGGAATCACGACGTATTCTTTTCCCACGAGCTCGCCGATAGTAGTCCCCATGGGTAGCTCAAATCGACCAGACAGTCCAGTAGAGAAGCCAATACCATTTCCTTTAAATCGCGACCCGTTCGCTCCGCGAGTCGTT
This sequence comes from Cyrtorhinus lividipennis, assembly GCA_019603395.1. Classification (NCBI taxonomy): domain Eukaryota; kingdom Metazoa; phylum Arthropoda; class Insecta; order Hemiptera; family Miridae; genus Cyrtorhinus; species Cyrtorhinus lividipennis. The sequence continues at coordinate 3,620,301 of CM033999.1, read as the reverse complement.
CCTATTGGAATGGAAGCCGTCGGTACGAAAATCAACAACGCTCTACACTGCATTGTGAGCACTCTGATGGACAGCGGTGCTAAAATCATGGCGAGCAGGGATGGCGATACTGAGATGGACAGCGGACTCTCGGATATATCCAGCGCCGCTCTCCGAACTGCCATCGATCAGGATGACGTCGACGTGATGACGATTTTGATAGAAAACGGAGCCAGTTTAGTCGCTTTTGACAGAGACGGTGACACTCCGCTTCATTTGGCCGTTCGAAAAAAGAAATTCGAACCGCTCAAAGTCATTGTCAAATACCTAGAGGCGGGGAAAATTGACATGAAAAATGAATTTGGAATCACAGCTCTGCATTTGGCAGTTCTAAAGGAGTGGGCCGAAGGGATAGGCTTCCTCTTAGAATCCAGAGCAAGTGTGGAAGTCAAATCTGACGGTGAAAATGAAACTGTGCTACACATAGCTGCTAAACTGGCGAATCCTAAAATGATGGAAGAACTTCTATCAGAAGATGGAGCTCTAGAGGTGAGTTAATGTAGAAACACAACAAGTATAGTTGTACATTATGAATCCGACGCAGCGGTCGAATGTCGACAAACATTGGTCAAAATGTTTTTTCAAACGTAGGAATCTATATTAAATAAGACCGGGTATTCAAGATGAACCCTAAAAGTGTCCTGTAAAATACCAAAAAGCATCTGAGATGAATTTCAACTTTCCAGGTCCCTTTCCAGAGAGTAGAGGCAACCATGTTCCTATTTTGGTATTTCTTTAGGAGTTATATGGCCCAAAATGTGATTTTAGGCGCACCGATAGTTGAGAAAAACACTGAAAATCATTCAAAAACGGTTTATTATTCAATTCTACATCGATTTTTCGTATGAGGGATAGGGTTTTTGGAGAAAATACCTAGGTATTGAGAAAAAACAACTGGGAAAACAATTTTTCCTCGAGAATATATCCATTTTCAAATTACACCTCCAGGTACCCTCTTACGGCAATCGATTAGAGAGCCATAAGAATCGATTCAGCGTCCAAGATCGCGTGGAAAATTACACCTCACGCATCTGAGGCCACATGAACATCTCGAAAAACCAGTTTCAAATTACACGATTCTCTCAAAAGATTGCCTCTATTGGGGGCGAAAATGAGTCCGTCACATTTAGATGCATTTCAAAAAGGTTTTTATGCCAGAATGGTCATTGTTGATTATTTGGGTTCTGTTGGTTTATAACTCTCATCAGAAGAATACATTCTTGCATTTTTATCGGGAAAAAAATGACGAAATAACAGCAATACTGAATGGATAACAAAATAACTTCTGATAAATTCTGATTTAGTATAACATATTCTCGTATTAATGAATAAATTACAACTTTTTCCTCTCCAAAACGTACCCTTTACGTTCTTTAGTGAAAATATTGCAAATACCGGACTCAAAAGTGGCGATTAAAAATGTACAAAATAGCTGAATTCTGCCCACGAACTGTATTTAGGCCAAAAGTTGACCTGTTGATAATGTTTCACGAGCCAGATCCACCTTTAATAATGATGTTTGCGGAATAAAGGGTTTATTTAGGAAACGTGTGTGCAAGGTTTATATTATATACGAGTAGGTACACCTACCTACCTATCGACTCTAGTATACAGCTTATACAGATTTTATTCCTTCCAGGTTGTCAACTATAAGGATCGAGATGGATTCACTCCTCTTCTCAGAGCGATTCAATGTAAATCTCTCGTAGTAGTGGAGCTACTGATCAAAACTGCCAAAGCTGACGTCAACGTTCATTTGAAAGATGGCACGAACATCATCCACTTCACGGTATCGTGCAGCAGCGAGCGGATCCTCAAGTATCTTATGAAAGTTGGGTCCTGCAGGAAGCTCCTCAACGAGCTGGCCCCAGAAGAGGCCAAAGGCGTCGCTCCGCTTCACATCGCCGCCGAAAATGGCCAAGCGGATTTCGTGCAGATCCTCCTCGAAAACCGAGCGACGGCCAGTCTGAGGACAACCGACCATCCAAAAGGCCGAGCGACGGCTCTTCATTTGGCCGCAGCCAACGGGTACAGGCGAACCATAGAAATTCTACTGAAATTCGACAGCAACTGTCTCAACATTGAGGATAAAAACGGTTGGAAACCTCTGCACACGGCTTGTTTCCACGGCCACGGAAAGTCTGCCACGACGATGATCAGGCGCGGGGCGGATCTCAGTGATTCCGTCTACATTCACGGGGCCGTCCGCACAGCCCTGGACCTGATGGTTGTCAACGTGCCAAGGTAACTTGCAGACTACACACTTTGATCATTCTGGCCCCATTCCCCTCCCATGTAAGTTAATTTTTACGGCACAATACCTTTAATTTTGGAGACAAAAACAGATTTAGATCAATATGGTGCATACTCCTTCACATGACACCTAGACGAATCTGTAAGCTTGGTTACTCCGAATCCAAATCTAGGGTTGAAGTCCCTACTCCTCAAGGCGTTTAGGAAAATGTACGAGATAACGCTTGGGCCAAGGGTAGTAGAGTCTACTATACCCTTCCTTTTGGGCCAAAGTTGCTTGTTATGGTTGGCTCGGAGTAGTACCTCATAATAATGCTTAAGATGTGGCAGGTGATGTGTGAAGAAATAAAACACTTCATGTATATAACACATACTCAATTAATGCATATATTAAAAGAAAATAACCACAACAGACGTGTACAAAATATATAAATGAGAGTAAATACGTAGGAGCTGCTGCAAAAGCTAATATTCTCTTTATTTTGAAAAGTACGGGACTAGCCAATTACATTGTGCGCTGCAATCGAATCCAAAATAATTAAGTTTCACACTTAGCGAGAAAATCACTCATTAGAAGTCTCACTGTGTCAGCGGAAACAAAGAACAGGTCGAGGTAAAGGGGAGGATCTGCAAGATATAATCGCAAAACGAGGCAGCGACCGAGGGGACGGTGGTACAGATGATTGTGTAGATGAGAAAGGCACCCCCAATAATGCTGGACGAACGTGACGCTGCCAAGACCGAGCACTTGAAGCGAGACCATGGACAGAAGGTTCGGCGTGTCATGAAGAAAACCCATGAAGAAAACCCAAGTCCGCGACAATCAACTGGACGCAGAAGCCGGCACTAAAGGCCAAGGCAGAATAGTCCACTTTGGTGCGAGGTATACCAATCTTGAAATATGATCCACAACGCAGGCTCAAAATGGGCGCCACGCCACTGACACATACTCAAGGACAGGCGTCACCAAGGAACGGTACAGCGTAATCAGTGCAGAAACGTCGGAAAACTCGTGAGTATGCCTCTTCAGAAATCCAAAAGCACGCATACCTCGAGAAGCAACATGGTCTGGGAAAGGAAAATGGGGTCTAGTAAGACACTGAGGTCACCGAGTCAGCAAAAAGTGAGAAAGACGGGTGCCAGCGATGGATTAGTTAACCTGAATCGGGTTGTATGAGCGTGTAAAGGATGCCATTTTGCGGGATTAAGAGCCAGGCCATTAACATAGCGCCGCTTGGACACAGCGTCAAAATCAGACTGCAGTAGATGGCAGTTGGAAGGTTCAAAGATCTTCGAGTCGTCAATAGCAGCATAGGGAGTGCTGGATGAGGGTCCCCACACTGTTGCGGAAGCCTGTCAAAGGCCTTAACGCAACTGGTGGGGACATGATTTATCTGGCTGCCGTTCCCCACAGCACAAAGAGCGCACTCAATAAAGGTGAGGAGATTTGAAACAGTTGACCGGCCACCATATTGCTGAGGAATAACGGTACACAAAGAATTTGGGGCCAAACAAACAAGGCCTGCAGTCAGTATTCACTCACTCAATGTCTAATTGCTGAGGACAAGGTCCTCAATGAGCTCTCACCTATTTTTGATCTATCCGGGTACGATTTGGGCTCCTCCGAAAATCACTTTACTATCACCAAGTCAGTTTCCTCAGGTAGCCGCCCGGATCTGGGCCTACAGGCCAAAGCCCTGTCCAAGCCCGAAATTTACTTTTACTAAGAATATTTCCGTTCAATTCACTTCAATTCAATTCAACTTTTTGATATTAATTTAATTGTTCTCAATAAGACAACGTTGGCTTTTTATTTACTTTATTTTAATTTTATTCAGATGCGCAGAGCTCCTTGAGGACTTACTGGACGAGTTCATCTACGTTGACCAGGACGATTTGCCGGGCAAACCAAGGGAAACTCGAAAAATACTCAACGACCCCTCCTGCGCCATCAAGCTGGATTTTGAAGTTCTTCTCAGCTCGAACGACCCGTCAGGCAGGCAGCTCATGTTCCTCAACTGCCTCGTTAATGCGGAAGACAACAAAGTGAAAGATATAATACTCCATCCCGCTCATTGAGATTTTCTTATTTTTCAAATGGAACAAGTTGTGGAAGTTTTTCGCGATCCTGCTCTTCTTCTATTTTATTCATACCATGGCGTTGACGGCTTTTTGCGCCGTGATATTCATCCAGCACTACAACCACAGTTTGAGTGAACGCATTCTGCAAATAACGTTTTTGATTTCTCTCTTCCCCATCGTGATTGCTGTAAGTAACGATTCAAGCGGCAGAATAACAATTCGTTCGTTCTACAGAGTTCAAAGTGACATTCGAATTGGTTTTAGGAGACACTTCAGCTGCTGAGGTTGGAAAGGGGCTACTGGAACGACTACGAATCCTGGATGAAATGGGTTATGATATTCACTAGTGGAACAGTCGGCTATGGAAGCGTTTTTGCGAAAGATGACGAATGGATTCGACATTTTTCCAGTTTTGCCATCCTCTCGTCATGGCTGGAATTGCTTTTCCTCTTTGCCCGGTTTCGATACTGGGGACTGGACGTTCTCATGTTTGAAAAAGTCATTGAAAACGTCCTCACGGTTTGTGATAACACTTGAATATTTAGTGACTAGTATTATCCGTAAAAGCTGCCAAATCGAATGTAAATTCAACAAAAATTGATTATTTCAGGTACTGTCGAAATTCGTATTTCTATTCCTCGGGTTCATGTTTGCTCTGATGATACACTTTGAGGGAGCGGCGCCTTTTTCAAACTTCTGGGACTCTTTTTGCCAAGTAAGTGCAACAGGAGGAAAATATCAATCCACTTAACATGAAATTTATCAACAATAAATTATCCAATCTTTAATTCATCTGAAATTGATTCGTCAATTTTTCAATTCGTCAAATGCTTTACAAAAATTAGGTGGGTTTTCAGGTATGTATACTGTACAAAAGTACACTTTCACGAATGCGTCATCGCTATATATTATACCTGATTAAATTTCATTTCATCACAGGTTGTGGTGATGGTGGTAGAACTCAATTACGGCGGAGTTTTCAGCGAAGCTTCGACAGACGTCAACGCGGTGATCGGACGGCTTATATTTGTTTTCTACTTGATATTCGTGGCTCTCGCTATGACCAATCTAACAGTTGGTTTAGCAGTCAGTGACATCGCAGTCCTGGAAAAACAGGTAGGACCACTGTATAAGATTCTGCTTGGTGATAACGCACTCTGACGGAGAACCAGGAAATAAATCGTGACATGCAAGTCTCACTTTTTGAAAATTATGCAAAATTCTTGAGGAACCAAATGAGTAAATACTTAGGAAAAAGTGAATTCTTCAAGGTCAAGGAATTTATAGTAGTTTCAATATTACTTTCCCGTCCTCCTTTAGAGCGCGTCATTGTCATGCAATATGAATAGCATTTTCACGTCAAATTAGAGATTATACACTTCAATTTGGAGGTTTCACACACCAAACTGGAGGTTTTCCATGTTAAATTGGAATAGTCTAACACTGGGATCATTTAATAGACATTACAACATATAATACTACATTAATTTTTGTAGCATTTGCGACAATTATTATACAAAACATCAGAAAACTTAACCAAGATAATTGAGGTTCTGCACCAAAGATACACTGTATCTTAAGGCCTCATTGAGAAACCCGTATAATTTGAGCAAATTGGCCTTGTTCAAGCCTTCTATAACCTCCCATAACTCAAGGTTTGAACTCCGCCATTATGGGGTTCACACAAAAGAGGTTATGGCTTGTCCCCACCTGGTTACACAGTACTGTCTTATAATTCTACAAATGTTTACTTGCCTTTAGTATGGTTTCTGGTACTGCAAGATGCGGGAAGGCTATTATAAGACAAAGGTAACAAAAAAGATATCCGACATGTTCAAGCCAATTTCACACGGCCAGTGAGGTTAGAATACCAAGCTCCTAGTCAGATTAGCCAACTTTTTTGGCATAAAATCTGTAGGCTTGACAATGACGGTGTTTCTATGCTAAGCGATCCGTGACTAGTTTTCTTTTCATTTTCTTCACTTTTTTCTGGGTCAAAATAACTTCAAAATGGTTCAAACTAAAGATATAATTCGTAAGATGTAACCTTTTTTATTTTTCAGGGGCGCGTGGAGCGATTGATAAAACGCACTTCTTTTCTCAGTTTCCTCGAAACTCTCGTCTACAATGAGCGAATCGCCACCTGCTTTCCACCAAGGGCCAAAAGCAACGCCTCGAGTTACCGTTCTGTTGAGCCTGAAATCACCGTTCATCCCAATCGTCCGGGCGTTTTAACGCAAAGACTCAAAAACGCTCTCCTCTTTATTGTACAGAAGCTAGAGCCGTCAGTGCCATTGACGACCGAACATTTCGACGGGAAAATGGAAGAAATGAACGCGACAGTGGAAAAACTGAGAAAAGACATTGCCGCTCTACAAAAGCAGTCTATTGGTCAACCTGGGATTGTCCCATGATTAGAAAAATGCTCAAGAAACTCGCTACTTTGTCATAGCTGATATCCCGTCAATCAAAAAAAACTTCGGGGAGAATAAAGTATCACCAGTTCTTGGAAGTACGCTTCAATTAAAGAGGCAAAATTGAATCAAGTTCAACAACGAGAAGCAACACAGACTTACATCAAAGGATAAGAGCCTTTTCAAGCTCAATCAGAACGATATTGGGTTAAAACAACGAAATTTATTGAACACCATTAATAAAAATGAACTGAAACGGATCTGATTCGTTACTCCACAATTGGCTTTTGACCACAACAAAAGTGAAGGGAATGTAATACATACGTAGGATGAGAACGTTGGAACCTCACGAGCCTTTTTCGCATAAGCAACTAACAACTATCTGAATCTTCGGACGACAACCGAGCAAGCAAGTTCCTTTGTGTTTCTGGTGAGAGCTTCTGGAGTAAAGAATTGACTCTAAAGAGCGAAGACTGGAAGTCGTTTTGAGGCAGCACTTTCCAAAGGGGGTGTTTTTCCCTAAAAAACAAAGTTAAAAAAAATTAATTAATAAAATATTACGATATAAAGTAAAATCTAGTCGAAAAGGTTCAAGTAAATTACTTGTCCGTAATGTTTTGAGCTCATTTTAGGTTTGTTGGAGAGGGCGTGGAAAATAACCCTCAACCTGAATCCAGGTTGGGCTGGAAATAGACTTACAATCTTCTGAAGTCAGAATAAGGGCACAAACGGCGATTAGAAACTCCTTTCAAACATCAGCAGTTCTTTATTGTTTTACAAGGCTTAAGTAGCTAAGCTTAGCTCTCATTACATTATTGGCGCCATTAGTCGACGTAGTTCTCCACTATTCTGCGTGGAGCGCTGTGGAATCTCTCAACAGCTATCATGCTCCTCAATTGCAAGCGGATGATTAATATCAACTACTATTATGGAAATAATTTTGTTCACCTCGTGTTAAAAAGAGAATAAAGAGGAGCATTTTGAGAAAGAATTGGAACAAAAAGCTTGTTGGTACAAATGTTTTGTGATATCAACACTTTTAGGTCGATTAATAAATAAAAATGCTGCGAATTCATCCACAACGGTTGATTATTCCTAGGAGCAGGATTATGGGGAAAGTAGTGAGTGTTAAGTGTCTCGGACTCATTCAAATCGATTCAGCGTCCAAAATTTAGAGGAAAATGATATCCCACACGGATGGATCGCATGGATTTTTACCCAAAAATATCTAAAACCCACTTTTGAAATGGGTAGATAGACACCCATTTTGACCCATAACCTCTTCCGGTGAACGCCAATCGTTCTGCGACCCGTTACATTGGATTCAGCGACCAAATGTTAATGGAAAATGATACCCCACACGCCTAGATCGCCAAAAATCTCAAAATCAAAAATCCATGTATCGAAATACACATTTAGACCACTACCCCCTCCTCCTTGGTCCGAAAAGGGTTGAAAAGTTTCGAAGACCAAATTTGCAGCCTTATTAGACCAAGTTGAAAAAAGGGGCTCAATTTTTTTTTTTTTTTGCGATCTAGGGGTGTGGAGTATTATTTTTCTATTCAATTTTGGACGCTGAATCGATTAGAATGAGTCGGGGACAGTCCATATTCACTTTTTGATCTAGACATCATGGAACTACTATTAATTATTCAAGAAATAACCAACCAAAACTGCAAAATATACAGTGAATAACTTCATAAGATGGAGGATTTCAGACATTTTCAATAGTTTAGTTAATATTCCTAGTTGTTTGGTTTATTTCATCATCATTTTATTTTAATAATTGTTTAGTAACTTTTATATTTTTGATGGCCTTAAAATTGAATATTTGAACGAATCCAAAACCAAATTTGAGGTCATATTTGGATTTAGTGAGAAATTTCCAGGAATTTATGTTGAGTAGGTCTAAAAAAAGTTATCTTTCTTCATAACAATTTGAAAAATTGTCAAAATAGCAAATAGTGCAAATTTGGCTTTATAGGAGAAAAAAAGAGATTGGGTCATAAGAAGTACAAGTACTACACAAAACCGAGTGAGCAAGTGATAACGAGAAGGCCAAATGGAAGATGAACAATGGCGGCAATCCCGCTTATCAGAGGTGTAGTGATGAGTAGCGCCACCTACTGGCTAATAAGTATGTTTCTGCTCTCAATGCATGCAGCTTAGCAACCTTGCCCTCGTTCAGTGGTTTTGGCGAACTAACCTCACATTTCAACAGAATAATATTGTAAATACTTACAAGCTGTCAAGATGCTCACGAACAATTCCAGCTCTGTTTTTAGTTTCTGTTAGCGATGCAACTACTTCATCATTCAACTGAGCAATGTCGGTTAAACGTTGCGTAATTTGCTGTCTAATTTGAGGCCCCAACGATTCTAGGTCTGAAACACAATAGACCTGGAACGTGATTTCATCTCTGGATTCATGTATTTCAAAGTAGGATTAGATAAAATGACGTTTTTGGATTTGAGGCAGTTATAACTTAACAATAATCAACAATATTTGGGGCTACATGTCACATGCAGAAGCCTATGCTTTGTTTAACCGATAGTAGAAACTGATTCTTCCATTAGAATGAATCAATTTGTAGAAGAATCTCCAAAGTTTCCAGTGTCATTGAATACAATTGGGTGTACCCATAGGTCTGAAATTGGTCAATTTTTGTTTTCCAATGATGTTGTTCATAGTTATGAAAGGGGAAAAGGTCTCAAATATATCAAAAATAGTGTGGATGATGGATAAGAAAGCTGAATGGTGAAAAGTGAAATCACAGCTACATTTGAGACAAAATTAAAGAACTACAACAGCAGTTCTTGCCTTCCAGGGTGCTGCACTCTAGTGGACAATATAGACAACTGGAATTATCCTCTTCTTGGTTCTATTACTGTTTTAAACAACCCTTTGCAAATAAAGAAGTAACAGAGATAAGTCACTCCAGATAAAATACTAATCAAAGCGCAGCCGCGCATTTTTAAAACCAAAGATAAGTGATAATTCAGAAATCTAGGTGGACCTAATTTGGGTTGTCACAACAGGGGCAAAACAAAAACGCTGAACACTGGCGTCACAAAACATTCTCGATTTGTTTGAAATACAACATTTTTTTTTTTTTTTTTTTTTTTTTTTTTTTTTTTTTTTTTTTTTTTACAATGGGTACATTTTATTGTTTTTCTTCCTGGTTGTGTATTTAGTTGGATGCAGAATTAGCTATTATCAACATTGCATCTGTCTTTTTATGAAATAATCAGGTATTGTTGAACATTATTTGTGCAACTTTATCTGTTAACTAGCCAGGCTTCTCACCCCCTACAGGTTATTTCAACTAAAATCTCAGGTTTTTTTCAAGTTTTCCAGTATGATTACGGATAATTGGATCAAAAGAGTTCATAACCTCTTCTTTCACTTTTGAAGAAGAAAAAAAAGTGCAGTTGTTGCAAAGGTTGGTACAATGATTAGGTGTTAGTTAAAATCCGAGTCAGGTTATACGCTTTACACACAGACACCACTTTTGGCCCTGAATTTTCTTAAAATTGATCTTACCGCCTTCATTATCTTTGAGTTTGGACAAAAGTTCGAGAAGAAAACGTGTAACAATTTCATCTTGGTCTACCACTCCATTGGTTGGTTCTTCGGGAAAACTGCAAACCTGCTTATCCGTGGAAGACCTAGACCAAAACAATAACACCATAATTATTTTATATGACATAAATTTATGGCAAACTTGAATAAATCAAGTCACAAATAGAATAATAATTATAGTATAACAGTCTAATAAGAAGATATTTCTAAGTGCATGGATGAAAGTGAGTCTGAAAGGTATAGGGTTAAATATATCCCCTAAAGTGTGGACCTGAGCCAATGCACCATTTAAGAAGGGAAGGTTTGAGGTAACAGGCATGTTCATCTGCAAGAGTGGTTTGGTTTACTGAGGAAGAATTAGGTCTTATGTACGAGCCATGTCCTGATCTGCCCTCCTAGGGATAATTCCAGGTTATCCGAAAACTTCCCAGGCTTGTCCAAGCACTCATTGGCTATCCATCTTCCATCAACCTCCACCATCAAAACATACTCTTAGCTTGGAGTTTCTCAGTCAACCTCAGCCTCAGTTCGAACTAGGTCAGCTGTTGATCGACCAAGACCAACAGCGATTTGAAGGCTCTCATTTAAACTCAACTGAGTGCGTCAGTCTGACGAAATCCCAAGGCCTTGCTGGAGCATAGGGCAGTGGAGGCAATCTGGGAGCCAAACTGAGTTCTCCAGTCTCCATGTCTCCAGAGAATGTTCTAGGAAGCTTCGCCTTGAAAATTTTAGCCCAGGTGCTTGTATAGCTTATATACGCTGCAATACCCTTTTGCATTAGCTGAAAACAGACCAAGTTCGAGAAGAGGCCTCCCAGAAAGCCACAACTTCTAGACAGGCATCTCCATTGGATTTCATAGATCCCAGAAGAGCTTTTCTTTTGGGCAATTTGAGGGTTTTCTATTTTGAGGTGTTCACGACCAGTTCCCCTCACAATATTCACGTAAAGCCTGAAGAAGCCTCAATATACCTGCATAAGAGTCTGCAAACATAGCCAGGTCATCTGCATAGAGCAGGGAGGCCAGTTCATCTACCATATTTACACTGAGGCGTTTGATACACACATTAACGTGCTAATTTGTTTAGTACATGAGCATTCGAGTTCAATGCCCTTTTGAGAAAAATGCACCAATAAACAATACGTTTTTGTAATAGGTGACGAAAGAAGCAAAGAACAGATTATTATGCTGCTACTACAATTCTACTGAAGTGACATTCATACACTCACGGGTTTGAAGGACTTTTTAAAAACAGTGCGACCAATTTTGGGACATCAGAAGTCAATTGTTGAACGACGGAGCCGAATTTTTCTACTTTCGGTAGACAAATAGCGGCGTTTGATCGCATCTTGGCGAAGGAATCTTCCAAAGTTGTGCTCATTGTTTCAGCAGGAATACGCGAGTTGGAGATTATATCTTCAATACATTCAACCTATAAAACCGTTAAGTTCAATGCCAATGAAACAGTGAATCAGAAACTATGAACTAAAGAAGTTGGATGAAAATATCCATTCAAATGGTAGCAAATAAGCACAGGCGTGGCCAGTCAAAAGCGATTGCTGTAATGGGCACGAGACAATTATTCTGCAAGTACACCTGTCCTAGAAAAACCATTCAGAAGGTACTGATTAGCTTTCTGATATCATCAGAGCACCTGAACCTACCACGGAGCTGTTGAGTACTGATATTTCATCATCCAACTCGGCGATGCTCGTAAGGTTTGACTGATTCCCGTTGTATAAACTTCCATTATGGTTGAGCCAATCAGATAAGAATTTGGCTTCCGCAGCATTATACACTTTTTCTAAATGACCACTATCAAAAAAGGTCTGCATGACGCCGGCTCGAGCGCGTTGATTCAAATCCTGAATGGAAAAATAAAATCAATAGAAGGATCAAATGTAACGTAAATAAAAAAAAAATAAAAAAAAAAAAAAAAAAAAAAAAAAAAAAAAAAAACACTGCAAATTCTTCTACAAAGGTTGATTATTCCTTGGAGCAGGATTATGGAGAAAACAGTGAGTGTGGAGTGTGCCGGACTCATTCCAATCAATTCAGCGTCTGAAATTTAGTGGAAAATGTTACCCCACATGCCTAGGTATCAGAAATCACAAAAACCCAATTCAAAATAGGTGCCCATTTTGACCCATAACCTCTTCTGGTAAGTGTCAATCGTTCCGGGACCCGTCTCATTGGATTCAGCGTCCAAAACTTAGTGAAAAATGATACCCCGCACGCCTAGGTACCCAAAAATCTCAAAAACCCACTTTCGATGTAGGTGGGTTAGTACCCATTTTGACCCATAACCTCTTCCGGTGGGCGTCAATCGTCCCACGACCCGTCTCATTGAATTCAGCGTCCTAATTTCAGTCAAAAATGATACCCTACACTCCCAGATCGCCGAAAATACGGTGTACGGCGGAAGGACACTTGCTTATCTTGATATAGACACCTTAAAACACCCAGAAAAAATTGTTGAGCCGAATCAGAGAGATTGAATTTTAGCATGAAAACAGGAATTTATATGGTTTACCTACCGACGAGGAAGACAACTGTCGAATGATTTCTCCTTTTTTGGCATCCATTTCTTCTCGCTTATTGCGTATTTTTCTATTCAATTCTTTCAATTTGAAGATTAACGATGAAAAGTGCTGCGCTAAGGTGTCGTGAAAAATTTCCAACTCTTCAGTCTGAACTTCGGTTTTTCTGAAAAAGATAAACAAAGATAAGTCGAACAGTATGATCAACTTCCTACTCAAATTCCAATTCCTACCGGTTGGGGCGTGTGCATGCTGGAACCTAGGGGGAGAGTAGGGGGGGGGGGGTTATTCATGTTATGATGAATGAAACCAGGCCAATTTTCATCTTTTTATTACCCACAAAACTCACAAATGTTTCCCATAGACTTTGTAAAAAAACTCCGAATCTGCCGTTGATATCTGTTCGCGTTAAGGTACCGATTAACTGTAATCGTAATTGGTATTTTCTACATCGCTTACGAAGATGGGTTTTGGATGGTCATTCCAGTCGATAGCGCGCATTGTAAGTGTTCGCACATTTGCTTCAATTCCTGTCCAGGGGTGAGCGACCGTAGAAAATCCTTCAATTCCTGGCTACCCTGAGCCTGAAAATTACAATTTTGAGAAAATAGAGACATTTGGAGGGCATGTAATTGCGTCGTGTTTCTTTATTTATCTCCTTTTCTGCTGTTTCGTACATAACAACACTGGTAGAGTTATCCCCAACGTTAAATATTGTGATATTTGAATAACCGGCAGCAACCACAACATTAGTCTGCTAAGTCCCGTTAAACCTCAGGGAGGACGTGATAATGTCCCGTTATTACTCTTAGCCGTTATAATAGTAGTCTGGTCTGAGTAAGTGAAAAACCATTGGTGTATGTCTATGCGCTTTATAGTTACTCAGTTTTGGATTAAATGGCTCCACCATTCAAATGTCATGTCAACATTTGAATAACTGTTCTGTATTTTTGTTTAATAATAGTCAAGTCAAGTGATATTGCTTCTGAGATACCCTTAGGAAAGTGCAATAGCAACACGTTTATCCTATTTGGAAAATGACTACCATTCTATTCTGGTGATTGCTGCAATTTCCTTTAGTTGGTTATTCCTTGAATAATCAACCTGTTTTCATGCAAAAGGTCAACCTCTCCGATTCGGCCCAAAATTTTTTTTTCTGTACGTTTCAAGGTGTCTAGCTCAAAAACACTTCAAATTCGTTCACACGGGTTCGTTATTCCTCGGACCACGCGCATGGAGACTCATTTCTTCAACAAGGGGAAAATGGAAACAGTGGGTGTGGTGGGTCCAGACCAATGTAAATCGATTAAGCGTCTAAAACAGTGGAAAATGATACCCCACACGCCTAGGTTCTCGAAACCAAACATTCAAAATGGGTAAATAGGTACCCATTTTGACCCATAACCTCATCCAGAGGGCGCTAATCGTACTGGGACCCATTTCATTGGATTCAACGTCCAAAATTTAGTGGAAAATGATACCCCACACGCCTTGGTACCAGAAATCTCGAAAACACATACAAAATGGGTAGATAGATACCCATTTTGACCCCATAACTTCATCCGCTGGGTGCTACTAACTTTTGGACGCTGAATCCAATGAGACGGGTCCCGGAACGATTGGTGCCCTCTAGATGAGGCACCATGGATCAAAATGGGTGCCTATTTACCCATTTCGAATGTGTGTTTTCCAGATTTCTGGTACCTAGGCGTGTGGGGTATCATTTTCCACTAAAGTTTGGACGGTGAACCGATTAGAATGAGTTTAGGACACTCCACCTTGACTTTCCCCCCATACTCTTGCTCCAGGGAATAATCAACCATTATGAAAGAATTTGCAGCGTTTTCAATAAAATATCGCCAGTTAAAAACGAAAATACCTGTCACGAGAGTCGCATATGGGCACCAACTTACTTCATATTCATAAGACCACGAATACATTGGTTGAACAAAGTGGCCTAAGAGGTTGTTCAATTCTTTGAATTTAGCCACTTGATGTTCAAGCTCGAGTCGTTTCATTTTCAAAAGTCGAGTTTTCTCAACCTTATCCTTCTCTTCAATCGCCTGAATTCGAAGATTCTCAGCTGAAATTAGTTGAAAATTCAATGTCAGATGTAAACATTGTTCTTATTTATACAGAGGAAGCTTACTCAAAGGGAGGTTACACTTAGTAGTACACTCTTAGTAGGCGATACTAACCACACTCCTTAGATTTAGTTTGAAAAAATGTTATTTGTTTTTTCTTATCTTCGATTAGAAAATCGATGTATTTGATTTTATCTTTTAGCTCCTTCCCTTTCAAATAAGCTTCATAATCCGAAACGCTCTCAAATTTATCCTGAAAACAAGGAATAACCAACCATAAAGAAGAAAATTTAACACGATTATTTTAAAAATTAATAAATAAAATAAGGCAATGCGCTACTCATTAATTAGGCTTACAAGAATTTCTTGCGTAGGGTTTCCTTCTACACGGAGTTTATAAACCAACAGTCGCTTTCTTTTTGCAGCAACCTCATTAGCCGGTCGAACGTGTCGAACCAAATGCAGCCAAATATTTTTCATTTGGACAGGAGTGAGCCTGTAATTGAATTTAACCAAAATTTAACGTGAGATGACAGTAAAAATGTAATGTAACTTAGATATAACTAGTCTAAGAACGATTGACCTTCAACGGCTGCACAATTTCAGCGCTAAATTGTGACCAATTGCTCTAGTAAACACAATTTTAAATCGCTAACGGGTATTAGTTTCACTTGTTGTCCATAGAGCCCCCCTCCCCCCCAAAATTGCAAGTGAAAAGAGTTGCCTTGGACAGTATGAACCTACATCACTAAAAAAAACTTAAAAATATTTAAGAAAATTCTGTGACGACATCGTTCAGAATTTTCATTTTCTGTCCCTTTTGAGACAACTTAAGTGAGATCCACCTTGATTTCTGAGTATTTTATCTGGAGTGACCTATCTTTGTTGCCTCTTATTTAAGGAGGTTTGTTTACAACAATAACAAAACAAATGAGAGAAAATGAGTCCAAGACACACTCAGTTTCCCCTTGCTCCAGGTCCATTGGTACCCACAAATCCCAAAACCCATTTTCGAGATAAGTAGGTACCCATTTTGACCCATAATAACCTTGAGAGTGCCCCAATTGGTCTGGAACCTATCAAAATGGATACAGCGTCAGAAAGTCAGTGGTTAAACGATACTAATCCCTTCCTCATGTTTCATGAACGCCTTATCTCTTCTCTATGCTTCGATCTGGGCCAGGTTATCTCGCGTCGTCCTCACTTATCTGGTATTCATTGGTTAATGTGTAGACAGCATAGTTACCGAATGTTTTCTAACAATAATGAACTTGCTTGGATCCCCATACTCTTGCTCCAAGGAATAAGCAACCCCTGTGGAATAATTTTTAGCGTTTTGATTTAGATATTATGAAACGCATATTTGACACCAATTGGAGAAGTTGATCTCTATCTCTGGCGGATTATCGTTATCAGAGATCTCTCCCCTGTGTACAGAGCCCTAGCAGTCAACATTGCTGTTGCAGTTCATCGTTCATTGTCTCGAATGTAGCCATTATTTCACTTTTTCTCACGGGTTGTGATGTCACTGTTCAGTGGGTAGCTTTTTTAACTAGGGCTTTGTAACTCTAAAATTTGCATAAGTGACGACCCGCATTGATCAGCTGTTGAATGATTATTTGATAATAATTTTTTGAGATGAGGAAGCTACTAGGTTGTTATTTAGATATTCTATACTCAAATGAAACACAGCAAAAGCTGGATGAGTCACCATGTCACTACATTTTGACTTCAAACTTTTCTACAAACCACGAGCTTCTAAAATTTGATAAAAATGAGATGAAGGTGAAGAGAATGGCTACCAAATACTTCTGCTAAAGAAATACATTTCTTCAAACTTAACCCTATATTAACTTAACCTTAACCTTGATTGCGTACAATCCTAAAGCTGAAGTTTTTGAAGTCGTTTGTGAATAACAATATCATCTAATTCCAATGTTGCTTAGAGGTGATTTTGATATGATTCACAAACAAAACCCAATTTGTACAATTTATGCTGAATACATAACAACTAATGATCCAGCCTTTTCATCACGCATTGATGAAGCATTCAGTTGCTGTCCGGATCATCTCAAAACGAAGCAATATATTTCCTACTTTAGTTATCATGCTTCATTATTATCCATTACTGATTTAACTAAACCAATTTCTTTACAATTGATTGTTAACACCAAATTAGAAAAAGCGTTTACAGTAAACATATCCATGATCTTTCCATCTTTCTTCGTTTAATTATTAATTAATATGAAAAATCCATCATCCACACTATTCCTGATGTACACGATACATTTTCACCTTTCATAGTTATGGACATCATTGGAATAAAAAAATTGTCCAATTTCAGACCCAAGAGTACCCCATTGTAGAGGGTTGGGGAAGTAAATAATCAATTTTGGATGAATTTTGAGTAATAAATCTAATATTGGGTCATAAGCCAGAGTAATTTTTGTTTTTTCATACGATACCGCATGTTTTTGACTCCCCGCTGCCTCTGCTTTTGCAGGTTTGACTCTTCAATACATTTTTTGCGTTGGAACCACGTTGAAAGCAGTTTGTTGCTAGTTCATTGAGACATCCAACAGTCTGAATACTTTCTCGACTTCCACAAGGGACAATACCTTATGCCTTGTCCTTGTTGCCACATAAGGAAGCTTTTTAGATTCCCAAGAAACGTTCCTTGTTCGACATTGGTACCAAGTAACTTACCGTTGATAATTTCATAATCAACTTACTTTCTCAAATTAGCCTGAAACGATGGACAACCGGCGTTGGGGTATCCCATCTCTCTACACAGTTAAGAACCTCTTCGTATGAAGCCATGATCACTAGGTAGTATCTCAGTAGCGTTCCGCAATTGAGGTCCACAAGGCTGCAACAATGCGCATATTGCAGTAGTTCATAGTTCTTTAAACTGAAATGATGTAATATTTTTTTATTTATTTGGTAAGATATATGTAAGGAGAATGCAAACTAGACTCCCCAAGTTAAGTCTAATCAGGCTGTTTTGAGGAATTTCTGATTTTTAGAAAACTGCCTGCTGCCAAAAATGGCGTGGACCGCGAATGGCGGATGTACATTTCGGTTTTTGTTGGTTATTCCCTGAATAATCCAAAATGTGGTTTTCAAAAAATGGATTTTTGGCGACTCTTATGAGTGTGGGGTACCATTTTCCACTTAATTTTGGGCGCTGAATCCAATGAAAAGCATCCCGAAACGATTGGCGCCCTCTTGAAGAAGTTATGGGTCAAAATGGATATGTAGGTTTCAAGATTTCTGGTACCTTGGTGTGTAGGGTACCATTTTCCACTGAATTTTGGGCGCTGAATCCAATGAAAAGCTTCCCGGAACGATTGGCGCCCTCTGGATGAGGTTATGGGTTAAAATGGGTATGTATCTACCTATTTTGAAAGTGAGTTTTCTAGATTTCTGGTACCTAGGCGTGTGTGGTTATCATTTTCCCACTACATTTTGGACGCTGAATCGATTGGAATGAGTCCGGGACACTTCCCACTCACTGTTTTCCCCCACTTTCTCCATGTTCCTGGTCCGAGGAATAACCAAACCCTGTGAAAGAATTTGCAGCGTTGTGATCTAAGCATCCTGTAACGCTAACTGTCAAATTTTGGAGCCCATCGGAGAGGTTGACCATCAGCAAGAAAACATAGGCTGATCATTCAGTAAATGATAAACCAAAAATGCGAACACTTTTTTGATTATGATGCATCAATGGAAACAAGAGTTCGTCATTACGCTCCCCGACCTCCACAAATTTTCATTATGATGCATCAGGTTGGTTGGAATCGAGCTCTGATAGTTTCACCTTTACCTACAATTGCCTGTAAGGGCTCCCTCGATAGGAGGAGACCACATACTGGAGGGGTGTGAGAGGTTGTTAATGTAACCATGAAGCGTATTCACTGGCAACAAATTTAGACACCCTCGAATGGTTTTTTTCAGCGCGTTCAACTAAATGATTTCCCAGAGAACAAAACAGTATAAAAAATCGATAGGGAAACATCTGTATTCTAGAATCTAGGTCTCCCTACAGCAATAAGGGTTCATTACTCGAAGTTTTGGCCGAGATTGTTGTTCGCTCACCAAGTTGTGGTTGATTTTCCAGGACTCTCTTTTTTTCTGTCAGGATGACTCGGGTCTAACTAACAGAATAAGGGCCGCATATGACAACACTAAATGTGTGTGGGCCGTATACGACACCGAATTTCCCCTGGTATGCATGTCGGTAAATGTAGGCCGCATACAACAGTACCGAAATTTGTTATCTGACATCTACCGTGGTAGCAACCTAAACAAGCAACTTGCTTCTGCGAAGTCGTAGTATTGAGGTACAATGAACTTGAGAGAAATGCGATATAGCCACACGGGATTTCATAACTGAAAATGCCAATGCTACTAGTCGAGGAGTCTTTTCTGGTTGGTGAAAGCAAGAAATACATTCTAGTAAATATTCCCTCAGCTTCAGTTCCACCACCTCAAATCTCTGTTGTAGAGTCCTGTTACGAAATACCGTCCAGTTCCCGTGCCAGATCTCGTTAACACGATATAAATACAGTTTTAATAAGTATTATCTGGAGGCATTCGTTTCAAGATACGAAAACAATTATAACACCAAGCACCGACCACACGAGAAAGTGCCAATATTTACCTTCCCTCTCAAGGACGAAGGAAGACACGATGCACAATACACTGAGAGGTAGATATACTTATTCCATGGTACTATCTCAACAGAAGGAAAATAAGCACTACATTCAGTTAAGTGATTGAATTGAAGTAGGTTTATGTTATTTTGATAGTAGAACAGTCAGGAATCTTGAAACGAAAGACATGGCGGGAATCTTTTTATCTATTCATCTTATTCTTCTTCTTCGTATACCTCAAAACTTCATTCTACCTTGTTACTGTTTATAGCTTTATCCCCCTCAAATTCTTATAATCAAAATTTAATTGAGCCATATTTAAACAATAAACAGATACATATCGTGGGGATAACTTAGCTATACTTCACTAGGTCTCCCTTTGCTTAGGTTCGTAGTACATGTTTTACCATTGAGGGTTGTTTACTAAAGAATCTCTGACCTTAGAGAAACGCTGCCATTCATCCAGAAATGTTATATAATTCATTAGAGCAAGAGTATTAGTTATATCCAAAACATGGTGAAAAATGATAATCCAGACGCGGAGGTCTTCAAAAATCTTGAAACTCCAATTTCCAAAATATCATTCAGATCTGAAATCATCGCTTGATGAGTGCCAGTCTGTTCAAGACTTCTCAATGAATTATGCAGCGTTCAAAATTTGGTGGAAAATTATAGCTCTACTCCTAGTTTTAAAAAATCCCGAGAATCGAGGTTAAAAAATCATTTTTTTTCCAAACCGAATTTGGATCGATAGGGATGAAAGGTTTCCAGGACCAACTAAAGCCGGAAAGGCGTCTCGGACTGAAATTCCAAATTTATAGTGATGTGAGGCATCATTTTCCACTACATTTTGGTCGCTGAATCGATTGAGAAACTGTTTTTCTCATATCCCTGCTCCAAGAAATAATCTTCCATCGTAAAAAATTTTTCAGAATCTTGAAACGCAAAATGTCAAATTTTTGGGGAATCTGAGAGAATGGCTCCTTCTGTGGTGATACATGGAAGCACATCCAACCTTATTATGAATCATATGGATCATGTGATTCTACCTTACACTGCTAAATCCCGTTTTCATTCTAGTGATGCGACATCGACGGAAAACATCGATGTTTCTTGACATCGATGTTTTTGAACTATACCATCGATGTCAAGTGGAAACATCGGCCAAAAAACATCGATGTTTTTAACATCGATGTTTTGGGTTGAAACAGTTGGAATAAATTTTCGGTAAAAAAAAAACATAGAGAGCTGGTATTCTTTTTTTTTCAAATAAAATAACTCCATCCACTATTATCCCTACGCTACTGCACTTCCTTATTGGATATTTAATGCTATTACACGCATGATAAATCAGATAAATTCCGTGGTGAATAAGAAAGTGCCTACCTTCATAATTTCAGATGTCTACAGGAACTAGGGAGGCATTATAATTTATTAGAATGAGATGACAAACCCTTGTTTATTGAAGGACAAAAAACGTTACAAAAATAGTAGGCACATAAAAAAAGCAGTAAAAGCAGTCAAACACATTTTTATATAAATTTCAAATATTTATTCCCCAGTACTTCTTATTTACTGAACGAAGGAAAAGGAGCTTGTCCACCTTATCCCCGCTCAACCGACTCCTCTTGCTCGAAACGATACCACCTGCAGCAGAAAACAATCTCTCCGACGGCACTGAGGTGGCAAGGACAGTCAAGTATTTCTTGGCCAGTGTGAATAAAGTGGAGTAGTGGTGTTGGCTCTCATTCCAAATCTGAAGTGGGTTGGATTGGCTTGGGTTTCTCGATGAAAGTGGGGATTTCAAGTACAAGGCTAATTCGGGGTGCAATGGAGCAAACGAATCAACCCCTTCCATCACTTTTGCTTTCTTCTTCAATTTCCATGAATCTTGAACAAGTTTGTCATGGTCGTCCCACAAACTGAAATGGCCAGTGTCAGTCTCATTAGTACCTGCAGATGGAGGTGATGAGTGATCACGATCAGATTCAGAAGATTCTTCTTCTTTCTTCAATTCTGTTGAAATTTTCTTAAGAGTAGCTGCTAAAGCCGTTTATCTTCAAAATGAAGGGTCTTGAAGCGTGGATCCAATATAGTGGCAATCGGAAAAAAATGTAGTTGTTCGATTTTGCTGAACCTCTTATCCCATTGAACCAGAAGTGTTCTTTTAACTTTTTCTCCCAATGCACTTGTAATTGTGACTTTATCGATGTTTTTCTTAAGCAATTTAACCATTGGGATCACAACGCTTGAGGTGACGTACTTCTCTCCAGACAGGTCTTTGGTCGCAGATTCGATTGGTCTGAGCAAAAGTAACAATTCTAAGAGGAATTCTACCTCATCTGCTTCCAACATCTTCGGTGCAGAGGAGTTGAAGGCTATGATGCAGCTAACTTGTTCACGAAGGTAGAGAAACCTCTCAATCATGTAATATGTCGAATTCCAACGAGTGGGAACTGACTGAATCAATATTTTTTTATCCAAATCCTTGGTTTTTCTTCTCAATTCATCGCTTCCAACAACACTCTGCTTGAACCACTTAACAATACCTTTTACTTAATCAAGGATAACTTTCAATTCCGGTATTTCTTCAGATTCAATGGTTTTCTGAGCCAAAAGATTCAGCATGTGGGCAAAACAATGCGAGTGCTTTTTCTTGCCAAACGCGATTTCAACCCCTTTTCCCATGTTACTGGCGCCATCTGTCACAACCAACAATACCTTCTCTTCTTTTAAGCCCCAATCAGAACAAATGTTTCTAAGAATATCAGCAATATATTGTCCAGTGTGACTTTCCACAAGCTCTTTGATGCCAATGATGATGCTCTCAGTTTGGAGTTGTGAATCGCACTCAATTACAAAGTGGGCTGTCACTCCCAAGAAACTTTTAGTTTGATATCCTTCTGTCCAGATATCCGTTGTCAAACAGAAGTAATCAACTGTTGACAAATCTTGTTTGACCAGCGTTGATATTAGGTCATATTTCTGGTCCAACATAGAGTCTATTGTTCTTCTTGAAGGAATGGTGTAGAGGGGAGCACTTACTTTAATGAGGTACCGAAAGCCTTCGTCTTTGACAATGGAGATTGGTTGGTCATCTCTGCAGATCATGAATAATATAGCATCGGATAATTTTTCTTTCTTTTCACCTCCTTCCTGATAAGCAGCTGCGGCAGATATCACCTCGGGTAGAGATCGTTGACGGGGTTTTGACGAAGCAGAAGTTGCAGAATGTGTTGAGGAGGACGCTACGGGTTCAGTCACAGCAACTGGATCAGAATTCGGATTGTCTGGGTCCAACAGTGGTACAGTCTCATCAACTGTTTTGTTTTCTTGAAAATGTTTGACATAAACTTCTTTATGTTTGTACTTGAGGTGTCCCACTAGATTCGTGGTATTTCCACATGATTTCAGGCTTTTATGGCACAATTGACACTTGGACGTAGTCCCTGAAACGCGTTCAAAAAACCTCCACACGATACTTTTAGGAGGCATTTTAACACACACAAACTAACACAACACACTAAGACAAAACGCAGGAGTTGGTGTTTGTTTTGCTCTGCCCACTGGAAGAAGATGACGATGAAATAAAAGAAAAAGAATAAGGAACGTCTTTCACTGTCTTGGCGGCATCTTGCCGTTTAGGACAAAACATCGAGTGAAACATCGGTAGGAAACATCGATGGTGGAAAAAACATCGGCATCCAAACATCGATGAAAAAAACATCGATGTTTTTGGGAAAACATCGATGTTTCGAAAACATCGATGTCGATGTCGCATCACTATTTATTCGTACCATTCAATTCAATTTAATACAATTATTATAGCCTTCTAAATTACCTACGTTTTCTCAATATTATATTAGTAAATTAGTGTCGTAGTGCCCCATAGATACACCCATCTTGAATATGTGTTTTCGGGATTTCTGCTACCTAGGCGTGTGGGGTATCATTTTCCACTAAATTTTGGACGCTGAATCGATTGGAATGGGTCTGAGACCCGCCACACCCACTGTTTCCCCCATTCGAGGAATAATCAACCCGTGTGTAAGAATTTGCAGATTTTTTCTTTTTTTCTGCCTACGTTTCGATGCTTAGTCTAGCTGTATTGAACATCATAGTGTTCGTGTCGGTATACTGGCCGTATATGACCATTATTGTAAACGAGGTTAGGTTTAAACGGGAAAATGATCAAGATGATATTTAAATAGAATGGCGTAACCTCTGGAAGCATTATAGGTATATAGTAATATAATCATAAGATTATAGTGCCGGTTGGATTAGTAGCAAAAACCATGGGGGGGGGGGGGTCAAAATGTGTTTCTTGAAAAATGGATTTTCGAGAGTTTGGGCGATCTAGGCGAGTAGGGTGTCATTTTCCACAAAATTTTGGACGCTGAATCCAATAAAATGGGTTTTGGGATTTCTGCTACCTAGGCGTGTGGGGGTATAGTTTTCCACTAAAGTTTGGACGCTGAATCCAATAAAATGGGTCCCAGAACGATTGGCACCCACTGGGAGAAGTTATGGGTCAAATTGGGTATGTATACACCCATTTGGTATGTGTCAGGATTTCTGGTACCTGGGCGTGTGGGGTATCATATTCCACTAAATTTTGGACCCTGAATCGATTGGAATGGGTCTGGGACCCGCCACACCACTGTTTCCCCCATTCGAGGAATAACCAACCCGTGTGTAAGAATTCGCAGGCTTTTTAGAAGGCTCGCATTGAAACTTTTTTTTTTCTCTCTCTCTATAAATCCGTTAGCGCGTGACGAATTCGGAGAATCTAATAAACGGACCTCGTCTAATAAATCCGCATTCCGACCTCGTCTAATAAATCCGCATTTATTCATACATATCCTCATTCGAGGTCACCACAGGCGAACTGAGTAGATTTTGGTGACTAAGGCTTTCCAAGAGGATACCGCAGTCAGTTACTGGATGGTTAAGTTTGCTCGGAATCCAAACATCGAACAAAGAGTTGAATCTTTGGTACGCCTTCCATTGTTATTCCAGGCAAAGCGTCAAACAGCTCTCGTAAATCTCTTCGTGGGCAACTGGAGGAAGAAAGTCCCTAAATGGATTACGGTGTCCATGTAAGTACGCGACTCTGAATGGCAAAATGATACAAAAGGGACAAGAGATTCCTTCCGATAAGCCTAATAATACTTTTAAAAAAGGAAACGTAGGGGGCTGGGAAGGTATAAAAAGAAATTGTACTTTCCGATTTTCAAGAGCCATGCCGGCGGTAGGAAGTGGTGAAACACTAATTGGGTAGCTCTGTAACACGTCCGGGACGACAAATCCTGGGTGAGCAAAAGGTTTTTTATTTGAACAATTTGTCTTGTAAAAGTTCACTAACTCCAAGCAAGGAAGGGATTCGGAAAAGGATAATTTGTATTATGTCCTTCAGAACTGTCCGCTTGGGCAACGCTTTTTGTCGAATGATCGAAATGAACTGATTGACCAGGCTCAGCTGTTTAGCCTTTCGCCCTTGGACGTTGCGCAAGACTTCGAAAAATAGGGCTTGGATGGCCTTATTTAAAAATTATAATGAAGTCGTTGGTAAGCCGTTCGTGTTTAGAGTGATTACAATGCAGGACGGTTACGAAGTGAACTTGAAAACATTGAAGGCGAGAGGTGACACACATAATGTGTTCGAGAGAGGAGACCCAAGTTTGGTCAGTGTAAATTAAATTTTCTCAGCTGATGAAAATGAAAGCACCTGATGAATAAAGTACCATTAGATCAAGCAGCGGAAACCTATCACTCAGATTTTGACCCTAGAGACCCATTATGACTAGCAATTGTGGTATAATTGTAAAAAGGTGTATTTTAATACAAATGCTATATGTGTATAAACTCCCCCCCCCCCCCCCCCGTTTGAACCGTCATTATAGAAACCCTTGAACCATCCCTTCGAAGGAACCTCGAATTAAATATTTACGGCTACACCATTGTTACCATTGGAAAGTTACACGAACACCTTGTAATCATATCAACCAGAATGATGAGGCCCTACCAAAACTTTCATTTGGTTGGTTACTCCTTGAATAATCAACCTATGTTTTCATGCAAAAGGTCAACCTCTCCGATTCGGCTCAAAATTTTTTTCTGGACGTTTCAAGATGTCTAGATCAAAAAATGTCAATGTCCGTCCGCCGTATGCCGTCCGCCGTCCACGCCGTTTTAGGTAGTAGAAAATTTTCTAAAACTTCTGAAATTTGGGTCAGGGGTCTGTTCCCGGCCTAGGACGGTCCTCCGAACTTTTCAGCCCGATCGGACCAAATTTGAGCGGGGGTAGGGATCAAAATGTGTTTTTTGAAAAATGAATTTTCGAGATTTTGGGCGATCTAGGCGAGTGGGGTATCATTTCCACTAAATTTTGGACGCTGACTCCAATGAAATGGGTCGCAGAACGATTGACACCCACAAGAAGAAGTTATGGGTCGAATTGAATATATATCCCATTTTGAATATGTGTTTTCGAGATTTCTGGTACCTTGACGTGTGGGGGTATCATCTTCCACTAAATCTTGGACGCTGAATCCAATAAAATGGGTCCCAGAACAATTTGCACCCACTGGAAGAGTTTATGGGTGAAAATGGGTATCTATTACCCATAATGAATATGTTTTCGGGATTTCTGGTACCTGGGCGTGTGGGGTATCATTTTCCACAAAATTTTGGATCCTGAATCGATTGGAATGGGTCCGGGACCTGCCGCATCCACTGTTTTCTTCATTTCCCCCCATGTTGAAGAAATGAGTCTCCATGCGCGTGGTCCGAAGAATAACCAACCCGTGTGTAAGAATTTGCAGCGTTTTTGAAGAATATCTATCATCCCAAATATCTGCCCGGGTAGTGAAAGTCTCTGAAAAATTGACGTTTAGGATGTGGAAATCATGTATTGTGCTTTACTCATTTTTAACTCGGTTGCCGCACTCCCTGTGATAGGGTATGGATAGAAATAAGTATTTGAAAAAGGTTTTTGAGAATTATGGAGACCTGGGTATGCTATCGATTCCCACTAAGTGAATTCCGGACTCTGTAACAGTTGAGATGATTCGGAGACTTACAATTCCCCGCACTATGAATTGAACGTTAGAATGATTTCGGGGCACACTTGCCACATAACGATTCCTGCTATGACCCATTAACCATTTACCATATATTTACAATATTTTACTTCTACGGTTCCACGATATCTGCCAGTTGCGTACCGTAGGGTCCCTGAGAGAAACAAGGAGAAATCGTTCTCTGCGCATCGAAATTCTCCGTTCAACATTCCTTGGAACGTTTTCAAGTGGCGTATTGTTTTACCCAGGTGACGGAATGTCATCTTTGATGGCACATGGCCAAAGTAGAAGGTCAATGTCATTTTTCTACCATCACCCTGCCCTTGTTATTATGTAGAATTTATCAAATCTTATATCTATCCATTAAACTTTATTCTAAACCCCACTTAATTATGAGATAAGAGTCGAAATCGATAATCGAAACTGCCTCCAGCTTTAGCACAAAGAAAGACCGGCTGGATCATGGAGCAACGGATATCACTACAACTGGAGATCATATAATTTATGCTGATATAAAATATTTCAGCGGTCTCACGAGTTTTTTCATTTGAAAATTCCGGCCTCAAAAAAAAGGACCTGAGCTACAGGAAGCGTTTCCAAGAAGTGCCGCCTCATATTATTAAGAATGTTTAGTCCGCTCTGATTCTCTTTTATTCGCGTTGAATTATTGCGTGGATGCGTGAAGAAGGCGATGAAGTCCACCTCCCTTCACATGGCCGTCTCTTATCACTTCATCTCCGTGCTTTAATTTATCGAGCTAATTATAAATTCAAGGAGCCCAACTTGGAATACGCTGGCCATTGTCGTGGGGCCCGCCGGCGACCCAGGTCTCTTCTTCCACGGCACACGCCCCCCCCCCCCCCCCCCTCCCTATTTGAGACAGAGTGGTTCGGACTGAGCAGTCATTGTTCGGTACCTTATTCAAATCCTGGTTTTATGGATTTTTTTTTCTTCTCAAAACCTTCTCATTTCCATCGTGTTCAATATTGCTTCAGTAATTCGGTGTTGAAGCCGTTTGAAAAGTGATGTAAATCATATCATTACCGTTGCGGGCCTGGAGCAGCCCAGAAATTCCAACACTTTTGCAGTGTTGCGAACACATACCAGGTGTCCCAGCTCTGGGACCACTCCCCAGTATCTAAGAAGAATATGGAAGAATGAGGTAAAAGTGATTGCAAACACCACAGAATTTCTTCAAAAATCTTCCTACTTCTGGGAGGCTGATAAATACTGTGGTCACATTTCGTTACCATTTCTGTTGAGGATAATCTAACTGCATTTCAGAAAAATTACCTGCACTTTTCTCAATGGAACATGACACCGGACCCGTTTTTGTGGAATAATAGTCCCCATCAATCGCAAAAATTCACGAATTGATTGATTGAAAAAAAAAATGGTTGCGTACCCAGTTTCATTCGGTCTTGAAAATTAGGTAACGTCGTTCAAGGTGAATGCAGCAGAATCCCTTACTTTGTCAAATTTCAGTATCATCAAGTTATTTGGTTTTAGTAAATATTTTAACGGTATCAGTAGATAGGTACTGAGTTTTGAAATTATTTCGATTGACGGGTTGAAAAATGAATTACTCGTGGTGGTGAAGAGACGGAAAAGTGAAGGGTCAATCTTCTAGCCTTTAGCAGCCCATTTAGTGATAAGGATTCCAAAACGTTATGTAGCCGGTCCCTCGTAAGTGTCAAACCTGCCTCCTACATTAACGTAGGTCATTATCAAAACCTCCAATGTCTTCATTAGCACCCAGGAGGTGTTGACAGCTAATTTCATTGTTGTCCCGAACAAGTGGCATAAATCTTCATTAGAGCGTTGAGAGAATGATTCATGCTCCTATTCATGATTTCTACTGTATTCGATTTCACACTGCCTCTTCAGATCCTCTCTCGTAGAGCCGACAGGGGAGAGAATGATGGGGCGGGCGACGGGGTCGGCGATTTAGAGATTTCACTCTTCAAAGGAGGAGAAGACGTAAAAACTATAAAACCATGTTCATTTGAAAACAATAATTTGATAATTTACTGTTATCTAACTTACAAAACTTCTTACTCACTGATCATAGGTATGATGAAACATGATAAATGTTCAAAACAAATTCTTTGAGGTCTACAATGTAGGTAATTGAAAATGTTCCTACTTTCCTAAATGGAAAATGATACTTGACTTCTGCCTCAGAAAATCGGGAAAACCTATTATCATCCGTAAGCTAACTTCAATTGAGGTGATCAGGATGAAGATGAGTTAGGCCCAGGGTGTTACTGATTTGGGCTCAAGTAGAGTCTAACATTTTTGATACATTAAAGGTCTCTTTTCTGGGCCCCACTATTCATCGTCTGGACTCAAACAGACGAAATGACCCCATTTCAGTGCTAGCCTATTGTGTTTCTTCGCGGAGCTAAGTTGATTTAGCCTATTGAACTTGAACAAAGGTCTGGAGGAACCACAAATTTATTATTGACGCACAAACCAGGAAAAAAATCCCAGTTTTCCCTCTATTTTTCCAGTTCGGTGAAATTTTAGAAATTTCGTTTCCAATTATGATTCCAAAATTTTAGTTACTTTCGTTTTATTTTAGTAAAAAAAAAAAAAAAAAACTTTGCCCTAACTTTTTTTGGACGAATTCACAGATTTGGATTGAAATGTCAAGGAGAATACCGGAAGGGAGGACAAAGTTTACGGAAATAAGGGAAAATCAAAGTTCCTGATATTATGTTTATGAGTACATATTTTTATCTCAATTTTGAAATAGAGGTAATGGGATGTATTATTAACTTACAAATAGTGAACGAAAATAAGGCCAGTGATATTTTAATGTAGGAGGGGCATAATTCATTAGAGGTGACCTCCATTTACTGAAGGTTGTTAAAATTCCTCCCACGAATAGACTCACCAGTCCCAAATTTCATTCATAGGACCATAACTATACTTAGGTGTGACATCGTGAAAATTTCATCATCCTCTCCTCGATGGGTCAGTCCCGTTGTTTCGAAACCGAATTGTTCCTAATGAGGATCCCTTACCATCCGGTCCCCGATTTTTATGGTCTTCGTCGGGTCTCGGAGTTCCTGAACCATTAAAGTCTAGGATGAGAAACTTGGATCCTTCTATCGACTGCTCACCGAATGTTTGATATGCCTCGCCCGTGAAAACAAATCCACACGATCTTTCCGTCTCTCCCACGTGTCCTCGTCCACTCGAGCGGACTTTTGCCCGTCTAAATACGATCTGAAGGAATTTGGTAACGAAGATTCAGGAAACAGAGCGCTTAGGGTCGTAAAATTGGAGGCGACTGGGAACAAAAACTGGTTCATCCTCCTTTAGCAGTTGATAAAGATGACAGCTCTTGGTCATAACATTATTCCTGGTTGATCCACTTACTAGCCAGTGATGTACCTCAGGATCGATCATGCCAATCGAACCTAGACTTGAATACACGTGTTCTAGTGTTTGCGTGGGAGATGGAAAGTACGGAAGTCAATTTTGAGTTAGAGAAAACATTTATTTCGAGATTCCTGTTTGAAACTTTAAAGTTGGAACTTAGTCTACTATGCACTGTTCAA
Source organism: Cyrtorhinus lividipennis (assembly GCA_019603395.1). Taxonomy (NCBI): domain Eukaryota; kingdom Metazoa; phylum Arthropoda; class Insecta; order Hemiptera; family Miridae; genus Cyrtorhinus; species Cyrtorhinus lividipennis. The sequence goes on along the minus strand of CM033999.1, from coordinate 3,590,002 downwards.
GGTTGAACTAGAGATTATAATAATAATAATAATAATTTATAATACTATTCCAATCTTTAGAAGTTCGGGAGTCTTACAAGTCCACCATAATATCATAACCACTGCAATGGAATAAAAAGGGTGATTGGGTTGCATGAGGCAGTACTTTGTTTGTATCTTTACAGTATGCTGCTGTTAAGAATTATTACACGTAATTTAATCTTTCCCCAATGTAATGTTTTCTTTTTCGAATCCTGCCTTACATTAGGCTATTCAATGTCCGCCTCATGAAACTTATTGAATGCTAAAATTTGTTGATTTCTTCTAGACCCGGTTCATTCCATGGTTATTGAAGACGGTATCGTTTAATATGCAGCTCGTAATAGTACTTGTGATTTCCCGATGTGCATCACATAGTCATTACCATAATAAGATGGCCGATAGCATGTTGGTTGGTGTTCATACGTCTTTAATCGACGGTTATTTGGCATTCCGTTAGGTTGTAGTCCTTTATACCATGCTTTCTCCCAATGCAAACCCATTACCGGCCACTTGGGAGGACATCACGTTAGGTAGTATTCAAATCTCGGCTGTGTGCAACGAGTGTCAGTTTCTTCCTTCCTTTCTTATTCAACTCTTGTTTATTGGACTCTTGCTTTCCCCGCTCTTTTCGTCTTTATTTTTGTACAGTATATTTAACAATAATACTGTGTATACTGTATTGTAAAATGTTTGGTGTTCGAAAGCCTCAGGCTATTTAAATCAATATTATTGTCCATGATTTTTCGTTTGATATATGTTCCAATTTATGTTTCTAATTGTTACGATATATCATAAAAAGTAGATATGAGGGTGAACCAGGAACATCTCCTTATCCAAGACCGAGTTGGTTCTTATAAAGTCTGATAAAGACAACATACGTACCGTGAAAAGCTTGGCCAAAGAAGACATTTCGTTGGACCTATTCCCAATCCTTTGACTCTACCCAAAATAAAGTGTTTCCCATTCCCCTTTGGCTCGAACAAACGGTTACAATATTTACGAGTGCTCCAACGGTCCATGTTTGGCGATAAATTCCTACCGGTGACAAATCCAGATTAGCAGGTCATACAGCATTAGGTACATTCGGTTAACAAAACAACATTTTCATGTGTCACAAAGGTGATTATTGGGGTACGCAAATACATAAAGTATTTTAGGCAGTAATCCCCACATTATGTGAGACGATCATGGCATTTTTGTATGCAAGAAACCGTAACAAGCCTTCATTCGGAAAAGTTGACCGCAAGCCTCACCCTGATCGTCCAACGATAATCTATCAATTCTACAAAGCGTGTGTACTAAACTCGCAAGTAGGAAGCGTAAATCCATGCGTTAATGGTATGATATTAGGCTCCATTAGTTCGAAGGTCCGGGACAGCCTCCGGGAAACCGAAGAACTCAATATCAAAAGTCGAATGCCCTTAGGAGCAGTAGTAGGTGGATTGTGGATGGATAGCTGCAGTGAAGTGCGGGCGGGTTGCCCGTGAAAGGGTGTCGTTTGAAATCCAAATGGATGGTGCAAGGTTGGAGACGAAATAACTAACCATGAGCCACGCCACAGGATGTCTTAATGCGCCTGTGTTGGCATTCACCTTGAACCTCAGTTGGAAAAGCCTGGTATTTTGAACCATTACATAACATCGTGTGCATTATCGGGTAGGGAACGCCACTTGACGTGTGGGTAGGTATGGTTGTGATATCTCAGCTTGCTATCTCAACATCTTGTTAGAGTAAATGACATGAGTGCATGTTGTGGCCGAATGACGAGGTTCTTGGAACGATTCGGGTTGCAACCATAACATAATATACCATCAGATTGGAAGGAGGGTGGGTGGGAGGGGGTAGGGGATTTCTGAATACATCCGCAAAAGAGAGGATTCGCTCTTATTAGGGAGTTTCAATCAATTAATCTACCGAGATTCTTCATGCCGACATCATCTTTCGACCTGTTACGTTCAACCTTGCTGATGATAAATTAGAGACATTCGAGGATAAACCAACGATGTATCAAAGAGACCATTGGAGGAAAAAAGGCTCCACCTCCTTTGTCCCCTCCCTAGTTATATATCTTCAAGGCTTAGTGAGATGATAAATAAAAAAATACAAAGGTTGTCAAACGAAGGTGGGGATTTCAGGGAGGATAGTCCGTGACATTTAATGGACTGGAGGGGAATCGTGCAAGGTGACCAAGCTTTACTGAAGATGGCACCCAAATGCTAAACGCTCACCTTCAGATGGGCCAACTCCCACAAGAAGATGCGTCGCTACTGTTACAAGAGGTGGTGTCTCCACACCTTTCAAACAACCTTGACTAACCTGTCGAGGATGGGTTGAATCCCCATGACACCCTCGAGGGCTTAATACCATCCAATAATAAATTAAACACGCTGCTTGGTCTCCGTCGTTGTGCAATCTCTCGTGTGACCGTAAAATTGAATAGTGGGACTGGAATGGGGTATTAGAATGTCTGGTAAGGGTGTCACCGGCGGAGGACCTTGAGAAAGGCACTGGAAATAGTCGGAAGAAACGTTTTATTTTTTTCAAGTACCTACGTATCTATGAAGCTGAGAGCTAACTTAGGAGGGTAGATATACTAGAAATGGGAACTAAATCAGGGATAGGCTCCTGCAGACCTCAGGTACTCCTGATCTAATTTGTGACTGGATTGTCGTTAGAAAGAAAGTCTTGAAACATGATTCTTTCCTATCGTTCTTGCACTGGAACTAACTTCGAATTGGCCTTTACATACCCATACAGGCTTCGCCCAGTAGCTATCAGTTAGCAATAATTAACATGTATAGGCTCAGGACGCGCTGTTACTTGAAGAAACGAAAGTTCATGAGGTTACCACCTTAAATCGTACATATTTCCATGCCTGAGGTTGTTCTTTCGTCCGAAACCATGACTTTTTTTTCCATTATGTCCAGGTTTCCGTGTGAAATAGACTTTCATGGCGTCGGGTTACATTCTCCATTTAACTTTAGGGCGTTGATTCAGTTACGGTAGAATGTGGACCGATTTCACGTTAACGAAGACAGGTATGCGTTGAATGGTATTTTGAAATTGAGTTGGTACTTCATTGAAAAATAATGGTTTGACCTTTCCTCTCAATTAGTTACCTACTTTGGAGGCCTATCAGATAAACTCTTAAGATGAGATAGATCCACCTAAAATAATATGGAATAATCAGCCAACGGGAGATCAGACTTTTGCTAACTGGCCAAACAACGGGGTTCAAACACTTAATAGTCATGCTGCATTCTCACTGTAGATAACCATACAAGTCCCCTATCCAGGTACCAGAATTCAATGCTCACTTGCGTGGCACGTTCTCTGTCTCAACCTAGCCTTTGAAACTAAAACCTCAAAGCGATGAAATAACGGGTTTGTATGATGAGATCCGGCTTCAGAGAATTCCCTTGCACCACGCCCCTTAATTTAATTAAAGTACAATATTAGGAAGCCCACACTAGCAATTAATTATCGATTATGACTTAAAAGGTTATATTAATAAGTAGCTGAACTGAACCGTCATACTGCTAATAATATTCTTAACACGTCTCCTCCGACCATCTTTCTCAATCATATCAAGAAGGGTTTCCTCCACCTATCTCAGTTTGATCATTCTATAGGCTCAACTTGGCTGTCCGCTCCAAGTCATGCACTTGAAATCTGGACATAAATTCCTTCGTGGCGAAATGAGGGAGCGCGGATAATTCATTGTTATGGACGTAGGAAAAAGATGGGCCACCTAACATACTAGGAACAACCACAGACAAAAAAGAAGAATTTTACGATCTCGACATGAATAATACAAAACGATATAATTTCACATTCATTCCCAAAACTATATCCAGGACACAATCTCGAGGAACCTCTCATCTTTCAAAACTTCCCCACTTTTCGCTTTGAATACTGCTTGCCGCCGCTATGTCCCGATCTTAATCTATCGAGTGACACATTGCCCATAGAGCGCCATCAATTAGCATTTCACCCAGTTTACCATAATGAGGAGACCATTCCGGACCTACATCTTTGATTAGAGAGAAAGAAAGCGCCGTGTAAATATTCTCTCTGACCTGACCCGGTATTCTTCAAGTTGACATCCATAAACCTGTCGCATTAATTTTTCGCCACACCTCGCCATGTGTCCTTCTCTTTTGAGTGTCCTACCTACTTATGATGTTCGTGGTATGATAGAAATCGCATGCGTTTTCATTCCACTTTTGTCACACTTTTGACGGCCGTAATACGTTTTCCAGGGTTTTCTGTAGTAATCTTATGGAAGTAATACCTCGACTGAGTACAGCAAGTTGAGGGAACAGGTATAGTAATAGAAGAAAGAATATTTTCATAGCCACCTAGAACAGTTCATGGTTTAATACAGACATCATAGATGTGTTTTCTTGAGATCTTTCTATTGTAACGGTCGGAATGGACGTACCCAATCTGATGAGTACTGCTACCCACTTTCCAATGTTGATTGGACAACAAAGATTTGAGCTGATTCAATTATTCCAGGACCCCCAACATCTTACCAAGATTTATACTATTTGGTACAAAGCGGGTTTCACCACCAATTAAGTTATCTCTAAGAGTCAAAACCAAGGAAATCACAGTTAACGAAGGGAGCCGGACAATCGGTGAGCCGCAGCGAGACTAACGTTACCTTCCTACGTGAATATCTCTTCAAGAAATACGCCCCCTAATTATTTCTTGAAAGACGTTACTGATTATTACATCGGCGTCTTCAAGGCCAAGGCTGATTTCCTCGTGACTTATCTGCCACACCGTGATTTTAATGCCAAGCCTGGAAACGTTACAATTGCATTCGGAGCCTCACGGGGTGCTAATCAACGTAATTATCGTTTTCCCCTTTAAGCCGCACGGGTGTTGTATTGTTTCATAATGTCAGAACTTGGAGTGAAGTTGATGCCTGAATGAATAAAATGTATGTGAAGTGCTTATAACGAACCTAACAATTATGGGCCTTGTGTGTTGGTTCTATAGAAACGATCGCTTATAATCGACCACATCTCAATGGAATGTTGAAACGTGGCTACTGTGATTGCTTCAGAACTGTTCAATGAGCGTTCTTTACCATCCTTAATCCAGTGTTTTCACCTCATCACAAAACCAGTTGGGAATCAGCAGAAAGCTAAAAATGAAAAATTGCCGACTATAAACAACCGGAAGTGCCTCCTACCTTGGGACCTACCTTTTTTTAATGAATGCCGGATTGACAATGATTTTCCTACTCAGCTGTAAATTAAAATTTTGAAACCTTTACCTTTTAAAAAAGTTGCGAAGTTTTGGTGATATAAACCTATCTTTGTTGATATCGAGTTTCCCCGGCATAAGCAATAACCAGTTCTATTAGGAAAGTTACGCCAAATTTAAGGGAAAAGGTCACTAGGGGATGAATTTTATCTAGGTTTCTACTGCGACAATATCTATCAACTAGGTTTCTCATCACTGAAGGCATTTCTCTCACGAATCATTCGTACTATGTTTCCATTACATAGATCCTGCATTTTTGTCTATATTTGAAAAAGCTGCACGTTATTTCAGAATAGTCTATTCCTTGAAACAAGAGTGTTGAGGAAAAAGTGAGTGTCGAGTGTCCTGAACTTATTCAATAGATACCTATTTGGACTTATACCCGTCTCGGCCATCTTTGGAGGATGCCAATCGGTTCGGGACCCGTCTCATGATTTCAACGTCCCAAATGTAGTGGGAAATGATGCCTCACATGCTTAGTTCCCAAAAAGTCACGAAAATCGGGTATCAAAAAACATATTTTCACCCGTATTCTACCGATTTGGTCTGATTGGCTGCTAATTTTCGAAAACCAACTAGGTAAAGCCGGAATGGTCCCTGGTAAAATTTCAAATTTTTAAACAATTTTTTACAACCGGAAACGGCGTGGACGGCGGACAGTGGAGGGACATGTTGCTTTATCATGCATTTCAGTCACCACCATTTTGGGCCAATCGGAAAGGTTGACCTGTGGCAGATTACACAGGTCGGTTTTTCAAGGAATAATAAATCATAAAACGCGGTATTTCAGCAGGGGTCACAGTTGATTTTTCCAACCGTAACTATCAACTAAAAGAATACTGCCGAATATTGTCAGGGCTTAACCGTATAACCGACTCAGGCCGTACGACCCTCTCAAACGATGTAATATTAATTCCTGCAGATCAGTTAGGAGTCCCAAGTGTCCCTAAATTTACGTTTTATCTCTGATCATTGGGGCTGTTATTTACCTAAATGCTCAATAAATTAATAATATTACTTCTTTTTTTTTCAAAGAACGGCGTGAAGACAGTTGAGAACTATTTTTAGCTACGCGTGAAGGACTCTGGTTGTTCGTAAGTCCTTGGGCCCACCCCCGTAAACCCGTCTTGTCCAGGTGGAATCGCCATCTATCAGGATCACCGGCTCAAAGGAGCGGTCAACGCCTTAAAAATTGACAAAACGTATTAGAACGCTTCTCATATTTTCATTCGACGTGGTGTGGCAGAGCAAGACAGTTTGGCCAAGCTTCAACCGAACGACTTCCTCCTGACCTTGGCTGCGAACGAGGACTTCGTGATGAGACCATTTCAATCGGGGCCTTTTACCCCCGCGGCCACATTATTAATTACTCGAGATACTTTTCAACTGCAAGGTTTTGTACAGCGGGACAGCAGGTAGTTCATGAACGGGTACCTACGCCTCTATCGGCTTTCCATGACTCGCTAACAAGTTGCTCGGACTGTTTTTCTGTAATTTAAGAAGGTAAGCTAAGAATGGAACATGGTCATTTCCATTTTTAATTTAGTCCTGGAAAGAAATCCAAGTTTGGCTCAACTTGCACAACTTCGAGAATAAGAATGTACTGGTTTTGTGTCTCCTGCTTTGCATTGAACTGTCGCGAACGTTCACGGTCACTGTAATACCTTTCTAAAAAATATGTTTATTACCTAGGCTTGAAAACTAGGTTGAGTAAGCCTTTGTCTCGTTCGTTTTTCTCTTTTTACATTCAGCGCATAATTCCAATCATTTTGGGTTGATGGAACAAAAGTTTACCCATAGGTATGACATTGTGGAACAAATCATACTCGTCCGACCTGTATTGGTTATCGCAATTATTATTATTATTATTGTTTTGTATCCATACTGTAAAAAACGCTACAAACTCGTTCACAGTGGTTGGTTATTCCTCGGACCAGGGCCATGGTGACTCATTCCAATCGATTCAGCGTCCAAAGTTTAGTCGAAAATGATACCCCACATGCCTAGGTACCAGAAATCCCCAAAACCACATTCAAAATAGATAGATAGATACCCATTTGGCCCATAACCTCTTCGGGTCGGCTCCAATCGTTTCAGGACCCGTCTCGTTGGATTTAGCGTCCAAAATTTAGTGGATGATACCCACACACCTAGATCGCCGAAAATGTCGAAAATCCAGTTTTTGGAAACACATTTTGACACCTAAACGATCGGGCTGAATAGTTTCGAGGAACAACTAGAGCCGGAAAGGGATCCCTGACGGCGGACGTACAATTGAGCATTTTGATTTAGACACCTTGAAACGTCCACAACAAAATTTGGGTCGAATTGGAGAGATTGACTTTCTGCGTGAAAACATAGGTTGCTTATTCAAGGAATAACCAACCAAAATAGTTATAATATAACAATAGTTATAATACCATATATATTATATGGTAGGAATCGGGATG